>OY998148.1:1591945-2101682 GCA_963921925.1 Sphagnum tenellum
TTTTCTGGTACCTTGTGAGGTTTTTCCTTGTTTTGCCCTGTTGGGACGGATTGTCATCTAGCCAGGTCCACTTGTGTTGTGGATTGCCGGTGGGGAACAACTGTAGTTATGTGAATCAATGGTGGGGATTGATGTAATCATGTGAATCAATGGTGGGGATCATTGTAATTTTGTGAATCAACGGTGGGGATAATTGTAATTATGTGAATCGATGGTGGGGAACACCAGATATGCTTCAGAACCCCCCAGCCCTCGTAGAGCAGATTGCTCAATAGGTAACGTTTCTAGGTGACCTACTGGGCTCAATACATTCCCAGGTGGGACAGACCGTTCTGCTCCATGGTAGTTTCAGAACCTTTGAACCCTGGTATTTGTGATAGGTAGAGCCCTGGATATTCTATATGTGGGCTGCAAATTTCAGCCCTTTTTTTTTTTTGCCTTTTTGGCGAATCTTTGCCACTTAGTGACCCAAAAATCCAGTGCAACTCATACAAATGACTTTTTTTCCAAAAAAAGACGAGGAAAAAAAATTCTACAATCGCCATATTTAGACAAATAGGTTCCGAGAGGTCCCCCCAAATAACAGGATTCTTAAAATTTTCTACTTTCCTATTGTATCCGCAGCCAAATTTGGCTAATTCCTCTTGTGAATGAAGGCTAGTGTAGTTAAATCACAAAATGAAATAAAATACATAAAAATTTAAAAATTTTAAATTATGTATTTTAATTTAGTTATAAAATATTTTTAAAAATATTTTTAAAATAATTTATTTAAAACTGTATTTTAAAAAATAAATATAAAACCTGGTCCCACTGGCAAATGCATTTGAAAGAGGATGTGTGATTCAAAGAACTCTGGGGTGAAGTGTAGAATCTCTCCTCATTGCCACTTTAAGGTATATGCAATTGGTATATGCAATAGATACTATAACTTAATCTGAAAGTGGTAAAAAGGTGGTAAAAAGGTACCTATGTTCTACAGTAAAGAAGAAGCAGCCCCAGAAGAAACGAAAAAAGAAAAGGAAAAGAAAAACAAAAAGAAGAACGAATGAATAAATGGATGGGTAGAGGACTAGATGAATGGGTTATGAATGTATTCTGGATGAACGTGTGGATGGGTGTTTCTGTGTAAAATGGCGCAAACGAACGAACGAATGCAGTTGCGTCTCATCCCTACGCTTTTGCCTCGTCCTCCAGGATTCGATGGTGCTCTCCTTGCAAGCTTTTCGGAGGGAAGGGAGATGGTGGAGGTGGATGGAGGGGAGTTTTAGCAAGAGATTTAGCAATTCTTTCTCTAGCTTCTGGGTTATTCGGCTTCAATTCTTTTCTTGTTCGTGGTGTTGTTGTGGGCATCAGTGCATAGCAAGAGTTTGGGAGCTTAATTAGTTTTGTCTTCTAGGTTTGGTGTGGCATGCATGGGGCTCAGGATGGGTAGGGGAAGTGATGGAGATGGTGGAGCTTGGGACACTGTTGAAGTGTTGAGAATGGATTCTTTTTGAAGTGGTGGAAGGAAAAAATAAGAGAAGAAATTCGCGGAAAGGGGTTTTTTTGTTGCTTAAGCAATATGTTGAAGTTAGGACGTAGCTGCTGTAGCTCCTCCCTTGAAGCAGCGGCAACAGACCATGGTCTTCTTCTTTCAAGGCCCGCGTTGGGCCGATTGCACAGGAGAAGCCTTTGCTGGCATGTTCCTGCTGTGGGTCGCACTGATACAAATCCGTCGATATCATCAAGGTGCATGCAGCAGCCATGGCACATCAGCAGCAGGAGTAGCAGACCCAGGCTAACCTTGAGCTTACCGAAGTGTGGCAATGAGCAGGATTCAAACACTTCGGTGTGCAGTGCATCTTTAGCAGATGCGGGAGAGTTTCACGAAGAGGTAGAAAGTTTCCAGAGGTTGAAAACAGTGAAGAAAGTTTCAGAAAGCAAAGGGATGGATGGTATGGCAGAAGCCTTTCATATTACTCCCCGCCTTGCAGTTGGGATCACAGCAGCGATAGGTTTAGCAGCTCTGGCGGTGCCCATGTACATGCCATCTTCAGCACCAGGGATGGTATTTAAGACCAGAGCCTTGTCATATATAACCTTGCTGTTTGGCTTCTACATGGCCTGGAACATTGGAGCAAATGATGTTGCAAATGCAATGGGTACTTCAGTGGGATCTGGAGCCCTGTCACTACGACAAGCTGTGCTTACAGCAGCAGTGTTGGAATTCTCAGGAGCATTCATGGTCGGCTCCCATGTGAGCCACACTATGCAATCAGGAATTTTGACTGCTGGTATTTTCAATGGCAAGGATTCTTTGCTGTTTTGTGGGATGCTCTCTTCTCTTGGAGCTGCTGGAACTTGGCTCCAGGTGTGCAATTTTCCTTCTGGATTTTTTTTTAGGGTTTTCCCCCAAACTTGTACATTTTTTTCAACATACCACTATCATTTGCCAGAGTTTGACTTGTAGAAATTGGGATGGATTAGAGACACAGGTTTTCTGGCTAGATTGCAATCAGGTGGATTTTGCTTTGCAACAAGGTGATGGGTGAAGAACACCTTATGATGCTGTCAAATCATTCAGCAATGCAAAGGTTGTCAATACAAATGTGTGGAGTTGCAGGTAGCGTCATATTTTGGATGGCCTGTATCAACCACGCATTGCATCATAGGAGCAATGGTGGGCTTTGGCCTCATCTATGGTGGAATTGGGGCAGTCTATTGGAAGTCTTTAGCACGTGTTATTGCATCCTGGGTTGTGTCCCCATTTTTAGGAGCGGTGGTTGCATTTGTGGTCTATAAGTGTATCCGAACGGTATGTATGTGTCTCTTTCAAAATATTTTTATTGTCTATTGAATAATTGTCAATTTTCTTCAGTTGATATTGGTCTGTTTATTTGTAGACTCGTTGAAGTTGCTGCTGCATGATGTTGTCATGACATTCTCAGCTCAGATGGGGTGCCACCACTCTGAAAGTTTTGTCTGGCAAACGGAGAAGATGGGAAAGCTGACATGAGGAGGGATGTTTTGGTGGGAAGCAGTTTGTGTATAGTGCACCTAATCCAGGGCAAGCAGCAGCAACAGCAGCACCCATAGCAGTGTTCTTGGGTGCAGCAGCATTGTCTTTCACAGTGTTTCCTTCAAAAGCAAGCGTTGGTATGGCAGCAGCACAAGCACTGGGGTTTGGGTTTCTAGCTGCAACTGTCATCAATATAGTCATCCGTCGCCAGCTTGGTGACTTGTTAGGCTTATTCTATGAACTGCCTGCTGAGGGCCAAGTGGATGAGAAAGCATCCAAGCAGCCAGTGAAATTCATGGGCAAAGTGGAAGGACCAAAAGGCACTCAGCTGCGCATTGTTTATAGTGTGTTTGGCTACTTGCAGGTCCTGTCTGCATGTTTCATGTCATTTGCACATGGTGCAAATGACGTGGCAAATGCAATTGGACCCATTTCTGCAGCCTTAGCCATTTTGCATGGGACAGGTCTCAACACAGGTGCTCAGCCAAGCATGCCAATTGATGTGCTGGCTTGGGGTGGTTTTGGGATTGTGGCTGGCTTACTGGTCTGGGGTTACCGTGTTATAGCCACCATAGGCGAAAAAATTACAGAGTTAACTCCAACACGTGGCTTTGCAGCTGAGTTTGCTGCTGCTACTGTGGTTGTACTGGCTTCCCGAATGGGTCTGCCTATCTCTGCCACACATACATTGGTTGGGGCTGTGATGGGTGTTGGCTTTGCTCGGGGGCTTAACAGTGTCCGGGGTGAAGTGGTTCGAGAAATTGTGGCCTCATGGATGGTCACCATTCCAGTTGGTGCTTTCCTATCTGTAGTCTACACCTTCATTCTTATAAGGCTCATTCCTTCATTAGTTTAAGCAACACCTGTCATCGGCACATGACAGAGCATACCCCTGCAGTTCTTAGGTGAATCTCTTACATTTGCAGCAAACCAGCTATGAGTTGTATTTCTCAGAAGACAGACAGTCAAAATAGCTTTATGATTCTAACGGAAGTGCCTCCATTGAGACTTACCTGTATACCATGAAGCTGAGCTTCTGGATGTAACACATGGTTCTGGAAATAGTTATATCTGCAATATTATAAGAGGGAAGATCAACCTGTCAGTCAGTGCCAAGATGTACTGTGAAATACATTCTGGTTCACACAGAGAAAAATTGAAGTATTGTGACTGCCAGGGAGCTCTTTGAACAGTTCATCACAAATTCAGTTGCTGGAAGATACATGTTCACCTTGCACATGGTCAATGGAGAGCAGTGCAATTGTGCCTTTCTTGCAAACATGTAGTTGAGGGCAAGAAATCCATGGAACCTTGGCAAGTCTAGTGTGGTACCCCGGAGATCATGAATTGTGTAGACTGGTACTCACATTACTGACACAAGTGACATTGTGAACTGCACCAATCAGCATCAGTAAGCTTCCACAACTTCTGCATGTGGGATCCCTCTCTATTCATTGGTGCCAGGCTTCTGGAGGCTGGACTTGAATTTCTTGCTGATTAGTGACCTTGACTGCAAAAAAACCCAAGGAAAGCAAAAGAAGCAGACAACTGCCACAGTCTACATAGACTTGTCTTTTACTTCCATACCCCCATTTGTGCAATCTCCAGGTGTTCGGGGAAGTCAGACCGAGGCTAACGTACATCATTAACTTATCCATAATGTATTGATTTCTATACCAAACTGGTAACATGCGGGTCATAGTATTCCAACCAAACTTTGATTAGCTTATGGTGGAGAGAATGCCAACCTCTTCACAATAGGCATGTACCATACATCTATCTTGGATCTCAACACCACTTGGTGCCTTCAATACTGGGGGTCTGTTCCCTTTTAAAACATGAAAACAATTGCTTTTGTTGTGGTAATCAACAAGAAAGCTTGTGATTCTTCATATGAAAGTGCCCAAAGCATTTTTTCCCAAACCAAACACAAATTGAAATGTCTACAAAAGAGCATGCACTTTGCAATGGTGTGGCATGCTTTCAATGTCATACGATCCACATTAGAGGCATAGGGGGAAAACAGTTACAATGGACACTATGCAATCCCAAATCAAACATCCACATGGCTTTACAATATTATTTATAGTTCAAACTTCATGGACAATGACATCCTTTTCTGTGATGGTAATGGAGTTAGAATTATTGCTCAGTCAGGATGGATGGTGGTAATGTAGAAGGAAATTGCACCCGATATTGGAGTGTTGTCCTTGTCCAGTAATCTAGAAATCACAAATGGAAGGTACTACCTAAATGCATGCCCTGCCAATCCAATGATGTAAATCATAGTTAATATCACCACTTACATCTCCTCCTTTGATTGTGTCAGGTTTTTATTGTAACATATTCATTTTATGTAAGATTTGGTTTGTGGTCAGAACTCAGTTTAGCGTGAACAGGATTCTAGTTTTTTTGTGTGTTTTGCAAGGTTTATCTGCAAGGTGTGACTTTGGAGTCTCATCTTTTGTGCTATGAGATTTTAGAGCACACCAAGAAAGTAGAAGGTCTAGTTGACATAAAGTTTGTGACTTCTTTATCTTTATTTGATTTTGATTCCTGCAATTTACAAGTGAGTACAATTTATAACTCAAAAGATGAAATTCCTGCACACACGGGAGAAGCAAGAGGTTTGGTTGATTTGTGTCCATGTGATTTTGTTTAGGCTTTCTTTTGTTTTTGGAACACGACAGCAGACCCAATTCACTTGCACAGCAGTGGGTTTGACCCAGAACCATTTGTGACATCCCAAGGTCCCAGACAGGGGCTATACCACTGAGCCATCACCCCAGATGACTTTGTTAGTTTTGATGGTGTTGGGTGCCAATCTAATAACGCATGACAACTGTCTTCACCACTGATGATGCTATGTGTACAACTAGCTATCTTCCAAGAATTACAGAGGTCAATTCAATTAGCAGCCTTGTTGTTTTTAAGGCTTAAAAAATCCAACAAACATTATGATCAAATGGCCTCCCTAAAGCCAAAGTGTTCAATGTGATGACAGAAACCAGCTGCCTTTTTTTGGGTGAATTTTTTAAGTGGGAACATTAAAGCTATGTAAGAAGAAATGGATGACAGAAGCCCCTGCCAATGAAACCCAAGAAACATACCTAACCCATGAAACTGTGAGGAGGGTCCCAGAACAACCTGCATTTAAGGCACAGGCTCCCCACCCAAAAAGTCCATTAAAAAATTACACAACAGCTCCCTACATTGGAAACATACAAAGCATCCTGTAAATGATGCCACAAGGAGCTCATTCCAGATTTCTCCATGCATCAAGAATGCTTGGAAAGAAGCAAGAAAGTCTCTTTGCATTCATCATGTGGTGTGTCTGGAGGGTAAAGCTCAGTCTCAAAATTAGCTGGTTGATCTTGGTCTCCTAGTTGCTATACTACATTCCATTTTCTTCTGCACGCTGCTGGTCTTCTCTCACAACCATGCTGTACCATTACAGCAAATAGCTGTAGGGAACTTCAAGAATTCTTCCACATCTGTGAAGAGCATTTACTAGGGACTAAAAGAAATCTACTGCAGATGCAACACCTACTTTGAAGGATAGCTGCTTCTTCTTCACATGCTGGGGCCAGCAGTGCAGGCTCTGAAAACTTAAAAACTAATTCAGTCTTAATGTGCAACCCTTTCCTGGCCCTTACTTTCAAATCCTCTCTACCTCCATGACATTCAGCAAATAGAGAGAGCTCAGGCAGGCTAGACCTCCCGCTAAAATGGTCAATTCTCCAGAAGTACAAAGTGAGATAATGCCTTTCCATCTGGATTGCCAAACTGTAATAAGGCTGAGAAGTGCCTCATCAGTTTGAATAAACCCCAAGAAGTAGTCTATAACATGTACAGACTAGAGAACTTTAAATTAGCAGGAGGACAAAGCAAGCAACTCATGTGCTACATGCCAGAATATGCACAACTCTGTGAGATCCTGAAGGGATAATATTGGAAGCTTGCAATGGAAACATCAAATAATTAACATTCCTAACATAATGACCAGAAGATATGAATGCTAGATTTGAAGGCAGACTGCTATAATTCTGCACTTCCTTATCATTGGAGATGAGCTGCAACAGTGAAAATACCTAGTACAGAAATATGCCTCTCAAACTTTATTGAATCCCAGACTCCCATCTAGTTAACCTAGAAAACAATACCATGAGCTTTCGACTAGTTCAAAGTCTAGGCATCCAGAAAATCAAAGCAAATCAATCCACTGTACTTGTGCCGATGCAGCAATTCATGATTTTCTGAGCTGCTGTTTTGGTTCTTCAAGCCTCCGGTACCCCACAGTAACAGGATACAGACGCCGAGTGGAAGCAACAACCCTAGGCCGCCTCAGTTTCCAATGATGCTAAAACCTACCACAAAAAGTACCAAGCAGCAGCTACGAACCAAACCTGAGGGGCCTTCCCGAACTAGGTAGAACGTTTTTCTTCAAATTAGAATAGAACTTACTTCACGTATCCATCGCCGGGAGTATCGTTGAGATCGCAAACTTTCCCCATGATCCAGAGCTTTCCAGGCGTCGGGGGCAAACCCTCGGCAACCTCAGCAACCAACGACGCGGGCTGAACAAATTCATCCGTCACCACGACATGCCGCCGACGATCACGAGGGTAGTACTTGATGTCATACACCCTGTCAGTCTGAGCGTGCGGCACTATCGCGCGCGCCGGAGCCGTGGCCGGTGCGAACTTCCTATAGTCCAATGCCAGGGGCTGCGATTCTAAAAACTCCGGGCTTGCTGTTGGCCCCGTCACTTCCCATGGCTTCGTGATCTTCTTCAATAACGCCACCGCCCTACCGAAAAAATCCTTGGGCACAAGCTTGCTGGCCATCGTCCTCCTCGTTGCCTTCCGCTCTTCGCAGTGCTCTGATTTCTCTCTTTCTCTCCAGCTACCGTCTCCTACTCCCGAGCAAAGAGCTCACCAGTCATCACACTAGGGCTTGCGTTCAGCGGTTGTGGGTTCGAATCCTACCACCTTCAGGACCTTTTCTGTGACGCCTGGAAGCACCCATGGTTAATTTACTACTACCTATAGAGGGCCCACTAAACGATGGCCCTGTAAAAGTAATTGTTTGGGCCCCCAGAACCATCCCTCATGACAATCTCGATGTTCTGATTGGCTGTCAGGTCTCAGTTTACAAATGGCTATTGAGATTTCCATGTGGAAGTAATTTTGGCTAAAAAGACGTATATTCAACTTTTTTATTTTGCTACACATGCTCAAGGATCATTAGTCATGTGGCTATACAACTTGACTTGTGTTGAACAAAATTTGGCTATATAGTTTGCATTTCATCAATTTCAACTGGCAAAAATATTCCAAGGGTTCATCACAAAATTGGCTATTAAACAACTAGTCAAAGAGCTCATAGGCAATACAATTTCAAAAGCAATTAAAAAAAAAATGTTCTAACCAATATGCTTTAGCCTCTCTCAAACCTAAAGCTTCACTAAGTGTTTTTTCACTTTAAAAGTTTGCCCCTCAACTTCAATTTTGCATTTCTTTGTTGCCCATCATGCATCAAACACCTTATCATATGGAAAATTTTCTAAGTTGTAATAAGTTTGAAAGTACATGCACACAAATGTGGGCAGATGTTCAACAAGCTAATTTTGTAGCTTACTTTTTGTGAAGAAAAATGTTGAAAAAATATGTTTGTCCTCAACTGAACCCAAGACTTGTACCATGGCCATCTCACCAACTTTTAAGTATTCAAACATGGTTTTCTTCAAAACAATTGAACTAGATAATTTTATGCCACAATTTTGTAACTAGATTCACGTCATATGGGGACTTCGTTGCACTTGTAGCACATGACTACATGGTGCATTTGAATTTGATTACTTGAAGGTCAAGTGCTAATAATGATAAAATTGGGGAAAAAGTTGTTCCCAAGTTGATTTCATATCCGTAATGGTGCCTTTAAAAAGCAAGATGTTGAACAAAGTTTTCTTCTGCATTCAAGTGGAACTAGCATTAAGGATAAACTATCCCAATGGCTGCCATAATATGGCTAGCACGAAAGCTTGTGGTAAGCCCCTTAGTTAAGGAGTTGGCAGCCCATACAAAATTAACAATGAACATTATTTTTATTATCAACACCTATTTTCAGCAAGATTTTTTCTACATATTTTTGTATATAAAATTTTGTTCTCAAAACTGAATCAAATACCTTATCAAATATCTAATCGAAATATTTCAACAATTCAAGGAAATTGTGACAAACAAACTATAACAAGTTGGGAAATTTTGATTTTTTAACCTAAACATGTTGTTTTGATTTTTTTGATTATGTTGTTGAAGACATTTTAAGTGACTCGATTAAAATTTCAAAAAATGGATCAACATAGATTGTTGGGAATGTGTGATTGACAAAATGAAATGCAAGATATTCCACACTTAAACATTGAGGTGCAAAGACTTGGCTACCCAACACAAGCCAATAGTATCATGCTTTGTAGCAACCAAATCTTTGAAGTCTTTGAAAGCATTATAAACATAAAATGTATTTGGGTCATTATATAATCAATATAATTGGGATTGGCAAACTTTAATGGTTGGCACATAATTGCAAAGAAAGATCTTTTGAGACAATTTAATGGGTGCATGAACAATTTCAAGCAACAATAGCAAACAAATAAGAACAAAAAGCAGAAACATATCACACAAAAGCTTGAAATTGGTCTAGGCAATCACAACCTCCATATTGTCTTCAACCATCTTCAACATTAGTGTCTTGTATTCTAACATGACATGTTTAGTTAGGCTCAACATGCTTATCCAACGTATTTTGACATTACAATGGAATTTGTGCAAGTTTAGTGAATTCAATATGTTTCTTTTGAGAGTGAACAAAACATGTGTAGAAAGATTATAATAATGTCTCAATTTGGGACACCACTTGCAAGTGGTTTAATATTTGGACCACAAAATTTTAATGATGAGCACAACAAAAAATGTCTTCCATGTGGGGGCTACATTGTTTTTGTAGTTGTTTAGTGACACCATTCTTTGTTCCCTACCAAATTAACAAGCAAGGTATTAGTTCTTTAAATGTAGTGTTCCAAATTGTTCATCTCCCACCCATACCACTTTTTCCATACTAAGAAAACCTTCCTACACCTTTTTGATTCAATTAACATTGATCCATTTAAATCCCTTAAATTTTGTAATTTGAACTTTGCAAAAAAATTACAGCATTCCATTGAATTTCTTAGGCCTCATGAACACCTAATTTCGATGGAATTATATAAAAGTTCCTACCAGAAGTTTTCTAACTTAATTTTTAAGAAAAACCTCCCAAGAAATTTCAACATACCAAAACAAAAGTAATTCAAATTTCACACCTAGAATACATTGACACCATGTGTGCCAAAGGATAATAACTTGATACCCATCTCTTCTTTTGATTCCCCACCATTTTTTTATAATGCTTCAATAATAACATTGGTCAAATTGTTAATTCCCTTGTGTTTTGTAATATGTTCCAAAGGAATCAAAATGGGAACTTGATCCTAATCAACCATCATGTGAGCATGCAATGTATCCAATTCACATTATCAATGGTGGTGACTTCATCGCAAGTTAAGGAAAAATAATTTGATGCAACTATCATTTCCTTCGCTTTTATCACTACCTTAAGATGAATAAATTCAACCATCATCCGGCTAGATATGTTTGACCAACAATTCTTTAGCATCAATAAGACCCCCAAAAACATAGACAGAGGTTTTTGAACCTCATATTCCAACATTGTTTTCTTTTATTGGAGAAGATGAAAAATGGTAGCAAATTGTTGCCTCTTGTAACCTTGTTCACCTTTCAATTTTCCTTGGATTTGTTCAAGCATGTGATTTGATTCTTGCGAGCAAAGATGGGTTCATTTTGAAGATGTTGATATCACTTATTCATATACCACTTTCCAACTTTAACTCCAAGTTGTGGCATATTTTTCAAAGTTTTTATCTTTCCAACATGTTTTTCCAAGTATTCAAGCTTTGGTGCTAACAAAAAATCCCTTCCTCCAACTATTAAACAAACAAAACATTTTACATGAGCTATAATTCACCATTGTTACCCCTCAGCATTTCAACCCATGGAAATTGAATTCCTTACTTATCATAACATTTGCAACTAAGTTCATAGTTTTTTTTTTTAATTTAATTTTTCATTTGTTCATTATGATCTTGCATGTTTGAAATCATCTTTAAAGTTATTGGAATGGGAGGGACATAAGTGGGTAACCCACTTGGACACACCAAAGTCACTACAACATTAGCTCGAAATTTGTAAAAGACATCATCGTCCTTGTTGCTTGAAATAGAAGCTCATGATAGTTGCACTTTAACTTGAATACCCTTTTGTGGGTGTGAAAGGATCACCAAAGAAGTCTTATCATTAACCTTTGAAGAATATTGAAGATATTGACGTAACATTGAATATTTTTTTGGCTTTGATATCGTTTGTAGACAATTGATTACAACATGTCCTGCAATTTCCAAATATATATTTATTTCAAAAAATCCACCATGCAACATCCACAAAATCAAAATTGGCCACATTTGAAGAATATTACTTCATCCGAGCAATATATGCCCTATGATTAGCATGAAATGCACAAAAAAGTTGCAAATTACACATATTTACTATATTCATAACAATGGTCATAATAAATATTCTAAAAAAATATCCAAAGACAAATTATCATGAGATTGCAACATCTCAAATATAATTTCATAGTATTTTTAACAGTCTACATCTAGGATTCGAAACAACAAGTTCAAAACATTCAAGGTTGTTTTCCTCATACATTTGTAAAACATTTTAAATCAAAAGCCACTTTATAAACATTTTAAAATTAAACAAAAAAAGTAAAAAAAAACATTTATTGAAGATCTTATCACTATACTTGGGTACTTGAATGTTTTTTTGTTGACCATACACATATGAAGACCTTCCACTGTAGTAAAAATAACGAAAAATGAATAAACAAACTTTTGCTCACAATTCCAGATTGTATTTCCTAGTGCTAACAATTGCATTACATCCCATAATAAGGTTGGCTAACATCATCATCAATAGATGCATTGAACCATTAAGAACATTTTATGCAATTTAAATTGATTTTTGGTCCAATAATCACTCATGACTACAACATTTCTTAAAACTTTTCTAGAAATGAAGTTTTCACTAAAAGAAATTTTGTTCTTCGCAACCAAGAATCAATGATTAGATGTTCTAAACAACTACATAATTGATTATAATCATAGAAAATTACTTCATATCCTATATGGAAAAAATTATAATCATATATTAGTGGTGCATTTGACTAGTAAATGATGACGTGGACAAGAAAGATGACATCATTTTCATTACAAGTTTTCATCCGTATGGCATTGATCATTGATGACAAAGTGATGTGAATGTTTAAGATGTCATTTAAAAACGTAATTTAGTTAAAATCATTTCAAATATGATTAAAAAATGATTATGCAAATGACATGGACAAAATGATGTGCCATCACATAGACCATGTGGTCATAGATTTATTTTTAAATGATTCAAAAATGATTACCAATAATTTAATGTGAATATAAACAAACATAAGGAACTACAACATGTATGGAACTAATTTCTATTAATTTATACATATAAGTAATAGAAGAACCTCTATTACATTTTTAAAAATATGTTTAATATATGATCTATTTTAAATATTCAATGTGAATAAATTAGATATTGTACATTAAAATAATTTGAATGGTAAAAGTTTGATATATTATACACAATTTTTTGTGTTGTAATTTAAAAATAAAATAAAAATGTGTGATGTGAAAATATATATCATTTATTTGTACTTTAGAAATTTATCATAAATATATACTATAGAATACATGTATCAAATAAATAAATATTATAATTTCACAAAATTAGTTAATATTATATTCATATTATATCATATTATATATATTATGTATATAATATATATAATTGATTCATGATCCATTTATAAATATTTTATGTTGATAAATCATATGGATTCATATGTCTAAATTAAAAGTTATTTCATAAAGTTATGATATATTGGAAGAAAAATTGTATAATATATAATGTCTAAATCAATGAAGGTTTAAGATATGAAAATATTTTTTTATTAGCCAAAGGTTTTTCCATTTACAAATCATGTGTTTGAATTTATTTTTCAACAATGGTCATTGAAATGTTATTCAATAACAAAATTCAAATATTATTTTGAAATGATTTTACATTATATATATAATTGTGTACACTATTAAAATAAATTTATGAATAATTTTTCAATTTTTTCAATTGGACAAATTATCAATTAAATATGAATTATCAAATTTGAAGGTTTGTGTAATGTTTAAATGAAGTATGGTTTGAGGAAAATAAACATTAGGTTACTAACACAACAAATGAGGTGGCTTGGTAGTAAAAAACTTGAATACCATCCTTGGAGTCCAAGGATCAAACTTCACAAATGACGTTTTGTTATAGTCAACATTGGAATATTGACCAAATTTTTGTACCTATCTAGACTACTTAAGTTAGGTGGTTACTTATGTGAACCTAAGTAGGTAGATTAGGTGGTCTAATTAGCCATGTAAATTAAGTTTTTAACTTAGATTAGGTGGTGACACATGTCAACAATTGATAGGATTTTTTTCTTAAATTTAAAATAATTGAAATAGAAACACATCTTATTTATGATAAATTTATAATATAAATTAATATAAATTTGAGAACAATGTTCCCCAATTTTTTGGGTCTAATTTGCAATAATATAAATAAATAAACAATGATTAAAGTATCACCAATGACTTCCCATGTGTCTTTTATGACCGAAACATGAAATGTGCCACATCATCCCTTAAATAACCTATTGTCTTAAACAACTTGTTCGTAATGACTTTAGGGTTTTTAATCATTTTTTTCCTTTATGATGGAATACTAATCATAAACTCAATCATATATTTGAAGATTTATTTTAGTGTTTGACCTATAATCTTTTAACCTTTTAAACCCATCAAATTAGTTTTGTCCATTTTTTAGTGTTAAAATGGATTGTTGGGACATTTAAAAGTTACGCCAATGAGTTTCACATAGTTCACAAAATAATATTTGCAAAAATAATATGGCAAATAATTACTTGTACATGCAAAAAATATTTTTCTGTCTGTATTGTAAACAAAAATCTCCAATTCAATAACAACTTTCACTACATTAAAATTTTGAAATAGTTCCACCTTTCACACCCATTGAAACTTAGAACTTGAAACACACCAACAAGAACAATAATATAACATTATCATTATATTGTTCAAAATAAAAAATAAAATTAAATCAAGTATAATATTTAAATATGTCGCAAATTTTGAGGTAGAAGATTTCCAAAATTCTCAACCCCACTTTTAAACTTGAGATTCCACCTTCCCAAACAACCAAAAGACCACAAAATACTCAATTTCCAATGCAAGTTTATACATAGTACAAACATAACCAAATGTGAAGTGGGGTTTCATGAAAGGGCAAATTTGACAAGGAATTCAAATTATACCTAACTCCCCCCCCACTCTACACCCTTGGGCCCTTACATTCACTATGCCAAAACTTGACATTTATGAATATGACAAATATGATTCATGACCATTTTTAGTTGTATTGTCATATATGCCATGTTTTTGTGCCTACTCGTATTTTTGTAACCATGGATATGACTACATGCCTAAAAATTTTCGTGGATAAGAATAGATGACTAAAAATCTTGTTCATGAACACCATATAATTATTTAATAGTATACAATTAAAACAATTAAGACAAAAAAAAACTACAAGGTAGACATATGTACCTAGTAATCATATTATAAACTTGTACATGATCAAGCACATGTACATAATTATTGCACAAGTTTATAACTAATACCTTCTAATTTCTATAACTTTAGCCTTATAATCATTAATTATTTCATGTGAAATTTTGGATAGTGGCTAAAACAAATGTTGGGGAATTCTTTTTCATTTAAAAAAATCCCAAAAAATGGAAAACTAATTGCCAAAGTTTTTGAAACCATCAAATTAAATAAAAAATCAATGCTTGGAATAAAACTGAAAAAATTGAGTTGAAACTCTTGCTCAAAGGCTTATTTAAATGAATTTTGTTTTTGGAATGTCTGACATTCAATAATGAAATGTATTTCTATTTAGTGATATCCAATGAATTTCAAAAGAAATCCACAATGCCCCAAAATGACATTTTTTTTCATGTTTCCATGTGATGGGTAGCAAAGAATATAAATTTTGATCTTCAATAATTTATCAAAATATTTGGTCATACATCTTGGAATTATATATAGTCACATTTAATGAATTGAGTTTTAATGTATTTGAAGCAAATATTACATATGATGAACCAATAAAAAAGGCTTGTCACCAAAAAATAATTAGGATCTTACTTACCTACCTACTTAGGCCTACCTACCTACCTACCCATGCCTACCTACCAAATGACTATATTAAATTGATATTAATATATAATATATTTGATGGCATTTACAACTAGGACAAAAATATGACTCATGGATAAGCAACATGTCCATATGGATTACATTAGACATGTAATCATGAATGACTTTTATGACTACAAACCTAGTCATGGGTGTAGTCATATATGTCATGCTTTAGCGTAGTGATTTAACATTATGAATCAAAAACCTTAATGGCTTGTACTAAATATTAAAATTCAATCAAGACATAATCATCAAAACAAAAATTATGTTTTTATAACTATATAATATGATAGTGTTAAGGGGAGTGACCACTTGGCATAGATTACTTTAATTAGTTATTCTAATAATCTAATTAATGATGGAGATTATTTTCACAATGAAAAACTATGGCAATGAAAGAGTGTAGGTACTTAATAATGTTGGCTACAAAGGGAAGTGAGTTATAAGGTTTAGGCCACAAAATTTAAAACATGTGCTTCAGATGTAACCATTTGGCAATAACAACATAGATGGAATTTGCAACCAATGGCTAAAGGCACAAAGATTTATGGCACATTTTGGTTATTATGGTTGAAATCTTTCAAATAATTTTGGTTATTTTCAATTTTAATTTCCTTTATATTTTCTAGTTACATTTTTTTCCTTGTAACAATTAGGTTATATATAGCCAACAAAAAAAACATTAATTCATGGTCACATGCATGTTGTTGTCAATTATTTAATCTTTAACCCACCAATTCTCTTTTTAGTTACATGGCCCTTAACCCATTAAAAGAAAATTAATGAAAACAAATTTGTGCATGTGAAAGGCTCTTGCCTAAATCAATTTTTTGCCTCAACCCAACATGGTAACTTAGAGCAAGATTTTTAACAAAATGGAAATTTTCATTTACGGTAATCTCTCTTTTCAAATATATCATAGTGCGCATTTATAAAATCAAAGTTCTACTTGTTATTTACCCTTTTGAAGGGGGGTTGTTGTATGAATTGGGGTCACATGTTTGACTCTTGCATTGCATGGCACCTTAGTTCCCTTGACAACATCCCTTCTTGGGTCCTTATATCCTTAAGAAACTTCTTGAACCAATTTGAGCCAATAATAAAATGTATTTTGGTGGGAACTTGAATCAACAACTTAAAATATTTTATTAGCCCAATGGTAGGTAGATTAAAGCCAATGGTCTTGAGTCTTGGGCCTAAGCAAGGATCATCTTCTTGTGTCCTCTCTTCCTTCCTCTTCCTTGGATTATTTTTTTGGGAGTTTTTTTGTTCCCAATGTGTTTTCCAAAATGTTCTCTGCGACACCACATTTTTATCCCATATGTTTTGCCCAAAAACTTTTCATTTTCTTGCCTATATAGGCGAGCCAAAAGGAAGGCATTCCATTTGCCAACAAAAATATTTTGAAGAGTTTCCAAGGTTCCCTAAAAAATTGTGATGGGCCAATTAAAATATTTCATTGCCCCCAAAAAAAGTGGAACTTGGGAGGCACTTAATTTAATTAATACAAAGATGAATAAAGTACCCTAGAAAAATAAAGGGATTTAAGGATATTCTAGGTTTAAATTAAAAGTTGGACTCAAAAGGGATAATTTATGTTTATGATTTTTTTAGCATCAATCAAAGTTGAAATGCCCAAAAAAATTTGAATCTTTTGTTGAATAACAATGTTGACAAACAACTCACATTAAATAAGGACTTTGCCCCTTATGAAAATTTTATTAAAAAACATAGTTGATAATATAACTTCATTGACATTCTCAAAATGTGGGACCAAATGAAAATTTTGTTATGTATTCTCTTATTCTCTTACATACATGTAAAACCAATAAACCTTTCAAATTTTCATAACACCACAAAAGTGGGATTATTTCATTTGGAAAACACCATGATTTTAAGATTTAAATTTTAAAATTTAGTCAAAATGGTTCTTTACCAATTCATTTACAAAAAAGCTGAAATTAGATTTTGCTTAGTGTTATACAACCAAAATAATCATCATTATTTGGTAGCTAATAACTATCCAATAAACTCGAAAAACATGAAAAGACCACCCAACACTTGTGTGTAAACCCTTACTTTTGCATCCATGAACTAATTGCTACTATATCAAAAAAATTGAAGTTGTTGCAAGTTAATTGTTCCACAATCATGTCATATCCTTTCCATTTGTTCTTTGGTTGTGTGAAATATTTTTGTGTTCTTGCTATTAAAATTGAAAAATTTACAAAATTATTGATGATGATATATATTAGTGGCATAAGCAACTTCTGATTTATTATATCTTCATGGACCTAAAATCTTGACAAACATTAATCAAGACAAAATTTGGAAGTAAATAATTGTAAATAGAAATAATCTTCTACATTACTTGTGTGAAGAGTAACATTGGTGCATGGTCACATAATATTGCATGTGATGGGAGTTTTGTTTTTTATTCCAAGTGTAAGAAAGTGATCATGGAAATGGACTTTGGGTTGTGACAAATTTGTTGCATTTACCTCCCATAGAACTTCTTCAATTATGGTTGTATTTTCTTGTTATTTGGTTCTAGCTATGAGTGTTTTGTCATCATCACAACTTTGTGTTTGATCCTTTTTTTCCCTATTTATTTTGAAAATGTTCATATTTTGCCTATAAGGATTTGTTTAACAATGACAACAATTGTTGTTGCAAGGCCATGTTGTTATAGCTCATTTACACAAAATTGCCTTGGGATTTTCATAACCTTAAGCAAAATTCAAAGAAATTGATGAGATTTTCATAAGCAAGTTTATTTCCATAGTTGATCCCTAGGTTTCCTTACAACTCCAAGTTTTAAAAAATTTCCACCTTCATTAGTCAAATGGTTACATAATTAAATTGTAAACCGGCAAGGGCTTGTAGATAATTTTCATAACCACCCAACACTAGTTTTGACTCCTTGTGTTGCCAATTGATTGATATTTTTAAGGAGGACATCACAAAGTTGCCTTGCATTACAAACTTTTCATCCAACAAATTTGTAATGAGAATTGTGTGAAATTCATTTTCCATAGTTCTATAGTTTTGCATGTGGATGTTGTGTGTTTAAAACACATATGAAATACTTATAAGTAAGATGAAAATCATTTGAAACACATACTTAAATTACCATCACAAAAACTTCCATTACTAAATCATCAAATGAGAAAGTTGTGATGCGGGTGAAAGATGTGGTCACTAAAACCAAACATATTATTAATTTTATGACCAAAAAGATTAAAGTATTGTTGACTATATAAAAACATTCAAGAATGTGAAACTTTTCAAATTTCCAAAATTAGATATGTTTATATGTTTTAGTTTTGATTTTTTTATAAAAAATATTCTTTTCATAAAATGGTTCATGATGCATGACAAGCATGTAAAATTATGAGATTCAAGATTCTCGAAGGAAGAGAATTTAATAGCCTTATTTTGGTACATTCATATTGGAGAAATGGTGAAAATAAGTGCAACGTGTTTTTTCCCTTTCTTTAACTAATAGAAAAAACCTTTTTATGATGGGGCTACTTTATGAATTCATGTTGAAGGTGGGAAATATGTTCCTAAAATAGATGTGCCAAAAACCACTTTTGTAAACATGAAGTCAAGTAAGTGTTTTGAAATTTCAATCAAGGTTACAAAAACCTTTGAAAGAATAGTTTATGTAAATGTATTGTAGTTATTAGTTTTATCTATTTTTAAAATTATCATTTGAAATAATAGTTTCATAAGTAGTTATGGATTCTAAGTAATTGACAAAGAAAGGGATATCATGACAATATATCGGTTCAAAAAAAAATTTTTGACAAAAAGAATATCATATTTTAACATTAATCAAACAATTATAATGTTCTTTTTTTCAAAACCCAATGCAATAATTTTTTATTAATGTTTATTTAATTTGAAAAGGTCATTGATGATAATATTTATTTCCATTACTTATTAATTATAATATCATGTATCAAATTACTAATTAAAAAAAATATCCCACTTCAATATCAAAACCATTAAATCGTTTATTTGACCCTTTCAACATCTAACATGCCAACCTTTATCTGACTTAATAATGTTAAAACCTTCAGTCAATTTCCTTGCAACATAATCTTGCCACCTTGAGTTTATATTCCCATGTCATCATGTAAAAATATTTAAAACAAATTTCAATTCAATTTTTTTAATTTGAAATTTTGTTGGCTTATATTTATTCTCCCCACTAAATAATAATCACCAATTGATTATTTATTTTTAAAAATTCTTTAATTTGATATATTTACATTCATAATGATTTACAAAGCATAAGGTCTTCATGTTCACAAAACCAATATTTATCAAGTTAAAATTTAGTATATTATTCTTTAATCGCAGAAAAATGAAAAGTCTAACAATAGATTAGGTCAAAAGTTATTGACCCAAGACCAATTGGTTTTTGACCCATAGTTAGTTTTTAGCACATCTACTTTAATGGTTAATAAATTGTTAGCATGTCAAGTATTCTAAGTTGGTCAAAGGTGGACATCACAATGGGACAAATCCAATACACAATATAACATACATTTTACATTCATTGTGACATCATCATTGGGTTGTAATTGTCTTGAATTAAAAAATTGAAGGACATTTTAGTTGACCATTTATTGTATAATCCCATTAATCAAAATGCTTTGGATAATGAGTTTCTAAAGTTTTTTGTGCAATGAAGGGTCATTTGCATGAGAAGTTACTAACTTGCAAGACCTCATGTTGGTCGTTTTATTTTTATGAAAGAAGTTTGGAAATCATGTTGCCGAACTTTGAGCTTTGGCACTTAGGGCATTAACACAAGAATACAATTCCTATTTTGGAAATGTAGTTGGACTTGTTTTACCCATGTCCAAACAAAGAAATGCAAGACGATGATTTTTTGACATGTTTTGGGTATTTTGTTTGTGTTGTTGTTATTATCACATGTTTTATTTTCATACTTATAACTCTTATTTTTTTGCAACATGTGAATCTTTGAAAAAATTGAACTTCAACTCAATTGATGTTTCAAAGATTTCCACTATGCACACGATATTAACAAACTTTCACAAATTTGATGGCTTTCAATTCTATTGCAAAGTGCTCATCCAAAGGTTCAAGCCATATACAAGAGGTATTGCAATGAGCTAACTCAACAAGGTAGGTAGTGATTTAGAAATCCAATAAGGCGATGGCATGGAGAATCAACAAGTTCTAGAAAATGCTTCAAAATCTTAAGAAATCCTATCACAAGATTGACCATGATTTTGAGGATAGAGGATCTATATCATAACAAACTTTGTGAATGTGGACGTGCTCAAAATATGCACAAAACCTCTTTTTATCATGTGCACATCAAGATCAAAATGTATAAAAACATTTCACTAGATGATTTTTTTTTTTCCTTCTATTTTTTTTAAGTTTCTAAAATCTAAAATTCTGAAAATTGACAATTGAAAAATTAAATCAATTTAAATAATTTTAAAACCTCGTTATTAAGTCCTCCCCTTGCAACTATTGTGATTATAATACCCAAAAAGTGGTCAAATCATAAGGCCCATCCTCACCTTGCAACCAAGTCATGGTATGCTTCAACTTTGAGACACTCCAAATTTATGCCCTTCTTTGGGAACAATCCTGTATGGTGTGTAATAACCTAATTTGTAAACTTCTTGAATGAAAAGCCCATTCATTCCGTAGTGGAATGTGCAGGATCTTGCTCTCTAGACCTTGCATTCCATAGTTCCGTATATGCAATTCTAGACTTTTGTAGGTCTTGGAAGGTATTGCCCATAATCATAATTCCGTAACTGGTTTTGGATCTTATTCCGCTGCTTTTGTAGCTCTTGGTGGTCTTTTCTGGTGTGGAATTGGTGGGTAGTCTGGTTTTTCAAATGGGGAGATTATTTTGGTACTTTGGTACCTCTTTTGGTGAGATTAGTGGTCATTTTGAATCAATTTGTAATTGTAGTTTTGTGTGCATTTTCCGAGGTGGAATTGGTAGTGGTCTACGAGTTGGAGAGATTATTCTGGTACTTTTATAGGTATTTTCCAAAGTGGAATTGGTGGCTGATCTGCCATTTTTTCACTTTTTATAGGGTTCCTCCTGGAGGTGCACTATGCGGCCCTGGAGTACGTAGGACGATGGGATCCGATGGTCGAGATTAGTGTTCAGTCACCAGTTACGCTCCGGAATAGTCAGTCCCTGATGGAACCATCGCCACTTTACATAATGCTGTCTCAATCTGCTGGACACCTCGCATTCCGAGTTGGAATGGGCTCGGTAACGTGCTGATTCCGTCCCGTGCCTGACACATGAACGTCGGTGCTCACAGATGGATAGGGGCGATGGTGCTTCTGTCTTCCTTCTCTCTTCTCGCCCACGCGTGCCTCCTCTTGTCGACCAGGCGGAGTTTTAGTTCTCGGCGTTCAGTTATCCTTGTCTCCAACGCAAGGCTAAGGCTTAAGATCCAGTTCTACATCTTTTTTCGGTCCTTTTTCTAATCCTTTTCTTTTGACGGTTAATCGCGGGAGGGAAGAGTAGACACAGATCCAGACAGAGAAGACACAGATCCACAAAGAGAGAAGAAGAAGAAGAAGAGGGCGGTAAAAGGGAAGAGGATTTTTGTTCATACGGAGCGGGAAGGATGCGAGGAGACAGAGAGATCCGTGGTGGAGGAGGCCGCTACGAAGAGCGAGAGCGTGGTGGTGGACGAGGAGGGCCTACCCGCCTCTATGTCGGTAGGTTAACCAGCCGCATACGTAGCCGCGATCTGGAGGATCTCTTCACCAAATATGGACGGTAAGACCGTCACGTTTTTGTATTTTTTGTTTTTTGACACATTGGACGTTCGAGTCTTTTGAAGGTTTAGGAAAGTCACGGCAGTTGCGAAATCTTAGTGTGTGTAAGTCCATCAGGTTGGAAAGTTTTGTGCGCTTTCTGATGGACATCGCCTCGTATTCAAATCACCGATTTGCACCACATGATGGAGACCATGTTGAAACATCCGTCCTCCGACGAGGATGTTGATGTGAGCCATGGTCTCAAAACATCTACCTGACGAGTTGATGCAGATATTGTGCTATCATCTTTTATCATGTGTTACGGATATTGACTTAGTAAGGTTGGGCTAATAGCATCTGTGGCATGTACTCTGAGTGAACACTTTGGGATTTTTGTATGTTATAAATGTTTCTTTTCACTTTGTTATTGATATCTTTTTTGGAAGGGTTGTACTAGAGCTTGCAAAAAGACACAGCGTAGTCTCTTAGTCTGCTTCTTCCCCTACCATGTGGGGGGGCAGAAGGTCTGCTTACTTGCTGCTGATTACTTTTCGAAAGTTTGAGCTGCTGCCTAGGCAGCCTGTGATATCATCAGGGCTTGAACTGTGCAGCCACACAGGATGGGATCTGTTGGCCATGGTGGAAATGGGGGTGTTTTTTAGTCTTGGCCAGAAAGTTGTTTTATTTTAGCTAAGACAGCTCACACTTTTATGCTTCTATGAACTGTTTTTCTTTTCATGTGGTCTTTGCTGTTCTGGGCAAGGCCTAATGCATTTATTGATGCACTGACAATGTGTCATAGAGCCCATATCTGAATGGGCCAGTAATGGTGTAGGGAAGAGCAGCTCAGCTATGCCAGCTCTGGCTACCCCTCAAAACTCTTTTTTGTGTTTTTTCCTTCATAAACAGGGTCCATGCTGGTTATGTGTTGCTCCTGCCCTTCTGTCTAGAAGGATTCAGATTGCCTACTAATGACTTGTTTTGCTGATTTCTGTTCATAGAATAATGTTGTTGGTCTTGTAGGGTTCCATGTGGGGTATGCATTTCTACTGACCCTCCATCTACATTGGCTTTCTCTGGTCTTTGAAGCTTTTCATTTAGTGTCAAGCAGTGCTGTATAGTTGCTTAGCAGTCACATCTACATAGGTGTTGGTGTTGAAGGTCTGAACATGGATATGAGTTTTTCTGTTGTTCAAATGGCTCCTTGTTGTGTTGTTTTCTCTGTTCTTTAGGGTTGGGTTTTCTCGTTTTCTTGTTGGTTGACATGTTTTCAGATCTGAAGTCTCTATTGCCTTGTTATTTGCTCTCCTTTGATTCTTCTCAGGTTGTTTCGATTGTCAAGTACAGATTAGTTCAGTACCACTGAAGACATTATTTAGCAGTCATACCTTGAATCCTGAAAGCCACCTGACAAGGCCTGATACTTCCATTGAGGTCAGGTGTTGCAGCCCAGCACCAATTCATTCTCCTCTCTGTCCTTCTCCACGACATAGTTTACATGACATTCGAATTGGGAATGGATCTCCCCATGGTCTCCTTCGTAATCCTCACTCTCCCCGCTTGCCTCTGATACTTCATTGAGTCCTTGGGACTCAATGAAGCTTGTGTACATTTCCCTTCCTTTTCCTACATCTTGCTGGATGCTCCACACATTGTTGGCTGCACCTTCAAGCAAGTGTTTTTCACCTTCAGAACAACACAAGCAGTGTCTCACTCACATAACATGTGGATGAAGGTTGGTGGGTCCTTTCCGTCTGGCCGGGGAGGGCTTTGGTGAGAGGGATGACTATGGTGGCAAATTGGTGACCCCTGCCCACAGGAGGGAGGGCAGTTCCTGGCGCATCTAGGCGCGATTCTGTATGTAGTGATGTGCATACTTCAGTCATACAAATATTCATGCATATGGGGTGGCATGACTTGACATGGCGAATGGTCGATAAAGGGTGTGGGTGGCCTCTGACACGCGGTGATCTGTGGTGCGCTGCTTTCTGTCTGTCTTGTCTGTCTCTTTCTGTGTTGGTGGCGCTCGCGTTTCTGCAGAGTTCGAGATGTGGATATGAAGCACGACTTTGCATTTGTTGTGAGTACTCTGCCCCCCTGCACTTTTCATGTTTCACTATTGTACACAATGCCCTGGGCCAGGAAAAGAGTTTATTACTTATTTTACTCCTGTTCATGGAGTAGATACCTGTGTGTATAGGTTTGTTTTGATGTGAAATTTACCAGCCAAAGTGTGAATGAATGTCTCTTCACCCATGGTTCTACTACCTCCTTTTCAAATGTAGTGTTTGTAGTCTAAAGCTTTCATTGACCATTTCCACATGAGGCTGGAGTAGTTGATGATCTCTTTGCATGTGCGCTTCATGAATTCAGAAACAGGCAGATGCTGTTGCAAATGTTGATGTCATGTAATTGTTTGACTTTAGATCTGTACCATCCTCTGGTCTTATCATGGTCTTGACCATTGAGAAGGAAGAGGAAGCAGTTATTGGCTGGAAGATGCTGGTGTCTGAGTGTTATTATGACGGAGGGCATGTAGGAGTTCAGCGATCCACGTGATGCAGATGAGGCTTGTCATTATCTGAATGGAAAGGAGTTTGAAGGCACTCGTCTGGTAGTTGAGTTTGCCCGACGGGTATGTTACCAGTTTTCCAACATTTCGATGCTTTTCTGCAATTTAGTTGACACTCTGCCAATTATCAATGGTTGTTCCTCTGCATGTTAGATGGTGAATTATTAGTGGCATTACCTGCACTCTGGTAAACGTTGTCCTTGGGCAGAGACTATGTTAGGGATGTTGGTCATTTTGTCACTGCCCAAATTGGCTTTGAGGGTGACAAAAATGGAGGTGTTATTTCAGGGACCCAGGGGACCAGGAGGTGCAAGGGAGCCTGGAGCTGGACATGAGATGGTAAGATTTTACTCCAATGCTGTACAGTGCTTTTTTTTCCTTTAGCAATCTGTACTACTCATTGGTAGTATGATCTTGCATTTGCAACCTTAAAATCAGATCATCTCTCAATTCTATCCAGAATGACTTGTAAGTATATTCTCAATACTTGCAAAGATATTCTGCATAAAATTGTTGAAAGTAGTCTTGTTTTCGTGGCAGCCCTGATTTGGAAAGTTAAATTCATCACAAAAGTGTTCAACTGGTGACTTGCTTCCTTAATTGATCTTACAATCCACATCTCTGTTAAATAATTTGTCCATGTACACAACTCTTACCAGATGGTTAGCTAGGCATCTACCATGGTCTAGCTTGCAATTATGTTTGATGTGTACTCACCCAAAGGTGGGATTGATCACTTGCAGATTATTTAGAATGGTTTCTCACTGGGCTGGTCATCTTACAACAGCCTTTGAAACTTGGGTTTCCTTTGATATGCTAGCTGAGGGTGTGCAATAACTTTGATGATACTTACATAGTTTGATATGATTGCACATTAGCAATGATTTTTATTTGTAGTCAGATTGGGAGTTGCTTGCATCCAAATGAAGGTAGATTCCACTGGAGTGCATTGATCAGGGATCTATATGTCTACAGTTTATTCCAACATTGTTAAGTATTGCAGGAGTAAACAGCATTTCTGCTCACTTTTTAATATGTTGACCAGAGTTTCCATGGAGCTGGTTGTCAATCTGTGTGGAGTGAACTTACACTATATCTATGAGTCCAGGGATTGCGTGGTATGAGCCGTGGAGATCGTGGTGACAGAGGTGCCCCTCTTGGAACTGGACGATGTTACAACTGTGGGAATGATGGCCATTGGGCTCGGGACTGCAAGGCTGGAGACTGGAGGGACAAGTGCTATCGATGTGGTCAGCGGGGTCACATTGAGCGCAATTGCCGCAATAGTCCCCAGCCTACAAGCAGGTTTGACCTGTAGTTTTAGCTTTACAGTTCTACCACAGTGTCACTCTGTCATTTAGCACACCTTTTTTCCTGCTTTGGCATTACAGTCTGCTCCAAAAGCAGGTCTATCTTCAGTGCTGCAAACTCCACAGATGTATTCTATTTGCTATTTCATAGACAAGGCCAACAGTGAACCAGCTTTTCTTCATCTGGATGAAAAGGTGAACCTTCCACATCAATCCATGCACCTTATGACTCTGACTTCTGAGGTCTCACCTTTTAAGCTAGTTTTGGGTCACCTAGACACAACAGTTTCGCTTCAATCCGAACTGATGTTCCTGCTCACATATGTACAGGGGCAGGTATGACCATGAGAAGGATGTGTCCCGTTCACGTTCTCGATCTTACACACCACGGGGGTCACCACCACGTGGTTCTAGGCGTGACAGGAGTCGCAGCAGAAGCTACACCAGCAGGAGTCTCAGGTGACTTCTCCTGATGTATAAACTGAAGTGTAACTGAAACATTCTTTTTCCATGTACACCCTGGTCCGAACTCAACCATGTAGCAAAAAGCCATTTCTCTAAAAGTTATTTTACTTTATCACCTGTGATAGCATGGCAGGTTTTTCAGTCAATTCAAATTGATTGTGATCCTGTATTGATGGACAAACAAGGTTCTAGATAATTGCTTGTTGGGAGTGTGGAAGGGGCGTCTGTACACCTTTTTGTTATGAACTGTGACGCAAGCTCATCACTAAAATGCTAAAACCACTATGTGCTGTTGCTGCAGTCCACCATTGAAGAGTGACCGTCATAAGCCAACTACCACTGCTCGAAGCCGCAGCCCAGCTCTTAGCAGCAGTCCACCCCGTAAAGCTGGAAGGGAGGTCAATTCTCTCAGCCCTAGGGGAAATGGCCGGAGTCGCAGCCCCACCCCTCCACGTCGTCGCAATGCTCGAGTGAGCCACAGTCTTAGCCCTAGAGAACGCAGCTTGAGCCCTGCCCGTGAAACTCGGAATGGCACCTTGGGACCCAACAGTCGTAGCCCTGCTGTGGATGCAGGTCCAGATAGCCCCAGGGTTGAGCATGAGGTCTCTCACCTTCATGACAATGACCGCAGTCGTAGTCCCTCTCCTGAACATGCAATGTTAGAGTGAGGGCATTCTGCTACCAGTTACATATACTCTTAATTGCATGAAGAGTTGTCTGTTGAATGTGTTCTGAGAGTTTAGCAGATATATGATCAATGAGTGGGTGTGAAAGAGCAGGATTAGAGTAATGCTTGTTTGTAGCAGGGGCAAGCTTGTTTTGCATAAGATTATTCTGTTTTCTGTGTTTTTAGTGAAGGCAAAATGAGAAACTGAGGAATTATTTTGAAGTAGCCTGATGTTTACACTGAACTATGTGGTGTGGATGTTGAACTTCCAAGCAGTTTGCCTTAACTTTTTCGTCACTGCCAGAACCTGCAATCATTTTCTCACAATCAGTACTCTCAGGGATTTTCTGCTGGAAATGGTTTATGGGTGTGCCCAGAGGGGATGTAGGGAGGAAGATTTTGTCTGCTGGGTCTATGTGCTCTTTGGAGTGCAGTTGAAGGCATGACTCCGTGACATGGTAGTGATTTAGAACCATTTTCCAAGAGTGTGAGCACCCAGCAGGTTACTGTTGTAACTTGGAATAACCCTTGTCTAGTCTAATAACTGAGCTCTATATTCTATTTGAAATTGTGCATAACTGAGTAATGTAATGAAACCCTGGCAAACATCATTGAACAAAGCACCCAGCAAGGGGGGAATCCTATGTATAAATTCACTTAGTCCGCGCGTCTGTCTGACGTGACAGTTCTGCGTTTTAATTCGTCGGCAGAACCAGCCTGCCAGGCGCTGTGGTAAGCTCTTGATTGACAAAGGGTAAGCAGCAGAACAGAACATGCACAGCACTTTTCCCAGATGACTCACAGCTCTACTGTTCAGCTACTGTCATCACGCGGTAAGTACGTTTGAATTGTGACCAAACTCTGCAGTACACATGGTTTGCTCATTAGCTCTAGGTGTATATGTAGAACTTTGAAAACAAAATAATTTATATGTATATTTATATATTCATGTAGAAATTTGAAAACAAAATAATTTATATGTCTATTTATATATGCAGGCTGAAAAAGCACTGTCCCCACCCACAAACGTCATAAATGTCTTTTTAAAGACTGCACGAGGCAAAAGTTGTGAGAGGGCCTTAATTCCTAGAGTGGCCTTATTCAAGGTCTTTAAGTGAAAAAAAAATGGGACAATTTCCCCCCCAAACACCCCACCCTCACTTCGTCCCCTCTCCTCTCGCTCTCTTTCCCCGGAAAAGAAGAAAAAAAAAATTAAAAGAAAACCAATAGTGGGTGGGTAAGTGGGTGGGTTGGGTTAGAGCCTGGGCTGAACCAGCTACCCTCTTGGTACCATGGTAAAAATCTTGAAATCCATTTAATTATTTGTAAATGTCTCGTGCTTTAGACTAAATCCAGGATCTCCAGAGTACAAATCTAACATCTTTGGGGGCTTAATAGGTAGGTATAACCACTAAGAGGCCTCACTCAAAAAAGGTAGACGTATCCAACATGGGTGCTCGATTTACCCAAAATCCATTTAATTATTTTTAAATGTCCCGGCTAGAGACTAAAATTAGGGTCTCCGAGTTCAAATCTAACATCTTTCGGGCTTAATATGACCATACTAGTGTGAACCCCGTGCATAATGCACAGGTGTGTTATTTCAACAATGTTTGGTTGATGTTTTTGGTTTTTAAAAAAAACTTTCCTTTTCAAACAACTGTTGGTCCTCCCCCTTGCCCCGGTCCTTCGCATTTCCCACTCCGGTTCTTTACCTTGTCGACCCCCCCCCCGCTCGATCCTTCGCATTTCCCACTTCGATTCTTTAACTCGTCGAACCCCCCCGCCCGGTCCTTCGCATTTTTCACTTTGGTTCTTTACCCTGTCGACCCCCCCCGCCCGGTCCTTCGCATTTCTCACTCCGATTCTTTACCCTATTGACCCCCCCACCCGGTCCTTCGCATTTCCCACTCCGATTTTTTAACTCGTCGAACCCCCCCCGCCTGGTCCTTCGTATTTTTCACTGGTTCTTTAACCCGTCAATCCCCCCCGGCCGGTCCATCACATTTTCCACTCCAGTTCTTTAACCCGTCGATCCCCCCTCGCCCGATCCTTCACATTTCCCACTCCATTTCTTTAACCTTTCGGTTCCTATTCTTGAGAACCCAATAGGAACAAAAGAACCGTCGATTCCTTTCATTTCAACAACCTTGTCGAGCTAATGGTTTTCGTGGAAGAACTGCCACTTCATTGGCCGGTTCTTTGATTTTGACATTATTTTGAGGCCCATAACTATGTACCAAGATCCTCCCCTATAGGAACCGACGGGCAAGTATCGCGTATGAGGGTCCTGGATCGACGGTTCTCAAAGATCCAAAGATTTGACTTCGTAAATCGCAGTCCAATTGAAAATAACCAACGGTTTTTCTCCGGTTCTATAAACATTGTTCTCCAAAAAAATTTGAAGAACTCGCTGATTATTTTTTGGTGTTTTCACGAAACGTACCGATTCTAGCCAACCGGTGGTTCTTCGCTGGTTCTTTTAGGAAATGTTGTGGTCCTTTGAACACACACACTCTCTCTCTCTCTAGCCACGACGAGACATATGACGGGGCGCACAGATTTAATGGAAGCTTCATTCTCAAACCTTGTGCATTAAATGCTGAGTTTCAGCATTTCATACTAAGATGTATTAAAATTTCCCTTCTTTGCGGATACCACTGAAAGAGGGGATAGGGAGTGGAAGCAGGCCCAAAGACAGGGTGACTTTCTGGATAACTCCAGTACACAGAAAACAAAAGGGGGACCAAAACTGGTTTTGTCACCTAAAGCCGTCACTGCACTTCGACCCCTAAAGGACGACCACCCAGGGATATTATATAAGAAGAAAGACGCCTCACTCAAAAAAGGTGGAGGTACCAACATGGGTGCCAGGGTTTGCCCTTGAGGGGGGACCTTTGCTACAAAAACAAAGCTTTGTGATTGGATTGGTAGTGTGAAGACGAACCAAAAAAACAACCAAGCATAGTAGAGTTTAAGAGAGCGTTCGAGGTGGCTGGAGTGGTGTAGCCACGGGTTACCCAGTAGTGAAAAACAAAGAGAGAGGACCCAAGTCTAAGGCAGATGTGCAAAAGCCTGAAGTGATCAGAAATGGGCAATGCATTATTATATTTGAGCTTCTGTGCTGCTGTGCACTACCAGTGACAATCACTCCTTTTTCTTTTTTTCTTATGTTTTCAGATTGTTTCAAATAATTCATCATTCTTTGTGTCAATGTCAAATTTAATTTGAATTAATATAAATTTCATGTACATAAAAAGACACATGTTAATTTGTTTTTTCATATCCATGTTGGTGGGTAAGGAAAAGGAATGAGGAAGTTATAAGGATGGAGGGAGTTATTAGGCAATAAATTGAAGAAGTTAGGCTTGTTAATTTATTTTTTCATATCTATGTTGGTGTCTAGGTAAAAGGAATGAGGAAGTTACAAGGATGGAGGGAGTTATTAGGAAAATTTATTATTATTATGCTTGTAAAGGAGATAAATGTTTCTGAAAGTGTCTTCGGAATTGTCCAGGGAGAACCATATGATAAATCTCAGAAAATCACTCATGTTTATCAATTCCTCAAATTTTCATCACTAGAATTTGGATGGTACATTATATCTCTCAAGTACCCCCTTCAGAAAAGAGGGGGAAGAGTTGTTCTATTATATATGGATGACGCACATCTGTGAATTACCAATATATTACACCTACTCGTTAAGAGGGTGAGGAATCTTAAGCCTAATTATTATAGGCATAAGGTCCCTCTGAGTAGGCATAAGAAGCCTCCTGAGTTGGCCTCCTATGTCTCATGATCTACACATGTTTAGGTTCATAATAACCACCACCACATACTTTAGGATAGGTACAGTTCACATGTGAGGGAAGTTCTCAAAATGCAGGACTAGACTCTATTATGGCATTATCTTTTTCCCAGGCCCCTTAATTTGGGAATGCCCCACCCTCTTGGGGCTTTACCCTTATAAATAAAACATTTGGAGAAATTTCATAATGTATTTGGAGGGCGCCTTATATGCATTAATATCATCTCCTCAATGAGATGCACCTTATAGGCTACAAGACATCAGGCTCTTATTGCCTCAAGATCTATGTCTATTCTTGTGATAACATTCACCTCATGCTTTACAATTTGGGTAAGGCTCATGGGTGGGGGGCACTCCCCCTAACAAAAGACCTAGAATGAAGCAACAACTACTTTCAATCTAGCACCTAGTGCCTTTGCATTACATTTTTTTACTATGCCTTAATCAAGGGAATCCACCTAGAAAGCTTGTAACGCATTTTGACTAATCAACTAACATTCTCAAAGTAAATTTTATAACAATTGTGGACAAACTAAAAACATCTTTCAATTAGGTTGTTTTGCTCACAATCAGTTCAAGCTTTACCTATCAAACATTGACCAAATGCACACAATCATCTGAGTTCTCTAACAAATGCAAGAGTTGTCGTCAAATTGTGAATCATCATAAAGTGGGAAGATTTGTTCTTTTAAAAATTCTAAAAATTTCCTTATATATGAAATGTTTAGATTTCCTACAATTGATTACCTACATATTTTCAACCCAATTGTAACTTTGCAATGGAAGATGTCTATTTATGACAAGGTCCCATTTTAGTGGCTTTCTATTAAGTTGCAATGATCACAATAAACATATGTATTGTGTGTAACTATGATCATAGCAACCCAATGGAATAGACCTTAGACCTAATGGACACTTAGTATGACTTTCAACTACTTACATCCTTTCTACTAATGGACAAACATATGAAAAGAATAGTTACAATCCTTCTTTTGATTGACACATGAATGGGAAGAATGGATTTTTGTTATGGAGTGCCTTTAGAACATCTCCAATATGGGTCTCCAAAGCCCATTGCAACAATACCTTGCCATTGGCAACCAAAAATGACATTGATGTGCACACTCATCCCACATTTTGGTTGATAAAAGAAACCTTGGTCTTGGCACCAAAAAAATTTCACTCACATTTCTACCACACCATACCAAGTTCTTAAATTATTTTGCAACCCTTTTTCAGAACACAATATGCCACAATCAAATGCAAATGTTGTAATGATGAAAATCAAGAAAGGAAATAATTTTGTTCCAAAGGAAGATAAATAGGTCTACCACAATTTTCTTCATCTTTTGTAGGAATTTACAACAAGTATTGAGTAAAGGATGATTTCATTTTGGCATTGGATTTAAGAACGTTTTAATCAAAATCAACTTGTAAGATCTTTTGAAATGAAATGGGGAGTGATTGAATATAATGTCAAATTCATTAGGCAATATGGAACAATGAAAGCATTTTGTGATCAAAGACTTTTGTTGATGATGTTTTACAATATGCATTGGAGTTATTCAAATCAAAATGCCCCAAAAATGTCAGTTTTGTCTTCATATATTGTTGACTAATTTTGAAACATGTTCCTAGATGAACAAATTTTAGGGAGGATACAAAGAATACTAAGATTTTGAAGCAATCTACTCCTAATGAATAATATGCATTTATTGATTTTAATCATCGAAGTGAACTAAATAGTTTAGAAACCACCGATCAATATTGGTATTTCAAGTTTTAAAAGGCAAGAAGGTTCAAGAACTACAAAAAAGGAGCAAAATAAATTAAAGTTGAATGATTTTATAATGCGAGTTCATGCACAAACCACTTTTGACATGACTATTACAACACTAAAAAAAGCAATAATCATGGAAAAGCAAAGCATAATGCCCCTATTCATAGTATTGAATTTGTTAAAACTATGAAATATTTCATGCTTCAAAGAAGAAAAGAACTTCGAAAGCTCCAAGTGAGGCTTGAAGCCACCATTACAATTCAAGCAAAGACAAGCCCTTTCAAGGAGATTCCAAAACCAACAACTTCAGTTGGTGAGGATTCACATGAAGATTCAATTACATTTGACAATTCACCATACTGCATAGACATGAACTTGAAACATACATAAATCCACAAATTTCATCACAATTAAGAGGTTTTTTGGAAATGTTTGATATTGAAAAAGTAGAATATTTACTTCAATACATATTGTTCCCTTTCAAGCCCAAAGATGTTCCACAAGGTCATTTCTAAGATTATAATGAATAGTTGCATTTTCAATCTCGATGGTTTTTTGGCAATAATTTTAATTCAAGTGTGAACCACTAGTTCCAATTTCAAACAAAGGCTCTATGTTGCAAATTGGATTCATCTTCTACAATCACATTGTACAAAATCACACACCCTATGATAATGCTTTTGATTGTGGCCATGTCCCATTGTCTACTTGGATTTTGAATGATTGCAATATGTGCTTGAAGCACCCCAAAACATCGCTCCACATCTTTTATTTATTTATTTTTGCATTAAAAAAAATTGCTATTATTTTTTGCTTGTGGCTCATTATGACAGATGCAAACATCAAACACCATCTTTTAATGGATGGAATTCATCCATAGTGTTCATTCATAACTAATGTGATAGATACGAACATCAGACACCAAATTTTTATGATGGAATTCATCCATAATGTTCATTCATAACTGATGTGACAAATGTGAACATTAAACACCATTTTTGAATGGATGGAATTCATCTATAATGTTCATTCATAACTCCCAATTAAATCCTAGAATATTTGTTATTAATTATTAGTTAAGTCCTAGGTAGCTCTAGTTAATTTTTAGTAAATCTTATAATTGTTTATAAAATGATTTTATAATGCGAGTTAAGTTTTAGTTAAATCTTATAATTGTTTTCTCCAATGTTCCATTGGAGGTAGAGAATGTGCAATCTTCTATTTACTTTACATAAAACATTTTATCAATGCCTTGTGAAAGTTTTTTCGCACATGTGTGATGACATGTTGAATATTGGAGCCAAATCAAGTTCTTGAAGTGGGGTAGTTTTTCACCATACACCAACCCCTACACAATATAATTTGCACCCACACCATTCAAGCCAGTTTATGGTGTTGGATGTAAGGAAGTAGTTAAAATGTTCTCAATACTTAAAATGTGAAAAATAAAATTATAAAATACACAAAGTCCATGCCATGATGATTATATTAACATTACTTATTTTTAAACACATGTGCACTTTAAATTACCTCATTCATTAAATACATAAAGTTGTATTCCTTCACAAAGAAATTTTTAAAAATAATTAAACAAAAAATGCACAAGAATCAAAATAAAATGGGATACATAACAAATGGAATAATATATTTTTTAAATGGAATCTCTTGTCATTTGCCTCCTTGAACCTACTAATCCTGGTTTCAAAAAAATTTAATCCAAAATAGTTAAATTTTTAAACACATATTTACAATGCAAAATATATTATATAGGTGTGTTTGAAGCAATATTGTGTGGTTATTTGAATTTATAAATACTATTTATTTATATTTTTAGTTATTTCAATATCATAAAATTGTGGTTTTAGTTCTTTGAAAAATTAGAAGAAAATAACTATCAATCACTATTATTGCACTTAAAAAATTATTGATTTTCATGAAATAAATAACAATGAATGAACAATATTAATATGTCCATTCATTTGAGTTTTCCAAAATTTTGAGAATTGCAATTATATATGAAATCTACGATGTTTTGAAAATCACAGTCATGAATATTAAGAATTAACCTAATAATCTTGGGGTCTATTATTGTTTTTTTTAAACTACCCAACATTGGTCTTAAATTTTTATTTATTTTTCCATATGGTGCAAGTTATTTCTAACATTAAACTGTTATATAAATGAATGCATAATTGTTTGGCTAAAGGCTTGGCCTAGCAAAATAATAAAAGATACAAAAATTTGATAAACTAATTAAACACTCAAAGTAATGTTTAGTGTTTTACTAGTATATAAGGTTGAACCTAAGTATATGCTAATGGTAGAAAAAATGTTATGAGAGACCATACCCAATTGGTATGGAAGTTCCCATGTACCCATGTGAGATACTTACTAAAGTAGGTATGAAATACGGGTTTGTTCCTTTCATTCCAACCCAACCTAAGTATTATGTGATTTTATATTATGTTCAATATTAGTACTTGGTGTTGCTAATTATTGATAGAGCTAGGTAATGGTATTTTTTAGGGTACTAAAGAAAATGTTAAAATTGAACAATTGCAATCATTTATTGAATGAAAACCTTCATGGTTGCATGTCAAATCATTGCAATATTTTTGCGCAACCATTTGTACTTCAATATTTAGGGAAGTTTGTGTTTTGAACAAAAAATCTTCTTATATGGAATCTAATTTTAGGATGTTGTAGTCATTAAGGGCTATGGAAGGCATTTTTGTTCTCACATTTTGAGGAGGTTGACATTGGAAATGAGATGTTGCTATTATAGTCACAACAAAAATTAATGAGACCACATTGGAAGTGTGGTAGTCATTTAAAAATCAAGATCAAGTCCAAGTGGTTGAAAAAATTGTTGGTAGGTGAGATATGCTGCTTTTGCCAATAATTTTGAATGCCTTTCCATTAATCTAATACATCATGATCATTTAAAATTTTCCATGATGAGGCAATTGTGGTTGCTATGACTATAGTTTAAATAACTCATTATGTGAAAAGACTTTAAGATCAAGTTTCCCACCTGAAAGCAACTAGTAAAGGATCACATCCCTAGCCTTCTTACAAAAACCATGGAATATTATGCATTGCCTACAATAGTTAATTACACAATTGTTAAATTTTAATGTGACTTTTGATTTGTGGATGAATAGGACAAGGATTGATACTTTTTTTTAGTTATCAATTTACTGATGATGTTTGGGTGCCAAAACATGTTACTATAGGGCTCTTTGAAGCATTTAATAATACAACTTGGGCAACCCTTGTGAAAATTGTGAAACCTTTTTTTGGTAGAGTTTCAACTTATAGAGAAGGTAACATCATATGTTGAAGATGGAAAATCCAACTAGAATACCCTTGCCACAACAATGACTATTGTAGTATCATGTGTTCCATTGCAACTTTAAATACTTTTGTAAGTTGGTGCTTTAGGCATGTGAATTTAAGTACGGTGTGTTAATATGCAACAAGTGATGCAAAAGTATGCATTTATAGGGGAGAGGTTTCTCTAAAGGTGGCACAACAAGTTTTGTAAAATACTCTCACTTGGAGACATAAGTCAAGAAAACATAAACAAAAATGAAACAAGGTATGCATTAAGGTAGGGCTACTTGCCAAAAAATTCAAAAGTCTTGTGAAGACCCATTTGGTAAACAAGGTTGTTAGGAAGCCCTAGAACATGTAGTTGCATAAATGTTTGTGACCGAGAACAATCCCTTCAATTACAAGCTCAAATGTCAAATGGCCTAACATGGGCAATTGTCCAAACTTTGAAAAATACATTCACACTTCTTGTGCAACAATGTGCGCATAAACAATTGTATGGATATTGGCTTTTATATGATGCATTGAATGTTGAAATTTCAATCAACATTAAGTTGCAAGATGAATATAGATGTCAAACAAAGGTGCAACCACTTTTTATTTGTGGAAAATTTAAGTTCAAACTTGAAATTCCTTACATGTGAATGGCAGCAGAGGCAATGAATGTTTTACAACCTTTCCTTTCATTTGCATCTATTTTGAAAGTCATAGAACACATAATCTGTTAGATTTAATTCTAGACCCCATGTACAAGAACCTACAATATATTACCATTTTTGTGGGTAGGGATAAAAATAAGATTTTTTTCTTTGGATATGACAAGAAGGTCATGATACCAATGCTTAGAAAAGCACGCCAATTCTTAGAACTATCACACCCTGGTTTGCAAATTTTTCTATAGATTCCATTTTTAATGTTCCAATATCAACTAAGGAAACTAGTGAGACAATGTCAGCCTTCAAATTATCTATCTCTCGTTGCACCACTATTATGAATGGAGAGCCTATGAAACCTCTAAGTTGGTGGAAGGAGCATGAGGGTTTTAGGGTTCCCAAAATTGTCATTCTTGGCTCAACAAATTCTAAGAATTCTTGGATTGCAAATTAAAATAGATTTTTTTTTTCAATTGGGAAACTCCTCACAAGCTTCAGACATTGTCTTTGGGTTCAACATCCAAAGTTGTTGTTAAGGGACTTTATACTAGAGTCCTTAAGAGCATCTCCACGGGTGCTCAGTATGTCACTCTGCATAATAAAATTAAATGTCTAGGTTTAGCTACTATTTTTTCAGCAACTCCACCAACAAAACTGGAACTGCATATACGTGAAAACTACTATTAGCAAACCACCAGGACAAATCATTATGATCGACCAATCAGAAATACTGAGCAGCAGTAAGGTCCAATTTAGTACACTCTTTTTTGGAGGTGCACATCTCTGTTGCGCCTTGCCAAACAGCAAGTTTTGACTTTACGCACTAAACTTTACCAAGGTAAGTTCGAGAGACTCTAACAACCAATGTCAATGCACCTTGCTCCAAGTTGGTTTTGATTATGAGGTCCGAACCTATGGCGAACCTTGCAGAAATTCTCAGGCGCTCTTGCGAGTACCAGAGGGGGGTTGGATATAGGTTTCAACCAGCAATTGTCGCGTCTCGGTTCTTCCTCATTAACTGCGTCATTGCCCCAAGCACGTAGGTGGAATGTGGCGGCTTCCGGTGGCCGATTTATAGTACAATAGAGCCAATCTCTGACAAAGGATATGGGAGAAATCAGACAACTGCAGAAACGTCACCCTGGAGCTCGCTCAAATTCCTGGCCTGTGAGCATACCAGAAATTCTAATGTTGTAGGACTCGCAATTGCCGGTGTAGGCATGAAATTGGGTTTGTGGAGAAGACTTCGCAAATCGGCTATCAACTTCGTCATTCGGCAGATTTTTTGAAGTTCTTTGAACTCTGGATTCATTTGAAGTTAGGTGGACAGTGCTGGACACAAGAGTAGGTGAGGTATAGGTTGGTACTTCAGTCAAGCTTGATCATGGAGCTGCACATTAGACTACAAACAAATTCCAGCACGTCTTATCAGAAGAAGGGAACACATACCTGCTGTAAACAAAGAAAGAAGAAATTTCATCAGGAACACTCTAATTCATATGAAGTTTTTCAATTTGGCGAAATGCACATAAACAAGAACTGGGTACGCAAAATTTTCACCAGATGTGGAGGCTCGCGCGAAGATTGGCATCGATGTACAAAGTTCCATCGCAAGCTTGCCAGGATCAGAAGGACTCAGCCATGATACTCGTTGCCGGCGGGAACCAACAGGCGCCAGTGCACCCTGAAGGGATGGACGGTGGGTGGACAGGAAAACACTTTTTCATCGGGCTCCTGTTCACTCCTTTACCAGGGTGGTCACCTCAGTTGCTATTTTAATTACCTATCTTATTAACAACCTACTGTAGGAACCAGTGTTCTGGGTTGGTTTTACACAAAAAAAAAACATTTATTTTGTGTCCCATGGTATTCTGAAGGTCAAAATAACCAACAACCGAGAAAAAATTCATAGGAACCAATTGGACTCGTTTGAAACAAATTGAATCCTTGAGTTGGACCTTTTTTGGAGTGTAGTTTGTGTCTTGGTTTTTCAAATCATGAGCTCTCCCTTTTAGTTTTTTTTTTGGTGCAAACTAATTTATTTTCCCTTCGAAATGGTGCCATGTAAGTTTAGCTTTGATTTGCCACTTTTTGGTCTTGGAATCTCATCTGAAGCCGTGAGTCCAATTTATGGCTTTCACCTGATAGGATTGCTCTATTTCATTGGACCCTATACCTCGGACCCTCATTTAAAGTGGCCCTAATTATATTATATATAAAATGTTGAACTTTTCCACCCAAAAAAAAATTCAATTGTGGATGAACTTTAACCAAGTTTTTGTCAAGTCTCACCTTGGCAAGCTATTTTATAAAAAATAGGTGTTCTGCATAGCTATGGTTATCGTAAAACCCAAACCCGAGTTCAAGTAGAGTCTAAGCTACCACATTACCCTGGCAACAACTTCACAGTATTCATTTGTAAAAATGTGGAAAATTTTGAAAAAAAAAATCTCTCTTTTTTAAAGAATAAAATTTTGTGAAGAAAAATAGGGAATCTTTGGGAATATTTATGAATATTTCAATTTGCAACATGGAAACTTGAAAATAGAGTATCAAAGTTCTTGTTTATGTGCAATTTGTAAGCAAAATACTTCACACAAATTAAAGTGTTGATGATGAATTATTTTCTTTCTCTAAAGAAGGGTATGGATTCTCTCCTAATATATAAACGTGCTGGAATTTGTTTATAATCTAGTTTAATGTGCATCTTCATGATCAAGCTTTGAGTGAAGTACAATTTGCCATATCCTTTGTCATATTTTTTGCTTTATCGTAGTATAAACAAGCCATGAGAAATTTTGTTTTCTCCATTTTCGTGCTTGGGGCAATGGTGGGATTAGTGAAGTAGATCTGAGATGCATCAATTACTGGTTGAAAACTATTTCTAATACCCCTTGGGTGCTTGCAAATGTTGCTTGAGAATTTTTGCAAGGTTCGCCATGGGTCCAGACCTCTTACCTAAAACCAACCTGGATCAACTACTAGACCATATTGTGTACATCAGAATACTCTAAGCTCTTAAATGTGCATGTCATATTTAGGTACCTAATCTTCTGAAATAGAATGTAACACAATATGGAAAACAATTCCTCTTTCAGTTTCTTCCCCCCAAACCCTAAAATGTATCAAAGTACATGGATTTTAATCTGTTATAAACCTAATGCAAAATGCGGTGAAAATATTTGGAAATTTTATAGGCAATTCTAAAGTTTCTTAACTCCAAACCCTAAAATCGATAGATTACATGGATTTAAAGATTTTATAATCTAATGCAAAATGTGGTGAAATATGTGGAAATTTTAAAGACAATTCTCCTTTAGTTTCTTAACCCCCAAACCCTAAAATACATAGTACATGGATTTTTTTCTTTTATAATCTAATGCAAAATGTGATGAATTATATGGAAAGTTAAAAGAGGAATCTCCTTTTGTTTTTTAAGAGTTGTGGCAAATTTCCTTCATAATAATTTTTGTCATAAAATATAAGGTATGGCAATAATTGTTGACTGAAACAATTTGACTAAAACGAATATTTTTATTTTTTCATGCTATTAATTTTCCCTTTCAAGAACAAAAGGTTTTAGAACTCAATCCAAGTGGAATTGTAAAATTTCAGGACAAATTGGAATTATTCGTGAATTTCAATATTTTTGTCATTTGATAGCCCAAGTCCATCATTAGGCTGATCCATGAAATGTAGCTCACATGGGGTCCTTAAGATGGCTAAGCAATGTCCTCACTAATACCAAGCCCGCATGTGTCAAACTTAGATAATAACTGTTTCCTTAAATTAATATGACATGTGCCAATATGTACATGATTAGTGTCCAAATTGAGAATTAATTAATGAATATTGTAGTTCCTGAGCCAATTCAACAATCCATTGTCAAATAAATTATTAATTATTTAAAAATTAATTCAACATTCATTTGAAAATTATTTTTATATTTGAGAAAGATTGAGATATTAACTATCAAATTGAGTTAAGAGCTGATGTCAATTGTACTTTTATCAAGTTGAGAGAGGTGAATACTTTATTTCTAGAGCAATGAAAAATCATTATTATTCTCTTTCATTAAGTTGTCCACTTTTTCATATGCACATGCTAAACAATTGCTTGATATCTTTGCAAAAATATTTAGTAAAACGAGATCCATTGAATGAGGGAAAAAAACACAAGAATTTTCTTTTTAATATTTTTCTAGAACTTTCAACATAGTTATTGGGTATTTATCAATTTTTTTGAAAAATGTACAAATAATTTAATTAGTGTCAAACTGGCCTAAGTACTATGGTACAAGTTAAGATTTTGACAATATATAACATGCTTATTTTAGGATGAGATTTGAACACTATTGGTTGACTAAATGATGATAAATCTATCAATGTTAATGAGTAATTAAAACATCATCACTTGATGTACTCAAACTAGCATCCATGAATCAACACTTTCATCTTCCATGTGTGATTCTAATACAACATATTCAACTTAATGACACCTCAAAGTTCATGCATTCGTAATTGATTAAAAACTAATATACACTCATGTTACTATTAATTTGCACAAAGACAAAAAATTTAAAGGAGAATAGGTCAAATGGGTGTGATCATATGTCCACCTTGTTATTGGCCCACACTTAGTTTTTGGCACATGTATCTTAAGGGTTGTTGGGGAAGGATACACAAAAATACATAGACGCTTAGCATCTTTTGGAAGCTTTTTAGCAATCCATTAGTCAAATTATGAAAATTGTCTTTAGAAAGGTTGCCAAGGATTTCCTTAATTAATAAATCAACAAGCTCCAAGTGGCACAACCATTTCAACTTTTTTTTATCATCACTTGGTTCATGACAAGCGTATGATGATGAGAGGGGACATGTTCAAGACATTACAAGGGTCAAGGAGAGTGTAACACTCACCTAACCAAAGGGGACGCCTTTAAGAATCAAAGGAGGTATTCCCAATACTCTCAAGTTTCAACATGCAAATTTCTTTAGGAATTAAGACTTAAAAATTATGTGTCTTTTAGTTCATTCAAAAGAGATCAACGAGAGCCATAATGTTTGGCACTTGTTTACATGCATCATTTTGGACCTTAAAAAATCATTTGAAGATTTGAAACAATGGTGTCCCAAAGTCTCTCTCCGCCCCCCCTTGTTTACATGCATCATTTTGGACCTTAAAAAATCATTTGAAGATTTGAAACAATGGTGTCCCAAAGTCTCTCTCCGCCCCCCCCTCTCCCTCCCCAACACACACACTCATAGTACAATCTAGAGGGAAAAACCATGTTTCATTGAAAGAGTTTGACTTGCATGAAAAGCTCCTTTAAGTGCTAATAAGAAGATGGTTTCATATTTCCAATTTGATTTAAGTTTCTTGGAAATAATGTCCAAATTACACTATAAAGGCTTTGTTTACACATGGTCCTCCAAATCTTTCAAATCCCTTATTTCCTCCTTTGTTACCAAACATAGGTAGCTTCCCCCCTCTCTCTCCTCCTTTCAAGATTTCTTGGGTAGTGACCTCATCATACTTGAGTTATAATTCAATAAGAGAACAAAAGAAGGGGGTCCATCTATTCTTGAGAATGCATTTGGTACACTTTTTAAAAAGCCTTTTGAGAGTTTGCTAGCCAACCAAGTGTATATTGCCCATGTTTTTAACCCTGTCCATATACAGACAAGGTTTATACTATTACTTTATTTCCTATTTACCGGAGGGTATTGAATAGGCTTGTGTGTAGTAGGCGTGCCAAAAAAAATATTATAACCAATGAAATTGCTGGATTTGGTGGTCTGAATTTTTTTTAAATAAGTATTTTGAGTGAATTAATAGGTAAATGTGTATTATGGTTTGGTAGGCTTTTGAGAATTTTAAAGAACCAATGAAAATGGTTTTCATTTTCTTCAATGTTTCGTGGAATAGGGTTGTGTGTAGGTCTGAAGAATTTTTTTTTCAGGCCAATGGGGTTGTTGGATTTGGGGGTCTCAATTTGTTTTTTTTTTTTTTCTCTAGGTATTGAACATTTTCATTTAATTTATATATATAGTCTTTTGCACAATCTACTTTATTCTAAAAATAAACCTAATATGCAATAAAATTCAAGATGGTCTTAAAAGTCAATTTGGAAGGCTATATGGAAACCAATTTTGGCACATTTGCAAGATTGCATGGGAAGACAAATCACTTCTATTTATGAAAATTCCCAACGGGCAGTGCCAATAAATTTTTTGAGGAGTTGGCATTGCTTGGCCTGTGAATCAGGCTACACACACAACGACATGTCATCTTGGCATCTGGATTGAAGTCACTTCCGAAGCGGGCAGAACCAATTTTTTAATAAGTTGAGGTGCCAAACCCAGGTCCTCGACATGTCACTGGTGCAGCAGACATGGAGTTCCTGTGCCCGTGAATCGGGCTATAACACAAGAGGACACATCATCTTGGCATCTGGATTGAAGTCAGTTTCCAACAGGGCAGAACCAATGAACAAAAATTTCGAGGTACCGAATCCAGGTCCTAGACATTTCACTTTGGCAGCATAGGATATATATAGATGCAGTCACTTGGCCCGTGAATCAGGTTAGACAAGCCGACACGTCGTCTTGGCATCTGGATTGGACACGAGCGTGCGGGGCCGGCTGGCTGTACGCGGGTTGCCGCAGGTACTGCTGCGTTGCTGCTGCTGCTCTCGGTGTGCGCGTGCTGGTGGCGGTGGTGATGATGGTGGTGCTCGCTCCTTTCGTTGGATCAATACTGGTGTGATGATGCGGAGAAGGAAATAGTAGTCGTATGAGGATGATGCACATTTTTGTGCTGATTTTCATTTCGCTTCTTCTCAATCCATTTTTCTCTCGGGGCTTGGATTCCTCACGAAGAAGCAGAATAAGACAGGGGGTCCGGGGCAGCGAGGAAGGGACAGGGAAGGGACTCGGCTAAGGCAACAGGGGAAGAAGAGGATTATCGGAGAAATCGGGAAACGTGGAAATCGAAGCGAAAGAAAGAAAAAAGACCGCAGGTGAAGGGACGGGGGAACGCACAGACGATGCCCTTAATAGAAGGCGTGGGCGATGAGTTGGTGTACACGGCTTTGGTTGCTGTCCCTCTTGTTTTCATTTTCCGCTCTTCATTGAGGTATTTCTCGCTTTGCTTTACTTTCCTTTTTCTCTCTGATGGTTTCTTTATTACTTCTCTTGATCCTTTTTCTCGCCTCGCCTTCCAAGTTACGCAATAACCTCGTCGTCGTGTTCCTTCTTCTTGAGATGACTTTGCAACAGTAAAAGAAATAAAAGGGTTTTGAATAGTTCTTTGTTGTGATTTCACAAGCACCACAATCGTGGAACCCTAGCCTCGGACCAGCGAATTCAGAAGATGAGCATGAGTAGGTAGAGGCAGCAAACTCATGTTTTGTGGATTGGATTCTATGGCCAGAAAGTCCAAAATCTCCAAATCATGATGTGGAAACTATACTTAAGGCCAGAGTCACTGGGAAAATTGAAATTGATGTGGTTTTCAGTGTTCTTGATAGGACATTCTCAACGTGAAAACTAGGTCATTTCTCTCAATCTCTTGGGATGATGCTGTTCACCTGTTTGAAGTTCAGTTTGAGAAGACTGACCAAATGCTGCGTAGCACCATTTGTGGAATGTATGTCTCAGCAAATGCACTGTTTTCTTGACTGAAAGTGGTCACAGTTTAGTAGGTATTTTACTCATGCAAAGATACTTAGAGTTACATGTTACAACCCCCTTTCTGTGTACGTGTTGGGGTGAAACTCATGCCAGATTTGGCTTATACAATTGGGCATGAAAGCAATATTGGCAAGTTGGTGATTTTTGCAGACAACCATTTGTGGTATTGAAGCACGGGGTGTATGTGGTTCAAAGTTGGTTTGGCAATGTGTGGAGTTTACTGAGTGGGCAGCAGCAGCACAGAAACGGTGAAGCAACACAGCCTCGACCAACAAGCAATAGTGGCAGCTACCTGTCACACATGGATGCACCCCCTGACAATGACTGCTGCTCTGTCTGCCATGATTCCTTCAACTTGCCTTGTCAGGCAAATTGTGCGCATTGGTTCTGTGGTATATTGTCTTTTCCATGCTACTGGCCATTATCAATTCAATGGGGAAGAGTAACAGGAGGTTGATGGGCTTGCACACCAGGGTATGTGTCTTTTTTTGCTTGCAATTCTGACATGTATGTTATATTTGGCAGGAGAGTGCATATTGAGAGTATGGCAACACAGCTCAGTGCTGCAGCCATGTAAATGCCCTATATGCAGGCGTTCCATCACATTGCTCATCCCTAGTGAGGTCTCAGATTCACAGCAGCAGGAGCCTGAGGTGGAGGGCATCATGCAGGACCTTGCCAAGTACAACCGCATTTTTGGAGGAGGGCCTGTCAGCTTCCTGCAGGCAAGCCCATTTTTATCATCTGTCTTAACCCAACATTGTTTATCTGTCTGTGCCAAAGTGGTAGAGTTGGGTCTCAAGTTCATTGTTGTCTCGGATTGTCTATAGTCGCTTTTATTACTTGTCTTGCACCTTGAAGATGTTATTGTTCAAGGATTGGCTGCATATTTGTGTTGCTGACTTGTTAGTTTTGTCAATGAGCGGATACACCCAAAGTGCCAGATGAAAGGTTTGTGCGCAAGGTGCAGATTTCATTTTGTATGCAGGATGTTACCTTTAGATGATAGTTATCCAGACTGACAGGAATGGGCAATTGAAATTGTTTCAGAGAGTGCGTGATATGCCTTTACTTCTTCGACGGATGATTTGGGAGTTGATGGACCCACAACGTGCAATCCCTCTTGTCCACCGCACTCGCATTCTCTTCTTTGTATGGCTTCTGCACCCTGTATCTACTGTATGCGTATCACTGGCTACTGCAAATAAGCATGTTTGTTTCTTCCTGTCATCTAGAGGGGTATTAGCAACAGTTTGCATGAGTTGACCTTTACATTAGCAACTTGGTGTCTATTTGATGAGGGTAAAAGTTCTTCTTGGTACAGGACTCCAATACTTGTGGTCTTCCTGGTTGTGTGCAGCTGGTTTTGCTGGCTGTGTATGTCTTCTCACCATTTGATGTCATCCCTGAAGGTATGTTCCTGAAACAAATTCTTGTATCGACACACTACGTTGAAAATACATGTTTCTGCAAATGGTGTCCAGGGTCAAGATGATCCCATCTTGACAGATTTTTATGGAGATAAATGCAATTTGAAAGTTTTGCTCTTCCAAGGATTAGAATGAAATAGCTAGGTTTTCTTTTGTTGCTGTGGGTGGCATCAAGTCATGTTACAACATTTGATGTCATTATCAATGCCTATGATCGAGTCATCCGTAATAATGAGCATTGAGTTTGTGGTTGTGCAGGGGTGGTTGGACTAGTGGGATTACTGGATGATGTGTTGGTAATTGTAATGGTTCTCTTCTACTTGGCTATGCTCTACCGATCTACCCTGATTCTGCACCATGGTGGCCATCATCAATGATGTCTTCATCAGTCAGAATAACTAATTCTATCATATTTTGTATCCTTCAAAGTTGCTGCTTCACAGGCATCCTTCAAATCATCTCCAGTATCAGATCATTGTCTAGGTCATGAACTGGTCTGCCTGTTCCAAGTTGGGGTAGATAGAATGGTGAAGAGTCCAGCACCTTAGTTTGGTGATGTTATGTAGAAAGGGAACTGTAGCAGAAAGTCAAGTGGTGATGAAAGTCAGGTGGTTGAAATCTATGTAGGCCCTCCAGCATTAAATATCAATATTATAGTCAATCCAGATATGAACATTGTGTGACTCATGTGCATAGTGCCATGCATCGGTGGGTTTAGTGGGGCCCCTGTTCTTCTGGCCAACAATTGCAGAGTTCATCACTGTATGGATCATAGTGCTTTCAGATGGTGGGAATGGAGATAACTTGGTCAGAACTATTGAATGGTGGATGTGCCTAGTCTGGGCAATGAAAATGTTGTCCTAGCTTTGTTAGGAGCTAATGGCTTTCAAAAGGTACCTTATTGTGGTGCAACAAGCCACAATACTTTTGAGCCTTGACAAGGCAGCAAAGGTAGATCCTCCTAGAAATGGAGGTTTTAAAAGAAGCACGATGTAGACAGTGTCAGTGTGACTTGAATGTGTACTGTTCTGAGACTTAAAAAGAAAGTATGCAGCTCAACGATTTCCGCATGCACACAGTTTTCAGAGTATTAGCATTGTCTTGGATTTGGTTCATGTCGTGTTGATCCACAGTCCTCAGTTGCAGAAGGCCCTCTGCTGCCCAATTATGCTATGGAAAGCGGGATAACTATTTTGGGATGATCCAGCTTCTACAAGCCTAAAATTTGATGCTGCATCTTGTGCCAAAATTTGCCAGATAGGTATTTGTTGGGTTCACATAATTGTTTAAGGTCAATTTCAGTGTTTCTAGGTCGTTACAATGTATGGATTCCCAGGATGTTCTCATACGATCCTTGATAACAATGTCTTCAACAGTTTTATGTTTGAAGTTGCCAACATAATTCCTGAAACTAAGGGAAACTAAACCCAAGAGTTAGGGCACAAATGTATTGACAGGTTTGAAAGATCTCTGTAGTTTTTCCACCGCTGAGTACAAGGGAAAGAAGCCCATAGGTGCTTCCATTTGTGGTTTTGCTGTAGTTTGTGAGGGCACAAACTTTTTGAGGAGGAACTGGTCACAAATGTAACACCAAAATAGATTGGCATCTTATGAGGCTAAATATTAGGGTTGATGTTGTTGTGTTGAGCTCTTATTTTTTGGTTGCATGGCGCAATCGAAACCTTTGGGATGCATTTTTTTCTTTTACGGGCTGAATTTCACACTTGGTGATGGGCAATTACTTCAACCTGAGGATTCTGGAAGGTAGCAAGGATGAAATGCATGAAAACTTTTAAGGAGAGAATGAGTAAGCTAGAAAGGTGTGGGTGTGTGTGTCATGATTGTCTATGGTTTTAATCTTTAAACTTGACCAGGCTCGAAGTCTTTTGGGCAATCTCTTTAGAATTGGATGTTCTATGAGTCCAAAAAACTGCTCTCTAAAAACCATTGGAGGTTCTATCAAACAAACAAATAAAAGCTAAATACTAGAATCCAAAGCTCTTTTCAAGATTAAGAACCAAACACCAGTGGACAAAACCACAAAAACCAAAAGAAAGCTCTATCCAAAAGGGCAAAAAAAGGGCATGTTGGGAAACATGATTAATGACCTAGTAGCTAATTAATTAGTGAAAGATGCTTGATTAGTGACCTAGCAGTTGATCAATTAGTGAGACGTAGGTAAATGATTAGTGCCATAGTAATAAATAATTAGTGAGGAAAAGGACTGCTAGAAACTGAAAACTTAATGTAAATGAAAAAACAGGAAAAGAGAAGACGTGTTGGGGAGCATGATTTCAACTAATTAATGAGAGGTACCTGATTAGTGACATGGTATTAAGGTAATTAGTGAAAATCTCTAAAGACCAAAAACTTATTCTCAAAGAAAAAAAAGCAGAAAAAAATAAAGACATAATGTCAGGGAACATGATTAGTGATAACTAGTTTAACTAATTAAAGTTAGAGGTACCTGATTAGTTACATAGTAGTAAAGTAATTACTCAAAAACCAAAAACAGAAAAAGAAAAAAAGAAGACACATGTTGAGGAACGTGATTAGTGACCTACTAATTAACTAATTAGTGAGAGTTACCTGATTAGTGATATGGTAATAGCGTAATTAATGGGAAAACACCAAACATTTGACCTACAAAAGTTAAAAGATTAAAAAGAAAAAAGACATATGTGAGGGAGCATGACTAGCAAGGTTTCTTTTTTAAGCTTGTTGAAATTTCGAAACATGTGGCTTCTATTAAACTAAAATTTGTGCATATTTGTGCATATTTGAATATTCAATAGTGCAATCTATGGCCATCTAAAACTTCAATATATTGAAAACTAGCTATGTGAAAGAGAAACATTTCATAAACAATTGGCAAAATGTCCAATGTTATAGTAGCAAAATCAAGCATTATAAAATGAAAGTAAAACATATGGCTACACTACCTTTGACCATGTTGCTAATTGGTGATACACTTAATTTGGCCATGAATGTCTTTTAGACATAGTTAATATGTGACCATTGTTGTACACACAACAATGGCCTTGGGTGATTCTATCACAAGCATATAAGACCCAACTTTAGCCATTACTAGCTCTCATCATTGAGAATGACCCCCACTGATGATGGGATTAGAAGAAAAAAACCCCACCCAAATCCCAATAAAGGATTCCAATCCAATGCTCACATGGGCTTTCACTCCTTCAAAATTTCAAAACATGCATCATATGAAAAAATATTCAAACTTGAAAAAGTTTGAAAATACATTCCCACAATAGTATTCAAGTGTTTATTGAAGTGGTTTTTCAATTTAGATCTCATGAAAAAAAAAGTGGAAAATGTCCACTCATCTTCCATTGAACCCAACATTTATATTGACACAATTTTTGCCAATTTGAAAAACTCAAGGAAGGAATGCCAACAAATGTGAAAAGACTCCAAAATCCATCAAAGTCAAGTTAAGGGATTATCATGAAATTGTGCCTCCATAGTAGTAGCAACATTAGATTGCATAATGATCTTAAAAATACTAGATCTTAAAAATACTAGACTGTATGTCAAGAACACTTATAGACAAAGTTATTAGGCAAATATTAGATACAACAAGAGATGAACTTGCCTTTGAAGTTTTGACAAGTTCCAACAACTTTTTAAAACAGTAATGTGCTTTAATCAATATTAGATGTCGATTAAAGTTATCTTCAACATCACCTTGAAGCCAATATTGTGGATAACAAATGCCCATAGCATCCATCAAATGGGATGTTGAAAACCTTGCGATTAGCTCATGAATGAAAGTTTTTATTTCAATTACAAAATCAAAACAAACAAAAGATTGAAAAAATAGTAAAACTAAACTCTAAACAAAAAAGAAACAAACAAATAACACAAAAAGAATGGCCAAAAAAAACCTAAGCATGATGATTTTGCATCCTCCACTAAATTAGTGAAGACCTCATGGGTCACCTGAACCTTCTCACCAATGGCATTTATAGATGTAGCCCAAAATGTGTAATTTGATGAATCAAAGACCAAATACTCACCACCAAAGGTATTGAACTTTAGTGAACTAGTTTTCCATTTCAGATGCACTTTGCTATGATTGCAAGTAATGAACCCTTAGAAGTCTTTGAAAATATGATAAACATATTTTGTTGTTGAATTAACATAATGAGAGTAAAATTTACTTTAATAGATATTTATGATAACAACATAATTGCATACAAAGACATAGGTATTCCATTAATGACCTAATAATCAACAAATTAATGAGAGATAATTAATTATTGACATAATAGTTAACTAATTAATGTTCAAAGTGCTAGATTACTTAATTAGTTCTTGAGGTACCTAGATAGTGACCTAATAGTTAATTAAATAGTGATTGAAAAGTAAAACAATTTAATGAAATGTATTTAGATTTGTGGTTTTTTCGGATAAAACATTGTCATATTCCTCCAAAAAAAATTAGGGCTAACCATTTGTAAGGTTAGATTTCAAGGATGAAATTTAACATTTTTCACTTTAAAACATCATCATAACATAAATTGGTCAATTTTTTTAACAAAAGAGCAATGTTAGTATTCATTGCACTGCCCCTAAATAAAACCTTAAATTACCTACTTACCTATTTCATTTGTTAGATCATCACCACCTTTTTACTTTTGAAATCTATGTTTTTCACCAAAATTTTCCTTTCTTGTAGACAATCCTTTCACCATTACAAAAGTGGGGTGTAGTTCATTGGCCTAAATCACTATGGGACCTTAAAAACTAAAATAGGTTCATTGCATCTTGATAATTTCACCCTAGTTATTTCATTATAAGGTCATTATGTAAACATCATGTTTCACTACTAGTTGACATTATTTTTATGTTGTTTTTATAAATATCCTAAGCAATTTTATGATATATTCTATGTTATTTTAGGCTACTTTAATTATTTTACTTTATATTTTAATTTATTAAAATTATTATAAGGTATTATGTTTTTGGTTATAACTTAATTTATTATAGGTTGTTATACCTTAATGTATCCTAATTTATTATAGGTTTTTTTACTTTAAATTATTTAAAATTAAACTATCCAATTAACCTTAGGCTATACATCATGTAAATTCAATTTTAAGTTAATATATGTTATTTCAAATTATATTTTAGGCTCTTCAAGGTCATTTTATTTTATATTATTATAAATTATTTCTATTTAAAAGCATAATAACTTAAAATAACTTAAAATATATTATAATGACATAAGATAAAAATTACATATAAAAAATTACATACAATGATTTAAAGTAGAATCACATGTAGTAGACTAATATGAAATAATTAATAATAATTTAAAATAGATAAAATGGCATATGGTAAAATAACCAATAATAGTTGAAAATAACTTGTAATAAAATTTAGATCAACCAAGAACAATCTTCACCAAAATAGTTAAAAATAATTAAAATAACATATAATAGAATAACCAATAATAACCTACAACTAGTGGGTGCCCGTGACCTTCAGCTATTGTGAAGTCCCTCGGTTTCTTTTTTATTTTTATTATTATTTTGTATAATAAAAATAAAGTGTTTCTTTTTCACTTTTATATATATATTTATTTGGATGCAAGTTTGAAGTTTGGAGAAAGAAGACACACCTCATTCTTTTTCAAGTAGGGTTTTTCTTCAATATTTATATGTTTTATTTTTTCTTATTTTTTACTCTTTATTTGGTTTCTTCATTTTTGGAATTTTGTTTTTTGGGACGGACAGTAGCTAAAAAAAAAAAAAGTAATCTTGGTCAATACCAAAAAAAAAATTGATTCTGGGTTATCCAAGGCCTAAATATTTTTTTTCTGGTCTTCCCCTAAATCCGTCCCGTCATCAAGCCGGACAGACATTTTATCCATCCCCTTAATTAGGACGGACAGTAGTTAAAAGAAAAAAAAAAGTAGTCTTGGTCAATACAAAAAAAAAAAAAAAAAGATTCTGGGCTGTCCAAGGCCTAAATATTTTTTTTCTGGTCTACCAAATATTTTGCCTCAAAAAATTAGACTGCCCCTGATTTCTTTTTTCTCTGGAGTCGGTTACATCTAGGCAAGTTACATCTTGGGAAGCTCCATAGGGAACGGGTAGTGATTGGAAAAATCTTCCAGGCACTGCCCACACAGACAGACGCCACCACTGTTGCTTTTATATATAAGATAAAATATCAATATTAGTTAACAATAAAATAGTCAACAATAGTTAATAATAACTTATGATAGAATAACCAATAATAATTTATGATAATATAACCAATAATAATTTATGATAGTATAACCAATAATAACTTATGATATAATAACCAACAATAGTCTATGATATAATAACCAAAAGTAACTTATGATAAAATAACATAGAATAGCCAACGATAATCTATGGTAAAATAACCTGAAATAGTTTTAACTGACTATAAAATAATTAATAGTAACCTATGATAGAATAATTGAAAATAATCAATAATAAAATAATTTCAAATAACCAATAATAACCAATAGTAAAATAATTATGAATAGCCAACAATAACGTACTATAAAATAACCCACAATAGCCAATGGTAAAATAACCTATAATAACCAATAATAGCCTATGAAAAAATGGTTTAGAATAGCCAACAATAGTCAAAAATAGAATAACCACTATTGCCTATGGTGTTATAACCAACAATAGATTACAATTAAATAACCACTAATAGCCTATGGTAATATAACCTATAATACCCAAAAATAACTTGTAATATAATAGTCACCTATAGCTTATGATAATGTAGCTTAAAATAACTAACAATAACTAATAATAAAAAAACCACCATTATCTTATGGTAATTTAACATAAATAACCAACAATAACTTACAATATAATAATCACCAATAGCTTATGAGAATATAACCTATAATACATTATGTGAAAATCATGTCCATTGGAACTTGTTTACCTAATTGTATTGGACACTTTTAAATTATAATCTAGTTTCATCGGACACTTTTTAATTGCATTAGACAAGTTATAATAGACACAATTTTTCCATAGTGATAACCAACAATAGACTATAATATAATAACCACCAATAGCCATTAATAAAATAGGCACTGATAACCACCATTCCATAATTATTTACTTTGTTGCTTATATTTTAGTTATTTAATGACCTATGTAGCAATTTGTGCAATGATAAATTTAAATCTCTATGGGTGCAACAAACATTGGATTGTGGGAAAATCCATGAACATTGGATGTTGATCTTTAGATTTTGAAATTGAATGAAATTGTCAATTTTATTGATTACATTGTGTAAGGTGCAAGGTACATCACACATTTTATGTTTGCCATTAAGCAATGCACTTGTTCATTGTTACATTGTGTAAGGTGCAAATGCATCACACATTTTATGTTTGCCATCAATTAATACACTTGATCATGTATGTGAGCTCCAACCTTTTTATGTGGTGTAAGTTTGTAACCTTTAAATTGCAACGGAGTTATAAATCATGATCTATAATTTGTTGCCTAGATCATGCACATTACATATTGAATTTGTGAAGCATAGAATTTTGGTTAATATTGCTACATTGTTTCTATGCATTAAAGCATGGCAGGCTAATGCTCGAGTATGACATTCACAAGAATTTGTTTGATTTTTTGAATTTTGAAGAAAACCCCAAAATGCCTTGCATAAACGTTTATGGTTGGGCTATGGTTCAACACACACATGTCATTATTTTGGAAGCCACAAAATTTGTTATTGGAATAACCTATTACTTGTCATTTACTTGTAATGAGGTAAATATAATTCATGCTTGTGGATCAAAATTAATTGCAAATACCAATCCTTTTGTGTCTTGAATGTATGGTGGCTGAACTAGGTGATGGTAATCTTATTCAAAATTTTATGTAAGCCTTAATGGATGAAGGAGGTTTCACAACGGTTTTGATGTTTGATATAGATGGGGTTTTTATTGTCCAAGGCACTAAGTTAGGTGTTATTCAATAGATTTTTGATGTATGAGTTTCACATTCCATGGGGGTTCAATATATAGTTCACAAAATCGACCTTGTGGTTCAAATTTTGTCACATTTGCAAATGGTGAGTAAAATTGAAAGGTTCTTTTAAACTTTGTATAATTAGTTTTCCAAAAGCCTTAAATGACACTTGGAATTTACAAAGCTTGTAAAGCTTATGGAAACAAAAAATGCCAAGATTTTGAATAATGTCAAAACCTAATTGATATCTATGTTGTCCCATGTTTGACATGTTATGTTAGAGTATAAAACTTTGTTGATAAATATGGCCATCGATGGTTCAACCAATGACAAGGCATAAACAGACTTTGATTTTTTTGTGATGTGATTAGGGTTTGATGCCATTTGCCCATTTGTGCAATCAATCCACAACTTGATTAAAATCAACCAATTATGGGACGTTTTAGTTATGATTTTGTGATAACAACAAAAATATGCCAAAGGGAAATCTATGAACTATACATAGATTTGAACACATGGTTCAAGTTTGATGCATTTGATTTTTACAAGTCTTTGTTGTGTGCTAAACTTGAGTCAATAATTGCATGTTGAATGACATATTTGAACACAAACATGGAACATTTAACATTTCATGTGAACCAAAAACACATGTGGGGTACTCATTTGAATTTGTAAATTGGTGAAGTTTCATATGTGACAAAAAAACTTTTTATGTTGTAACCATCACATAAGTGGAAACATAATGTGGAGGTTAAACCTTAACCCTTTTATATTTCATTTGTTTTATTTTGATTTTGCTTCTTTGTTTTGCATTGAAGTGAACCCAAAAAATTATATGTGGATTGTAGGTGCGATTAATTGCCTTATTGTAAAATTGCAATGGAAATTTCATATTCATGGTGTATTCATAATATTGGTTGCAATTCAATTCAAAAGAAAGTTTCCAACAAACATTTGAATATGATAAAATCATGTTTAAATTTTTTGTTTTTATTGTGCCTTGAAGGTGATTTTATATTTAACTAACCTTGTTTTGTAAAACACTTGTGCTGTATAGTGGGTAGTTTAAAGAGTTCAATCACCTCACAAAGTGATTGTTTTGTGACAATTGTTTTTGTTTGTTTCAAATTTATGGTTGGTGTTATGTGTATATGCAATGTGGTTAAAGACTTGAAGTTTTCATGATTTAGTAGAAGGTTTTGCAAAGTTTCTTTTGTGGAATTGGCAAGAGCCAAAAATCCTACAACAATCTCGCCCGTAGCCACGAACAACCACCTTGAAAAAAAAATTAATCACCTAATTAAATGCCATTTCCCATTAATTTGTAACCAAAGTATTCCTTAAAAGAAAATCTTATAGCTTGTTGGACTCGAGATGTATTTAACTAGTGAGCTAATACTTAACTAATTAGTGAGAGATTCTTTATTATTGATTAGTAGTATTTATTTAACTAATTAGCGAGAAGTATCTGATTAGTCACCCAGTAGTTAACAAATTCATGAGATGTATCTGATTAGTGGCCTAGTAGTGAAGTGTAATTAGTGAGAGGTACCTGATTAGTGGCACGGTAGCAAACGTGATTAGTGAGAAGCTCCCCTGCGAGAAGCTCCCGTGTCTGTGATGTTTTGCGTGTTGTTCTTGGGTTTTGCACTCATCGATTGCACTTCGTTCCCTCTCGTGCTTTTGCGAGGTATTCGCCTCGGGGTCTCGGCGAGTTCGGTACTCTGTTGCCTTGTCAACTTCGCTCTGCACAAGCCTCGATTTTATTTGAGGAATTTCCGTTCCGAGGACAGCCAGAAAAAGGGACACAAAGGTGGCAGAGGAAAAGAGAAGGCGATTTGGAGGCCGGCGGCGAAGGAGAGTAGAAGAAGAGTGGGGCGTAAAAGGAGCAGAAGAAGAAGGAGAGCTTCTGGTGAATTAGGATTGGTGGAAGGCGCATCTGTGGAAACCCTTGGTGTGAAGGGTCGCTGCTTGGTGGCGCTTATTGTGGCGGGGCAGTGGTTGCGCCATGTCGTCCCCGAGCAAGCGGCGAGAAATGGACGTTATGAAGTTGTGAGATTTTTTTTTTCTGTCGCCTTCGTTTCTTTTTTATTGTCATTCCTTCATGAATTCCTCCTTCCTTCATTCTGCAGATAGATGTTGTTTAATCGGTATTGGGGTTTATCGCTCGTCAGTGGAAGATCTTTTTGTGTGGGATTTTTTCTTGGGGGCATTGTGCCAAGAATCGAAGAAAATCAAGTGAGGTCATGATGCCTCTGATGTTTCAATTAACTTTTGTGTCTGAGTTTCTGATTCAGATTGCCACACAACAATCTTCCTACATGAGAGAAACCCTAAAAGGGATAAGGTTATTGGAGGTTTTCACTGTCCATTTTAAAATATATATTTTTGTGATTCTTTCTTTCTTTCTTTCTTTCTTTCTTTGTGTTGGCAGGATGATGAGTGACTACAAAGTGGAGATGGTGAATGATGGAATGAGTGAATTCTATGTTGAATTTCATGGCCCCCAAGAAAGTAAGTGGATTTCCACTTTTAAGTCTAGTCTTGCATGTATGTTCCTACCATTGTGTGTGTGAAATGAAGGTCAGGTGCAGTTTGGTCTTGGTGTTTTATGGTCAAGAGTAGTAGTTCTTTCTGCACTACTTTACTCTTTGCCACAAAATCTAGGTTTTGTGCGTGAGATTGAGGGGACCTGTGACCTTGCAGTTCCTCTTGATGTTGAATCCTCTGGCTTCCTGGTAGATTGGTTGTAAGGATTTACCTTGTGTAATATGGAGAGCTGTGACCTTATAGTTCCTCTTGGTGTTGAATCTTTGGTTTCCTGGGAGGTTGGTTGGAAGGTTATATACCTTGTGTTCCTGATGGTGTGAAGGAGAATCAAAGACTTTTCACTTGATCAGATTTTGTCTTGATTGAGTTGGTGCTGTTGCCTTGGAGTCAATAACTTTAGGTTAATCTCAGTGATGGGCCTTTGCTGTAAGTGAAGGTGATAATACCTCCAGCAATTTCACAATTGCTTTAGGTCTCTTGTCTATTAGTCAATTAAGGTACAGAATATAGCATGGGATGGCAAAAATTGTATGCTTATAAGTCTTGTCTGGAAGATTATATTGCAAGCTTCACAACAGTATCAGCTGACATGGGAAGGTCTTGTGTTTTCCTTATGTATCTATCAATCTCTTGACAGAACAATGGAATGAGTATTTGAGCAGTTGTTCATCATATATATATATATATATATATATGCTGAAGCAGATCAGGAAACAATGACATGTGAACACTCATGAAGAGATGTATGAATTTGCAGCAAGGGAGCAAAATGCACTGCCATGTATCTTGTATGTGCTGCAAGTAAAGGTTGGGTCATGGGAGTTAGGTAGGCACATGCTGGTCTTGTGAAAGAGTGGCTGATGGAAGGAAGGTGTTATGATGGATGGCAGGCCCATACCAAGATGGGACTTGGAAAATCCGAGTTGAACTGCCAGAGGCTTACCCTTACAAGTCACCTTCCATTGGTTTTGTGAACAGGATTTTTCATCCCAATGTTGATGAGATGTAAGTTGCTTGCTTGCTCTATGTTACATGCTTGGTATCTGGGCTATGTTGTCTTAGGGATTTTGGATTGTTTCCTGTGTAACATTCTGCTATTGAGTAAAATGAAAACATGTTGCGATTGCAGAACTTTGGTTCTGAGGATTTTTCTCAATCTCTGTATGCTGCGGGGAACTGCAGATGTTACCAAATTTTCTCTAAGTTCTAGGATTTCTATCCCTGAGAAGGTTTGGTTTGCCCTAATTCTTTGCATGACACAGATGGACACAGATGGTTCCATCTCTTGTTTTGGTTTCACATTTAGGGCAAGATTCCCTCTGAGGTTGTCCCTTGTAAGGTTTCATCAGTTTTTGTATCCCATGGATTTATAAATGATCAATGAGTTTTTTGGCCTGTGTAGTTTAAGATGTGAGTTTGTAGACTTGAAAGTGCATGTCAGTTGGACATGATTACAAGTGAGGTTAATTCCTTTATGGAACTTTCTTTATAATACTGTTTTTATTACTCTCTAAAATTGTTGCTCTCAAAGCTCTCTATTGTTTCTCTCTCTCTCCTTCCTCTCATTTTTTGGGGTTCTGCATTTCTTGTCTTCTTCTTTTTCTCTTTGTGTTCCTCTTTCTTCTTGGGTGTTCTGGTCTTCTCCCTCTCTTTTATGTTTTGTTGAGCTAGTCAGTATCATGGCTGGCTAGCTCAACAAAACATAAAAGAGTTTCCCCATTACTGTGAGTCTAGTGAGAGAAACTCAGTATGTAGATTACTGTTTGATCTTAACATCCACCGGTTGCTGGGAGCTGATGACATCAGTGGGGCTGTATGGTACATGGTTAATGCTACACATGTTGAAGGTCCCTGAACATGGGTGTCACTATCACTGTCATTCAATCTGCTTCTCAGATTTGTTTTTGGTCTTCTGTTCTCTTTTCTTGAGGGTTGGGTTTTCTCTTTTCTGTGGTTGCCAATTGGTTGCTGATATGATGTTAGATCTGGAGTTTCCATAACCTTATTAGTGGGCTGTCTCTCAATTCATTAAGTATGGAGAACTTCTACTAACTTATGAACAGTGTTCAACAAGTTGAGATCCAAGTGTGGAATGCTGAATATGGTTGGTGGGTGCAGGTCAGGTTCTGTGTGCTTGGATGTCATTAATCAGACTTGGAGTCCCATGTTTGGTGAGTCACCAAGTTTCTCTTCAAGGTTTTGCAGTTTTTACCAAGTAGAGTTTGAGCCATTAGGTTCATCCTACATATCTATTCCAGGTAGTAGATATTAAACTGAAATTACCCATCTGTCTCCTGTGAAGCATTTATGAGGTTGAAGTCATCATAAATGAATATGTGCCAACTTTGTTGTTTCACATAAGGTCTGGTCTGAAGTTTCACATCCTGCTTACCTCCTACTTAAACAGAGGTTTTGGAGACAGATATTTTGTGATGCCACTTTTTTCTGCAAGTGGTCTTAATCTGAACCTTCAGTTGCGTGACATGTTAAAGTAAATAATTAGCAATGTGTGTGTATTGCACATCTCTGCAAATTGATCAAGAACATTTATATGGATGTCTAATGCAGTAGTCAAATTATGGCAGGGAGCATTGATATGGTCTTTGCTGAAATGCTCAGTGGGACCTGTGCCTGCCTCTTGGCTATTAGCAGCAGTTCCTGAAATGGGCTTGCTTGAGAACAATGCTATCCCTCAGTTTGCATTTTGTGCAAGTCTTTGGTGTGGCAAAATTACAGGAATGCTTATGTGGCTTGACTGTGGTCTGTTGGGTCTGGGACAGACCTAATAAATGTGTTTGAGGTCTTTCTTCCACAACTGCTACTGTACCCAAATCCAACAGATCCTTTGAATGGCGAGGCTGCTGCTCTCATGATGCGTGATCGTGAACATTATGAGCAAAAAGTGAAAGGTACGAGTACCTCATGTTTCGTATGTCCTAGTTGTAAAGTTAAGAGAGATACTGCTAGTGTTGATCTGGGCTTTCTCAACAATTTAATGGATCATGCGAATCCCAGTGTAATTGATGGTCCATGATCCTTGTGCTTCCATTCCTTTATTTGGTACCTCCAATCCAAAGGCAGTTTGTACGAGTAGAAACTGGGGCTTGTAGAGACTCTTGATTGTTTTGGTCACAGTGTAAGTCTGCAATATACTTCATTTTATCAGTGATGGTAGAGAAATGTGCTACACAGTTGATTCATGCTGTTCTCTCAGGCAGTTAGCTGTGGTGATTCCCTGCGCCAATTGACATGTATCCTTAGTTGACCTCTTAGGGCTCTACTGTTCACTTGAATGTAGTGCCAAGATGACAAGTCCAATGTTGGCATATTGAATTTTAGTACAGTGGAGTTGCATTACCTAGCTTGCAGAGACCTCTTTCTCAGGTTTATTGGTCCATTCCTGCAGAATACTGTGAAAGGTATGCCAAGGCTGAGGACATAGGGAAGTCCCCGGAGGAAGACAGCAGTGAAGGGGATATGAGTGATGATGAACACACTTCAAGTGATGAGGAGATGGCAGGCCATGCAGACCCTTGACTCAAGGTTGTGGAGCAGTTCATGACATAATAGGTGAGCTGGCCAAGTGTCAATGTGCATTGCTGCTTGTTCTACCATCCAGGCTAGAGTTCAAGAAACCTTAAGTATGAACCTGAGTGATGAGAGGTTCCTTTTGAGGTGTTTTTTCCCCTGAGGGGTGGCTTATTTTTATTGGATGGGCAAAGGGAAGGAAAGTATATAAAAAGAGCTATGGGATGTCTCTTTCTCCTTACCCTTTTCTCTTTGGATTGACTTGATGCCAGGCTACCAGACAATGCCCAACTGTAGATACCATTTGGGGGCTGTAAATAGCTGTAGCATGTAATCCCTTCCATTCGTATGACACAAGCAGTGCACACTTGTACCTCTGTGATGTGAATATGTAATTGTATATCTGGGTCATCCAGTAGCAAAATCAGAAGAAAATTATGCCTTCATTTTGGTGAGTGTTTGGTTTCCCATGCACAATATGAGAGATGCGGTTGATCAAGAATTCTCTTCCATCTCTTCCATCATTGCGGGAGTCCTCTGTATTGGATATGACTATGACATCCTCATGTATTGATGGACTCTCAACCTGAAAATACAGTCTATTCTATCTTGAAACAAATGGGCATGACATTGATTGAAGATGTCAAAGGTGTTTAGGATGATTTTCTCCAAATGGAGGCATCAAGGAGACTTCAGCAAGTGGAGTGTTATGGAAAAGGTCTATGAATTTCTCAGATACAAGTAGCTTGATGTTTGTTAGGGCAGATGATTGATGGTTGGTGATAACATGCAACTGCTTTGTCTCTTGGAAGTTTTCCTTCTTTCTTGTCTGCCATGTGTAGCTGATCTCCGTTCTCTTCCTTTTCTCTTGCCTGTGAGCTTCTTGCTTGTCCAGCTTCCAATTGACCTTTTGCATTTTGTTACCTGTTATGACTTGGTTCCACCTTGGTATCCTATACCAGAAACCCACCGACTTACCTCTTTTCCTACCTACCTAGGTTAACTACCTATGTGGAGTCGGTGAGTAGATAAGGAATATAAGTGGATACTATGTAGGTACGGAAAGTAGGTAAGTCATTTGGTCACTACCAGGTAGGTAAATATATGTGGATGGTTATTACAATGCTAACGATGGTTAGCAATGGGATGTTTAGTCTAGACACATCCATCTGGCATGGGGCGCTGGTAGGTTCTGGTCCATTGCTCTTTGTCACAATGGTAATTAGTTGACACTGGGGTGGAATGTGTGGGGTAGAGATTGAAAACCCTAAACTCCAAACTACAAACCCACTTGAGAGCTTCATTGACAACTGCACCCAATAATTCAGTTTTACAAAGTGATAATCTACATCAAAAATTGTATATACTGGTGTCGGCAACTTTTTTGCTGTTGTTATAACCTTTGATTCTGGTCTTTTGGAAATTTTGCAAAATCAAAAGAACCTTCGGTTCTGGGTTTTTGGGACATTTTCAAAAGCAAAGAATCTGTGGTTCTGGGTTTATAGAAACTTTCAGAATAAAATAACTCTGTATTCTGGGTTTTTCTGAAAATTTTCAAGGAATCACTGGGTTCCCTCTAAAAACCAGTGGTTCAGTGTAGGTTCTTTGATTTTTTTGAGAACCATGATTCCAGGTTAAAACCAGTTCTTTCTTTGGAAAAGCAGGAACTGCATGAGATTGGTACATAGTGTATACCACATCAAGGTGGGATGGTTTTAGGGTTTCATGTCCTGTAAAACCTGAGGATTGCAGTCCATTTTTCTCAGAGTTAAGATTTATGATAGTAAATCTATCATATTCATAAATTGAGTAGAGAAATTTGGAAGAAAGGCACTCTGTGTAGTCATTTGCTGGGCATGTAAGAAGTACTAAACCATGACAAAAATCCATAGTAAAACTCCATAACAAAACTCCAAAAACAATTGGAGACTAGAGAGTAAGAGACATGGTAAACAATGAAAAGAGAGTATTGAAAAACTGACTGAGATATCGATTAAAAATGTCACAGATCAGATGGGCACTGGCGATCGATCAATCGAAAGCAATCATATTTCTTCACTGACCCGTGTGGAGAGAGGTCCTTATGATGGGCATAGTTATAAGCCCAAACCCAGTTTCATGTTACTTATTTTAAAGCCTTGACTTGATCCAAAATAACTGTGTACACAGGCCCTTATATTGCTACTAGTGGAGATGATGCTCTTAAGGCTGATGATTGATTGAGAGTACTGTCATGTGATACACACCATTGACAAAATTACTGGGTCTTTAGTGATGTCTATTGTCAGTTGAAAGTTATGCCCAATAGGGTATATGAATCATGAAATTGTACTACTTGCAACTTGCAAACTTATTGCGAGCAAACATGAGAGTCATTGCTTCAGCTCAGTAGTACCTCTTTTGTTGCGGTTATTGCCAGCCAGAGAACAAGGGCATGTGCATTAAGTGGGTCATCATCATCATCACAGAAGTTCGAAAGGCTCCACATCATCCTCTTGAGTACAACACATGAGTCTCCACAACACTATAAGGCTATGGTCTCTTTCCATTAGGCTGATGTGATCATAATTACTTTGTTACACACAGTGCCCTAATGGAAAGCCACTGACATAACAAGACAGTCTTGTTTCTTGCTGCATGGACAAACACTTTCCATTAGAGAGCTGCAAGGGCATTGAAAATATGGAGCTCATCATCATGTTAGGAACTCTGGGAACAGAGGTTTTCATGAAAAAAAGAAGAGAGACAGATGCCATTTTATGATGATAACTCACAGTTTGATTCATAACTCTCAAAGCTCTTACAATTGATCAATGCTTGACCATTGCTGGAAAAACTTGATGAAATCTGTGATCACATCAACGTCATGGAAGATATGCCCTAACTTGACAAAATTAAATATAAATTGCACTAAAATTCCTGCCAAACTTAGCAAGATCACTTATTCGTATTTCCTTAAAATCAATTTCCTACTTTCCCATTCACCAAAAGTTTGTGAAATTGTATTGGAATTGTATATTGTTGTGCTATCTTCCATCTTTAAACAATGATAGGTCTCTTGGTTGATATGTTGGGGGTAAGAAGTTGAGAGTTAGAAAGGTCTTGGATGATATTTGATTGGGGAAGATGGAAAATTGGGAAATGTTGAATCTGGGAAAGACAATGGATGAGATGAGATGAGATGGAATAAAGGAAAATCAAACATTGGATGATATATGGGTAGGGGAGATGGATAACTTTGGATACTTGAATCCAAAGAAGACAATGGATGAACTAAAAGGCTGAGCAAATATTGGATATGAAAAGTTCAATATTGGAAAGGAATGAAATGAAGCTTTGAAAAGATAGGAATTTAAGATACTTGAAATTAGTGAAGACATTGGATGAAATGAAGGTCGAGAAACCATCAAATTTAAGAAAGTTAAATTCAGGAAAACAATGGATGAAATGAAAGCTGAGAAGAAGAATATGATCCAAAAAGTTGAACCCTTCAAAGAGACTTATTTTTTCACCATTTTCCAGATCCCTACTTATGACAATTGCTAATTATTGGAATGCATATTGGAATTTTTACCACCTTTAAGAAGAAAATTCCAACTTTTTAAGACTTTTGTGTACCTCTTTTGGACGGTTGGATTTTGGCTAATCTAACTTGAATTGTTCAGAAAAAATGATTTTGAAAATATGCATAAGGGATTGGAAAATTAGAATATTCATCAAAAAATCTCATAGCTAGAACTTGGATTTCCATGATGGAGGGTATTTAGTTGTGAAATTTATCAATTTAAGATGTTGGCATCAAGGGTTTTTTTCAAGTTTTTGAAGTAGGTGGACTTAGTGTTATTTTTACACAAGCACTTATTTTGGTTTTTGGATGTATGCCAATAAATATCCAAGTTCACAAGGTGCAACTGTTTGAAAATTTTCAATTTTGAGGTAAGTAAAAATTATATAGAGACATGTTTACAAAACATTAGGCATTTTTTCAAAATATATAGCAATTGGTACATAAGTATTCGAGATTTATCAATTTTTCCTTTAGTGTTATTTGCATTAACAAATTCTTCTCTCTCCTCTAGAGTTAAATGGCCTAGAAATAGTTCAACTATTGATTGTTCTAATGTTCTGTTAAAAGGTGGACATTCATATCATCATAGCAATATTGAGTTGCTGGACATCCCTTTTGTGCCATTGGATTGAGATAGAGATAATATTTATCCATAACACAAGTATGAAATAATTTCAATTTAGAATGTAAGATAATAATTGAAAATTCTTACATGTAAACCCACCAAGTATGCAAATATAACTTCACATTTAAAAGTTCATTTTCGATGTTTGTTGATGGTGTTTTGCAAGTATGATTGGTGCCTCCTATCTTCCTTTTTTGTGTCTTTGGCTATTATACCTTGTCTTGAAAATAATGACTTATCAAATTTTCATCGCTAGCAGAATAGTAGGCAAAGACTCAAAACAATGAAAGTTCTTCAAGTCATGATAATATGTATTGTGTATCTTGGAGTTCATATGCCTCATTTTCATGTGTGCATTAGCTTTTGTGCATTTAAGCTCTTGTGTTACCTATGGTTTGGGTAGTTGAAAGGTGAACCCTAGGAAAAAAACATGCCTCCTTCCAAAATTAGTGTTAGCAAGGGACCATTTTCAGTAGATTATACAACAATATGGTGTCATTGGCCTTGTAAATATGATATTATATTAGTAGGTATTGATTCTTCTACTCAAATAATGATACAAATTAATTTGGGTTATTGGACTTGTCATGATTGTTTTGTTATGCTCATTGACATGTCTAAATTTTTAATTATCGGTTATAGATTTATTTTTTTCATTGGTCATTTTGGTCTTTGGGGCTTGAGATGTAAAATAAGTTTTATGTAAAATCAACCTAAGCTAGACCTGTGATCATCCACAAGAAGACATAGCCAATTTTGGCTACATGCAAAAGAGAAAAATAATTAATTTTCCAAATCTTGCTATATGTGGGCAATGTGCAAATACTTATGGTTTGAATGTGGTGAATTCAACTTTTATCTTTTCAAAATATGGCAATTTGGGATTTTTTCGCAAAAAATCCTTTGCACGACTTGCAACCAAATGCCTTCCCCACTTTTTTTTGTTGGTAGCTAACAAAATTTTGCAACTTAAAAAAAACCCTTGAAATTGGACATGGGTTGAAAACCATTTCAATGTGCTGATGATTTTTTTGAAGTGGTTACCTTTTCCATTTTTAATGAAAGGTACATACGTTAACAAAGGCTAGTTTAGTAAAATCTTAATTTCAAAATCACTAGAATATATTAATGCATATATGTGTTAATGTATAGTTGTTTAAGAGTGTTCATGTTTGTAATTTCATATACTGAATTTGTGAAAATGGTTTTCAAACATGTTCACAATATTGAGAAGCTTTTAATCGTGATGTTCACAAACAAAAGACAAAAGAAACATATTTTGAAAGTAATTTAGAAAGGAATCCATATAAAATGCAAATGTTAGTCACATAAACATTCAACATGTATATCATACAAATGTGAATAATAATTATATGTTGTTGACCACTTCAATATTTTGACAATTTTTTTGCATTTATTACCTAGGAGCCCTTTTATCCATTCTTGATGTCATAAACCATTTGCAAGGTGAAAAATGACATGGAAACATAAATTTCCATATATTAGTATTATCACATGAATTTAAAAGTAGATAATTTGTACTATAGGCTATATTAAACTTCATAAATTGAGGATGTAACCTCCCTTGGTTTGCCACATAGCACTTTGAAAAGTGAGGGTCAAATATATAAAAGACAATGACAAAACAATAACATGCCAATTAATGAAAAACCAACTTACCTCCCAAAATAATTTTTTTTGACAAGAAATTTGTGATAATATTTGATAATAAAAGAAAAGGAATAGTGCAATAATAAAATGAAGTTGGGTCAAATCAAGATTTTAGTTAAATTTAGAAGCTTATGTTTCTAGTACTCCTTTTAAGAGCTATGAAAAAAATATGCTTCACATGATGATGTTCATCAATTACTTTCTAGATATGAGCTTTCAATATCAAACAATTTCAATAAGGTCTTGTGATTCATTTTTACAATAACATACTATTTAAACAGGTGCTTTGGAAAAACATAGAAAAATAAATCACTATCAATCAAAAAGCTAAAGCCCATTTCAAATTTATATTTTTGTGGGATTGAAAGGCTTATCTAGTCCATGAACAATTGCCACCAAAGAGAGAAAACTGAATTGACTCAATAAAAGATTTTAAAATTGCCACGAAGTTTAAGGAACTAAACGGTTTTGTGTATGACAAAAAAACATAAAGCGACAAGTTGATGAAAGAAGAACAAATATATTTGAAAACCTTTTCATCCAAAGAAAAAATTCTTAATTTTTGCAAATAATCACCATACTTAAGAGTTTTTGGTACTTGACACACAACATGAGTGTAAAAGTTAATAATAAAAACCAGTCAAAATAATATCATCGCAAAAAAAATTGTGAAACACAAATTATCACAATAGGAGAACAAACTCATTAACATTAAGCAAAAGAAAGAGCATAGAAAAATGCATTGGGATCAAATCAAGATCATGGGTGCTACATGACACACATTGTTGTTGCATGAGGAAAATTCTAAGCCAAAGAAGGTCCAAACAAGCCATCAAATTCAATCACAAATACATATAATAGAATGATAAATATAATATAATGAAGCCCAATGAATGTTGAAAAACCATAAATTCAAAAATTTCTGTAACTTGACTTGTATTTTATAATGAAACTTGCAACCTTGTTAGGTTGGGCACACAAGATCTGACTTGGATTTTGAAATAGAGCACCCTATGCTAGAAAGCTAACCTTTGAACGCAAAAGTGTTACCAATATGCATAGAACCTACCTCTTAAATGAACACATTTTCAATGACAAGAAGGGGAAAGGTTTTCAATGATACTTCCTTTTGGAATTTAAAGTCAAACATTTTGTATTGAGAAGTAGAAACACAAAAAAAAGGTTTAATGGGAAACGAGATTGTGAACAATGGAGGCAAACTTCATGCTTGAACAAGAGAGGTGACACCCCCTTTTAAATGTATACTAAACATTTTTAACTCCCAAGGTGATTTTGGAGTTTGGCTATTAACTCTTGCTTTCATTCTATGGTTCATAGCTTGCCTATCACATGTTACAGTACTGTTGTTGCACACGGCTTGGAAGAGAGTTGGGAATTCAAATTAATAAAACTTTCAATTGCAAGTTCATTGTGTGATTGACTATGTAAATATGTTGAATGGAGATCACTCCATGAACAAATCATCCTTTACTTCCATTTTGACCATCTAAATGACCCAAACAACATTTGCAAATTTGCATCCCAAAGTCATTTGAACCTTTAATATATGAGATTTTGGATGATGTTATAGTTGCACTTAAAAACTATTATAAAGCATTCAGATAGTGTACTTGGAAGGCACCTTGTACTTGTGAGTAATGTGGCATTTCATACCTCTTGGAGGTGGAAGATGGCTCTTGCTCCTATTATCTTGTGTTCTACCTATGTTTAGGTGTCACCAAAAAAGGAAGGGTCAATACAACACCTCGACTCCTCTCATGAATCCACTCTGTCAGAATGTGAATGACTCCTCTTATGTTAAGTAGACAGTATCACAGCAGTCCTATTTGAAGTGCACAGCTCGTATCCTTCCAGCTTTGCTAATTCCCAAAGAGGGGCACACATCAATTGATCCTAAATCCACTCCGGTAGCGTCCTTTGATTTGTTCCAAAAGACAAAAAAACAGAGGCATTCTTGGGTCGTTAGAGCCTAATGTCAGTAGGGTCTGGCTTGAAGTCAGAACTTTCAATGTTCATTCGGTTTGTGATGAGTTGCTAAAACCTTTGACCCCCTCTTCCCTTTCTACTTGGGTAAATGAACACAAAAGCTTCTGCTACAGCATAACACGGATCAACTCTTGGGCTATACTCATCGACTGAACCAGGTACACCAAGTTGACATGCAACTACTCAAGAAGGGAGAAAATTGTAAGAGAGACTTGGATCTGTGAATATTGGTTCTGATTCTTCCATCCTCTTTTCTCTCACACTCTGCCCAAACCCAAGGATCCTTGACAGAGGTTTTTGGCCCCGATTCAGATGTTATGAGCTACCCACTAAACAATCCAAACAAGGTCTCTCCCCCACTGAGAACTTCTATCAGTAAAGTTTCTACGTGCATTTCTACAGCTCAGACCACCTCCAAGCTTCCTCAGCCTTCAGCATCGACCCTTGATTAGTCCCAACCCTCACTAGATCATGGAGCTGGCCATCTTTTAGTTACTGACGCAGCGGAAGAAAGATCCAGCAACTAGCTATCCTAGAAGCTCCTATGTTTTCTCTACCAAAAACTTGTTACCTTCCTCTGTCTATCTCCTCCTCAGCCTTCCTTCCCAAGCTTTTTCCATAAGCTTCCCTTGCACCGTTACTAACTTCCTCCCAAAAATCATAAACCCCGCCGCTTTCATTAAGAAAGTTGACGGCGGGCTTAACTCTTAAACCCTTAAAATGAATTTGGCATTCACACTACATAAGTTATCAAAGACCACCTGTTCGGTCACATAGCCTCATTAGAATGTTTGCTTTATGCTTTACAATGCATAAGGCACACAAGTGAGGTAAATTCCTAAAACACGGGGCCAAACTTGGCCTCATCCTCCAGCCCTTGTTTCAAAAATGCTCACCTTAGGGTGGGTGGGCCTATTCTTATTCACCAACTTATATCTATGTCCTAATAGAAGGACCCATATTGGGTATTTAGGAATAAATTCACCGTTGTAGAAGACACAACATAAAATTAGTATACTAACACATTAACTATTGAAAATATGCACATGTGTGGAGAATGATGAATATAACTAAAAACATTATTGGATACAAAACATGAGGAGCATCATTTCAATTTTTGACAACCAACAATATTTAGTCATTTGTGAATATTGTTTTAGCAAATAGCTATATATGTCATGAGGTTGAAAATATAATAAAACATAGTTTAGTAATAAATAAATGGAGGGTGGAAATATTATAAAAGTAATTTATTAATAGAAATCAATATTAAAAACTAGATTTCATATGCTATGATTATAGGTTCTCTTTGCGGTGAAAACTAATAAGCCTAGCCACATCAACATGCTCCCCTATAATAAAACTTCAAAATTTTCCAAAAACATTAAAAACCCTGAAAAATCATTCAATCATTTGAGCCTGGATTATAATTTTTCTTTCTATTTACCAAAATTGAACATACATTGATTTCATTCTTCTTATGTTCTCTAAAATTATTTATCACAAGAATAGGCCCACCTACAGTATTGGGTTACCGTATAAAGTGTTCACATAGTGAAAACTAGTGTTGAACTGGGTATTTGATCTTGTTAATAACCATTGGTTCTAGTTTTCAAAAATATTTTAGAATAAAGGAACCACCAGTTCTGGTTATTTCAAAATTCTCAAAGAAGTGAAAGAACCCAAGTCAAATTGATTCTTTCAGTTTCTTGAGAATCATGGTTAAATATCGAAAACCAAGTCTTCAATTCCTATTTAGAACTGCGGTTTTGAACCCTAAGGATCGTCCCCATAGCTGCTGAGGGTCTGTTTGATAAACCACCAAACACAAGTGGAAACCTCATTATAACCACATTTGCTAGTTAACGAGGCTTTTATGATGCTCACGGGTTATCATAACATTGTGTACAAAATATCACCACATGCAAACATTTTGCATATGACATTTGATTATATGTAGAAATCTCTTCAGAAGAGGTCCTTTTGGTCCTCAAAGTTCTTATTTTACACTTCAATCTTGATGATGAGTTTGTACACATTGATCAACAATTTTGTACTATCCTTCAAACAACTAACCTCTACCTAGGTCTCATCTCATCTCATCTCACCATTGGGTACCTTGTCCCCTTGCCCTAATATAACCAATGCTACCATTGCTACTATAACTATTCACTTGCTTCCCTCAACTACCCTATAGGCTATCCGTGCCTCAATGTTCATGCATCATAACTTTAAGATTTGTCTTGATATAGGTGGGTGTTTGGTGACCGGCATGCCTATCCTAGTCCACATTCTTAACAAAAGTTTTGCATTAAACCCTAAACCCTAACCCAAAGCCCTTGATGGTAGAGATTATGATATTGATTATATGGACCTACTTGTAGTACTTAAGTGAACTATAATTCAAATCTTTGTGATTATATAGAGGTTTTACTTTATCCTATGTGCCCATGGTCTCTAGGCAATGGCCTCCATGGTGAGCTTGGTAGTGTTTTGTTTTTTGGAACATAGAAACATAGAGTGTGTGTGTGTGTGTAGTTTTGTTTTTCACTATCTTCATTTTTAGGTTTCCAACTTCAATTTTATATTCTTGGTACAAAATCATGTTTTTGTGTGGAAATTAAGCAAGAAATTTTGAGAAAAATGAATGTAAAAATCAAAGAAAAGGATTATAAAATTTTGGAGATTTTTTTTGAAGTGAATGCCCTAGTAAGTGTATAAAATAAAGGTTTTCTTTGATTCCATAATCGCTTTGTGGGGTTTTAATTCTATTGGTCTTGGGAAGGTTGGGCAATTCAGCATGGGTTAGGGCACCTCCAATAAAAGCAGAAAACATATGTTGCCAAACTACTTTGGTGAAATTAGGGAAATTGAGTCAAGATGAATTGTCCAACAACTTTTTTCTTTTCCTTTGCTTCCCACTCATGCCCAACCAGCCTTTCATTTTCACTGGTGAAATTTCGCAAAAAGAGAGATTCAAAATTCAAAACTGGGATTTTCAATTCTCAGAATCTAAAAAGAGAGAATTTCTTTTTTCCCAAATTTCTATACTTAGTTCAAGTAGGTAGCCAAAATTATAAAAGGGTATTAAATTTTAAAAAACTTTCATATCTTATTTGTAACAAAATTTGGCTAAATCTTCCTATTGTTCATCACCATTTTGATCACTACATCCCAAAATTGACAAAACCTAAACCCAACCCACACTATGGCTTTGATGAACACTATCATGTTGAATACTTTTTTCTTCAAAGTGCTTAAAGTTGGATTGTGTATTCCAATTGTGTTGAAACCTTTCTAAGAACATATGAAAAGCAAGATGGTTATGCATTATATTTGAGTGCATTTTTTTTATGACATTGTAACGAGGTTCTATGTCCTATTAAAGACCCTTTTATAGTTGTTTTCTTAGCATGAAACCATTGAATCAACTTCTACGAATCGCACTTGAAATGAGAATCACCAGTGAAAAACTCGATTACAGTTTGGAACAGGTCCTTGAAGAACCTGCTACCACCTAAAAGAATGGCAACTTTGCTACCAGACACGATCCATGGTAGACAAACGTTGATGATGCATGGAGTACTTACGGATACTATGATAAGTTAATGGAAGAATCAGTTTTGAGGAAGTGTGTTGCAATGGAGTGTCATATGAGAGAGTTTACTCTGTTATAATGTTGTTATTTCTTGGGTCTGCCTGGGCCCTGGAACAATACTGAGTTCATTTGGTCCCACATTTGGAGGAACGTTCACTAGCAGGTAGTATGAACTATATAAGTTTGGTTATTTGGGGGGGAACTTCACAGAATATTTTTCCTATTTTTATCTGTTGCAGGTTTGAACTTGCCATGAGGGGGAAGAGCCATTACATGGTGATGAGCTGCAAGCTTTTCAACATGGTGATGGAGATGGAGATGGAGATGTTCATGTTCCAGCCTTCCAAATGCTGACTTTGGCTACTTTCAGCCATCTGCTTTCTGCCGATGTTGGAGCTTGTGAAATGAAGTTGGTTTTAGACTGTTGATCATATTGAAAACAAATTTGCTTTGTAATGCATTTCAATTTCAACACTGGGTTGTGATCAAGTTGAAAGTTGACACCAATTTGATGCATAATGTATTCAATTTCACCACTGGGTTGTTGTGATCAAGTTGAAAGTTGACACCAATTTGATGCATAATGTATTCAATTTCACCACTGGGTTGTTGTGATCAAGTTGAAAGTTGACACCAATTTGATGCATAATGTATTCAATTTCAAACACTGGGTTGTGATCAAGTTGAAAGTCGACACCAATTTTATGCATAATGTATTCAATTTCAAACACTGGGTTGTGATCATGTTCAAAGAAAGAACTCGTGTGTAAGGGTAGGGTATATGAACCATGGATCAGGTCTAGGAAAACCAAACAATTGCTCTTGACCAATGTTGGGTGGAGCTGGTAATCAAGAGTTTTGGGAAAAAGGAAACCGAGAACCAAGGGCTAACTGGAGGTTAACTGGCAGTTGACCACGGGTTCTAGTCTGGGTTACTTGGAACTGGAGGTTCTTCATGAAAGTAAAGAACCATCCAACACTGGTCTTCTTGAGTCTTAACCAATGGTTCTCAAAAATCATAGAACCAGTTTTAACCCTTAACCAGGGGTCCTAAAAAAATGATTCAAAGAAGTGAGTTAAAGGACCTACGCTTGAACTCCTGGTTCTTTGCTGGTTCTTTCATGAAACCCGCCAGTTCTTAGAAAAGTTTCAAAAAAGATCTGGAACCTGAGGTTCTTTTGATTCTGAAATTTTAATTAAAATAAAAATTCAAAGCCGAGGTTCTGAAAATTTTCAAAAGGACAGAACCAGAGGTTTTTTAATTTAAGATTTCTTAAAAAATAAAAATTAACAAGGGGTGTGTCACACCATGGCCTTGCCATTTACATTAAAAAGTATCTTAAGGCAAAAGAAGAATTATGGATACTCAAATATTTCACCATGCAAAAAAAATATAATCTTAAAAAAAAACCTCTTAAAAAAAACCAAAATCCTTCAAGATATCATAACTCTAGAACTATCTCAAGTTTCAACACAAGCCAAAATATCACCTTTCAAAAATCCTCATACGAAAATAGACCAAACTACCTAGGGGTCAAAATCCCTTAAACTACTACTATACTCTATAACCGAATCTAAATACAATATCCTGGCCTTTGTAAAGCAAGGCCAACAAATCAAAAGAACCACACAACAACACTCACTGGTTCCAACTTCTTACACTGGGTGGAACTGACAATGAGTCAGATTGAGTTTCCATTTCATGATTTGTTCACTTTTGTGAGCAGAGAACTTATGTATGTAGAGTTAGTTACTACTAGTCATGTGGAGTTCCCTTTTATGATGATGACTCATGAGCTCAAATTTCTAAACAAAACTTTGTAGTCATGTTGATTCTTCATTTCATTGTTGTGCTCAATTCTCACAATCCTTGTGATGGTGATGATGATGATGATGTTGTTGTTGCTGCTGCTGCTGCTGCTGCTTGCACTACACACCAAATTGCACAAACCCTGAGTTCCATTTCATGATTTGTTCACTTTTGCAAGCAGAGAACTTATATATGTAGAGTTAGTTACTACTAGTCATGTTGAGTTCCCTTTTATGATGATGACTCATGAGCTCAAATTTCTAAAAAAAACTTTGTCGTCATGTTGATTCTTCATTTCATTGTTGTGCTCAATTCTCACAATCCTTGTGATGATGATGATGATGATGATGATGTTGTTTTTGTTGTTGCTTGCTGCTTGCACTACACACCAAATTGCACAAACCCTGACTCCTCCTGGCTAACTACTAATTAGCCCTTGTGTGTTCTGTCACCAGATGAGCTTGCAACATGAAAAAGGGTGTCAGAAACTAAACAACTTGTTGCTGGCTGCTGAGATTTGTGCTTGTTTTCCACTGGAATTTTGATTTGATAAATTACTCGGCTTCAGTGAGTGAGCTAGCCAGCCAGCACCCACCCAATGCACCATCCAAAAAATCCCCCTGAACCAGCAGCACCCACCACCATCACACCATCCAAAAAATCTTGTTTTGGGATTTTTTTTGGGATGGGATGAAACCCTACTCACGACGGAGTTTTGGGTTCATAGATTTTCTTTGGTTTTCCTTTCCTTTTTTTTAATTTTTTCTTTCTATTTTTCTGTTTTGTGTGGCTTTGTTTCAAGTCTTTGTGACCTCTTTGTTTTTCTCTTCCTCCTTCTTTGTTTGTTTGTGTTTGTTTGTTTTTTCTTTTTTTTTCCCCTATTTTGTGTCTTTATTGAGGTTTTTGTGATCTCTTTGTTTCTCTTTGGTTTTGTTTTTGATTTTTTTGATTTTTAAATTTAGTCTTTGTGTGTGTAACTTGAGAGTTGTGTGTGTGGAGCCTTGGGAGAGGAGGAAAGGAGCAATGGGAAAGGGAGGAGAAAGATGAAGAGGAGGAGCAACTAGAGGAAGTGAATCTTTTGCAGCCTAACCCTTACAAACTTATAATGGTAATAGAGGTTTTGTTGGCATTCCAAAGAGCTCTCAATTGCAGCAAAGGTTTTCTGTCTTCACATGGAGTTTTTGATTCCGTTTTTTTAATTAAAAATTTATTTTAATGTATTTCTCTTATTTCTTTGTTTCTTTGTTTCTTTTTTTTCTTTCATTTTTAAAATTTTGATATTTCTTGTTTTTTTCCCTCTTTCTTTTCCTTTTTTTGTGTATTTAAAAAATTTCTGGTTTTATGTATTTTTCTTTAATTTCTGGTTATTATTACTTTTACCTTTAAATTTTTTAAATATATTATTTCTTTTTCTTTTTTTAAATTACTGTTTTTTCTTGGTTTTCTTAATACTAGTTTTTTTTGGGGTTTTTTGAATTTCTGTTTTACTGTGTTTTTGGGGATTTCCCCCCCTTGTTTTTGTTGGTTTGCTTAATACTAGTTTTTTGGGGGTTTTAAAATTTCTGTTTTCCTGGATTTTTTCTGGATTTATTTCCCTTGCTTTTCTATTTTTTTTCATATATATATTTTTCTGTGTTTTGCTTGTGGTACTTCTTGAAAATTCTAGTTTTATATTTCTGATTTTCATTTTCTGTATTTTTTCTTTAAAAATCTCTCTTGTTTCTTTGTGTTTTTTCAGGTTTTTCCCCTTGTTATTTTATTTAATTTATAATAATGGTTCTGGGGATTTTTTTTTTCTGGTCTTTTTTTCTTTTCTTTTGAATTTTTTTGTTTCTCTCGTTTTTGTGATTTTTTTTTCTATGTTTTTTGAAATTTTTATTTACCTTTGTTGGTTCTTGTTGGTTTTCTGTTTTCCCTTTTTCTAATTTCTTCAATATTAATTTTTTGGTTATTAATTTTAATCATTCCGTTTGTTATTGCCCCAAATTAATGGATGTGCATGTGTAGATTTTGGGTGCACCTATCCAATTAATGGGTTGTTTTGAAGTCTACCCATCTACTTGTTGGGGTTCTTCTCAAAATATGAATGTTGGGTAACTAATTCAATCATGCTTCTATATCATTTATTTTTTTGGGTTGTCACTTGCCTTTTCGTATCACAAGGTTTCATACAACTATGAAATGTAAAAAAAATTCATATGACAAATTTTTTAAATGAAATTTGTTGTTTGATAAAAATATTGATAATTAGCTTCAATTCCTTCAAATCTTATTAAAATGAGATTCTTAAAAAAATGATTTGAAAGATTATGCAAGAATTGATTAAAATAAAACAGTTCAATTTTAAAGTAAATAAAAATGTTATATAAAATTCATTTTTGAGATATAAATGTTTTATATTAATTTGATATTATTTTAAAATCTTCAATAAGGCTTTGATGAAGATTTGATAACAAAAATCATAATGAAATTAATTTCTAATTGATTAATTTGTTTCTATTATTATTCTTGCCTACTATGCTAAAAATATTTATTATTGCCTTAAGATAGTAGACATACATGTATGATTTTAGGTTCTACCAAACATGTCTGGGGTTAGGTCCCAAGAATACAAGGGAAAAAATGTTTCCTTGGGCCTATTCACACACACCATCCATACTGCATGGTGTGTTGTTGGTGTGGGGTTCACCGACCCCGTACATGCACCCCACCATTTTCCTAGGTGGGAAAGGGACCAGATCCAGTGGGATTTATGTGACCCAGGACCCACCAAGAGATCATCCATTGAAATCTCAACCCATTATGACTGGGTTGTGGCTGAGTTACCATGGTTCCACCTTGGTGACCTATCATCCTATAAACCCAGGTACCTAGTTAAAGGTACCTAGTTAACTACTTAGGTAAGTGGGTAAGTACTATAACTAATGGTACATTCACACTTGATGTTAAGTCAGTGTTAAATGAAAATCTAGATGGCATCCTAGGTGGCACTCAATGTTAAATGGCTGATAGCTTAATGTTAAGTGGATGGTAGCTTAACATAAAATGTTCATGGTAAGTAGGTGTAAGTCCTAAATGACTAGCATGGTGTTAGGGAACTCAATACTAGAGTCCCTAACACCAAGTGTGAATGCACCTTAAGTAGATCAAGAATGGTTACTCTCTAGGTAGGTAAGGCACTTTTGGTAGCTACTAGGTAAGTAGTAGTCACATGTGGATGGTTGATACATACCCATCCAACAATGGTAAGTTTTGTGTGCAACATTAGATATATATAGGAAGAAAATTGGAATGAAAAGTAGGCGTGTCTGGAATGTTATATATATGTGGAAAGAAAATGATGAAACCCTGGCAAGCTTCAATAAAAAAAAAGCACCCAGCAAAGTGGTGAAAATTGGTTGTAGAAAATCTCCAGGCTGAAGGGAGTGATGGATCATTTGGCCAAGAGTGAACCAGTGTGATGTGGAATTAGGGCTGAAGCGATTTGTGGAATGTCCACATATGTAGTGGTCCCAAAGGTGCTTGGATGGCATTTTTCAAAGTTAAGGGAAAAGGCAGTTGTTTGTGTACACTACCGATGATGATGAGCTGGGGTGTTTTGGGGGGTTGGTTTTGTTTGTTGTTGTTTATGCAGGAGTGCTAGGTTAATGAATTTGCTACACTTGGTGTTGGTGTTTTGGATGAACTTTTTTCAATTCTTGGCAAAAATGGGTGCAATGCAATTGGTTCTTGAGGCGCACTACGAGGATTTTCTCCATGATATGAACCAACGAATGATGGTGTGCTAGGCAAAGCTAAGTATCATGTTTTCTTTCAAAGTTTAAATAGACTCTTATGTTTTGTATGAAGTTTTTGTCTTGCATATTTTGGTGTGGAGGAAGAATGCCTCATCCTACGAGTCTTTAATTAGAAGCATTAGAGATCCATTGCGCATTCTGCTTCTACTGAAGGCATGCAAGACTTGAAGTTAGGTGTCAACTGTCAAGGTTGAACCAAGGAGATGATGACATGTTCAAGTGGTGTCGTAGCCATGTCTAATGGGTGAGAATGTGTGGTTGTGCAAAGCTCAATAAATGGTCATTCTGTTGCAAAAAGTGTTAAAGTACCCATGTAACTAGGAGCTCTAGGGTTGAATTGGTTTTGGGATTCTACACTGGGAAAATATATGGGTTTTAATGTATTGTTTCATCCATGTAGTGTTCTTCGACAAGGTTGTTGGAAGAAGTTTTGTATGAGGTTGTGGGATTGTTATCTACTGATGAATGAGAGAAAGAAGTCAGACAACAACTTTTGGCATTATTCTGTGTTGGTTTGTATTGTGTGATGGGCATCAGTTCTACATATTTGTGTGGGATTGGAAATGTCCAAAACTGGGGTGTTGGTGTCTATTTTCAAGGGATATCCCCATGAAGAAACTAGTTGTGCTCAAGAGAGTGATGTTGGAGTGCATTGATAATTACCAACCCATAGTATTTGTTGATTAAAAATAATGTAATTTAATCATGTTATTGTTTTGTGACCACGTTGTAATGTGGATGGAACTTGCTGATTATCTACTCATCTAATTACGAGTGATTTATTCCACACTTTATTTTTTGTTACACCAGCACACTATAATGCACCAATGTGGATGGATGGTGCATTGATGGGTGTACCTTTTTCGTCCCTCCATGTCCACGGGCTAACCAAGGTGGCAAACTTAGGTTGATTTTTTTTTTTCATTCTTTAGTTCATTTTGGTTTTCTTTATTTTAGGGAACTTTTTTTTCCTCACCCCCCACATTTGCTTAAGTTTCACTTACCTACCTACCCACCTACCCACCCATTTACCTACCTATGTACCTACACATTTAGTTTCCACCAAAGCAATGATGATGTAAGTCGATGAAAGGATTGCAATATACTAAGTAGGTAGTTCCACCACCCTACCTACCTACCATCCTATTTACCAAACTAGTGAAAATAATGTTGCAATGACCCTATTAAAGGTATTGTAACTAAACTAGATTTCTCTTTATAAGCCTATAAAATTCAACAATTAAATTATTTAGTAACACCCATATGAAGGTTATGCAAATGAACTTGATATATTTACTCAATCCATATCAATCTATTGATGTAACCCTTCTTGCAATACCCTCATTGAATATCCTTAGAACTATTAGAGTTCAAACTTGTGCCATACCTTTAACATAACTTGCAAAAAAAAAAAAAAAAAAATTAGTCATCGGAGTGCCCTCATAAAGGTAATGCACACTCACTTGATGATTTTATAGAAATGCAATATTGCGAAGCAGAATATCATATTGTACTTGATTTCTCTTTACCATACCCTTATCAAACTAATGAATGGGCATAACAAATTTATTATAATACAATACAAACTATTTTAATTTCATCTAATTTAACAATGCAATACCCCAAGGACACATTGGAAATAACATATCCAACTAATTCCCATATGCATTACCCTCATCATGGTAATGCAAATGCATTGGATCATTTTATTGTTTTGTAATACCCTTAAGCCTAGTTGTAGCTATTTTATTTCATTTACTTCATCCATGCAATACCCTATGGACACATTAACAATAATACCTAACCCAATTCACACGTGCAATAACTTTCGTCAAACTAATGCAAATGCAATGGATTACTTGTTGTTATGCAATACCCACATACCCAAGATAATATATTTCATTTCATATGATTCAAAAATGTAATTATTGGATTATTTAGGTCTTATGCAATACCATCATGCTTAGGTTTTATTTCATTTCATCTAATTGAACAATTTAATACCCTAAGAACATATTGGAAATAACTTATTGTTTTGTAATACCTTTAGGCCTAATTATAAGTACTTTATTTCATACACTTCATTTGTGCAATACCCTACGGACACATTGACAATATCATATCCAACCCAAATCACACATGCATTACCTTCATCAAGGTAATACAAATGCACTAATTTATTTTGTTTATATGCAATACCTTCATACCTAGTGTAATTTCTTTCATCTCAACTAATACAACAATGCAATACCAGGACATAATACAAATATGATATCCAACCATATTCACATGTGCATTTCCCTCATCAAGGTAATGCAAATCTTCTAGATGATTTTGGTGTTGTGCATTACCCTTAGGCCAATTGAACTTATTCCATCCTATCTAATTCAACAATGCAATACCATAAGGATATGTTAGAAATAACTTATGTTGACCTTGTATGCAATACCCTAATATGGGTGTTAACATATTAGGGGTCCATGCAATACCCTAAACATTTGGACTACAATTGCAATACCCTCATGTACTAGTAATACATCTAATCAATTTTTGCTCAATGCAAGATGCACATACATCACATATGGATTTTAGTAACCTTGTTTATGTGCAAATAAAATTCAAACTTCTACAAGTAGATATCTTTGCATACATTCATTTCCAATGTCAATGGGCTATATCCATGGAGGCTAAATTATTCTACAAAAATGTGGCATGGAAAATTCATGGATGCCATACACATGGTACAAAATGTGTATAAGTCCAAAAATGGAATGTCAAGCTAACTACTTTCACCTTCACTCTCACTTGAATTCTCATTACAACTATCATTAAAAGATCTCCTTGATAATCCATTTGCATTATGATAGTGTGCCACTACATTCTATGCATATTGAGCATATTATTAAGTGTATAATTGTTGGTTTGCCAAAATCGTCTTCACCAAATACCTATGAAGGCTTCCTTGGTGGTGCCTTCGAATTTTAAAATGGACATACACACAAACCAATCATGAATCATCTCCAATTCATGATAATTCACAAATAGAATGATCTCCTTAATGAATGTAACTTAGAAGAAGCGAGTCTTACTAATGTGGGCTTCGGTGTCGATTTTATTCATAGTGCAATATCATTCCACAAGTGATCCCACTCACATGTCATACGGGTTTTTGCTCAGGCAATTGTCTTTTACTTGTTGCATTGAAGCATAGAAAAGGGATTGCTTAAGACCTGCGCATTCATTAATGTATAGTCTTGACAACAAGGCCCTTCTCACCAAGTAGATGGGTGTTTGAGCTTCCCAAGCTCCATGGAGAGACTATGCTCTTGGTGCAAACACCAAATAAGATGTATTTCAAATTTCAACCTTACAAATAAACTTATGCCATCTTTCTCCCAAGTCATGCCCTCTTGGCAACCTCATGTGACATGTTTGCCCTTAAACTAATAAAAGAAAAAATAACAAGGGAAAAAATCAAGATGTTTAAATAAGTTATAAAAAAGGAAGATATTGCACTTGATGATGAAATATAGTACACAGGAAAGGGTATTGCATGCACACTAGTGACTACTTTTAAGCTTATTACATAAGCAATGAAGGTATTACATACATAACAATGACTAATAATAATGTTGTCATATAGATAATGATGGTATTGCATACATAATAGTGACTACATAATATGCACTAGGGGTAATACATACCAACCAGTGACTATTGATAAGATTAAATGTTTGGCCATTGGGGTATTACCAAAAACAATTGGCCAAAAAAACCCCACCCACTTTCTCAATGTGAAAAAGTGAGCATGGCAATGAATAAATTTTTATATATGTTAACTTATGGGAAGATTGAAGGCTACAAGTGCTTGCTACTCTTGCATTGTATTAACATTTGCTTGTTAGTGTTCCTTTACTATGACAACATTTAATTGCACTTGTTCATTTGTATGAACAAGTTTGTGTGAACCAACACCTTCATTTGTTGCACCTATTCCAACCATAAATGCTTCTATTGAAGCCAATGTTACATCTTCCATCATAGATGATGTTTAGTCATTGCTTACATCAAAATCTCCTTCAACATAGTGCTTGAAATTCTTGCATATTTTCATCCTATTTTTTATATTTTAAAAAATAAGCTTCATAAAAAATATAAGAAACTCAATCAAATCAAAATGAGGAAATCAATGAGACAACTAATATTAAAATTATGTTATTGAACAAAAGGAAGACGACCAATGACGACACCAAAATCAAAACCACTAGAATCAAGATGACTAGTGAAAGCTAAGATGAAACAAGTAAACCTTTCAAAAGGTTACCTTTTCCCAACATAGTGTGGTTAACTATGTACTAACTACTAACCATCCACATGCATCTACTTACCTATTAGCTAGTCACCAAGCGCATTACCTACTCCTTACATACCTACATAATAACCTAAACTTACATTCGTACATAGTTATGTATGATACTTACTTAAGTAGCTAGTTATCTAGGTAATGTGAAGGGGGAAATATGAGAGTTAACAAGCTATGTTACCGCGTTGGGAACTTGGTAACTCAAGGTGCGGTTCAAATACGTTTGCAATGGATGGTGGTGCCTTGGTGTGGGCGCTCTGTCATATAGTGTATAAGATAGTAAGGGGTTGTTCTACTGGGACCTGTTGCACATTTGTTCTTCACTTGTAGTACTACTACTCTTCATACTTCGGAACCTTCAAAACTAGGACTGGCAGACCACCGCCCATCCCAGCCATGCAAAACCCAACACCCATCACCACACCATCCACTGGATATGTCCGTTATTACTCACTTGTGGATGAACCTCAACTTAGTTAATATTTGGTTTCATCTTGGTTACCAATTCTGTGAGAAATAGGTCTCATATAATGAGTAAAGATAGGTAGGAAAATAGCTAACTACTAGGTAATGTGAATAGATGGTTTATACTTAAGTAAGGGCTGTTTTTACTACCTACCTACCTACCTACCTACCTGCTTGTGGGTTGTTAGTGGGTAGGTAGTAAAAAAAAAAGCAACTGAGCTAACCACCATGGTTAGCTATGGAGCTGGAACCCAATAGAAAACTAGGTCATCATATGGTCACAGTGAACCAGCCCACCAGTGCACCGTGAAGGATGGATGGTAAGTAGTCGGGATGCAGTTTTCTGTTGGGTTCAAGTTCCCTAGCTTAGTGCTTTTTTTTTTTACTACCTACCTACTAACAAGCCACAATTAGTAGGTAGGTAGTAAAAAAAACAGCCCATAACTATGTATAAACCATCTACTTACCTAGTTTAAACCTGTTTTCTTACCTATCTACTTAGATTTGAGACCTATTTCTACACAGAATTGGTTACCAAGGTGAAACCAAGTATTAACTCAAGTTGAGGGTTCATCCACAACTAAGTAATAATGGCCATCATCCAGCGGATGGTGGCCTGATATGACTCAGTTTTGGATGAACCCTAATCGGGTTGATATCCGGTGGTTTCACCGTGGTAACCTAAGAGTAAAGAATGGGTCCATAAGAATATGGTGGTGGCAGCAAACCCACTGGTTCTTTTCATTGAAAACTATTGATTCTTTGAGGTTTTTGAAATATAACCAGAACCAATGGTTTTTTCGTTTACGATTTCCCCATAAATGGAACCACCAGTTGGAATATTTAAATCACCCACCAAGACCAAATGGTTATCAACAAAATCAAATACCCATCCTACTCAGGTTAGTACATAGATAAGGACTAGTGAGTCGTTAACCAGGGAACTGGAACTCAATGAAAGGTTGGTTTCTGTTCATCCACCATCCATCCCTCATGGTGTGCTCGTTGTGGTTGGCAACTGGTTCATTTTGGCCCTTATGGGTATGGAGTACTTTTTTTTTTTTTGGCACTCGGTGAAAAACCCAAAACAGTTGTTTATTTCTGAAACTAATGGCCAAATTCTAGTTTTGACATGGTGCAAAAAAAGTAAACGAAATTTTGTCACCAAAACAAAGAAAACCCACTTTTACATATAAAACTTGGGGGGGTGGGGTGGGGGGGGGGGGGGGGGGGGGGGGGTGTCAGTGCTGCTCCCTGGAACCCGAACCAGAGTCCTTAACCAGAACCAGTCCAGGTACTAGGAAAGGAGAGAGCACAGCACAGCACAGTCAGAACCAGTTGGAGATGCCCAGGATCCTCACAATCCAGCCCAACAATCCATACATGCAAACTGGCATGAATGAGTTAGGCCCCAGTAGTCCATTACATGCCAAAAAAAAGTTGAAAAATTGCAACTAGGTTACATACAATGTACTTTTTTTACTACATTTAGGACCAAATGTTTTTTTAGCACTTGTAAATTTTTTTAAAAAAAATTGATTATGATTCTAGCATTCAATACAAATTAATTAAGTAATTTAACATTCATTTGATCGATTTAACTTGTTTTGAACCCTTAATAAGCAATTTCATCCCCTTTGAGTATTTTACAGAAAATTGTAATACATAACATTTGCTCTTGATGGGAACATGAAGGAACCGTATGCAATAACTTTTTGGGAACATCGAATTCCAAAAGGTTTCCCATCTCTCCTCACTCTCCCCCCCCTCCCTTCCCCCCAAAAGGAAAGAAAACTGGGCCTCTCGAGTGGCTTGTTGCCTTGCCTCATTGGCTACGAGGATTTTCATTTCTAGTTTTGTTGGTCACCAATTTTTGGCCTCGGCTAATGGCAGGGACATGAATTGTGAAGCTAGGAGAAAAAAAAGTTGATACCACTGCATGTTTAAAGTAAAAAAATGACTAGCGTATGCTAGAGTTGGCCTTAATTAAAGTCACCCTGTCTTTGGGCCCTAGTTCTAATCCCTGTTTCATCACCAATTCAAAGTGTAGTAAAGTGAGCGAGGTTGGGTGCGAATTAATGGGTGCCAATATTAATGAAACTGAGTATCGGTTCAGAAGGTTGCAGGATTTGATACTGACAAGACTAGATTCAATGAAGAATATCAGGGGTGAAGCAGCAGCAGCAGGTAATGCAAATCCAAAACTGGGGATCAAACTCATGTGAGCACCAATTCAGGTGAGAAAACTAGTTTTTGGTCCCATCTTTTTATCCTGGTGTGTGTCATTTTCATGATGAGTTTGGATTTAATCCCCAAATTTTGACAAAACTGGGGTGTAATACCCTCACTTTTGGGGTTGCTTAAATCCAACACTTTTGGGGCTGAAAATTCTTGTGAGAACCAATTTAGATGACAAACCAGTTTGGTCACCTCTCTCTTCTTTTTTCTTGCTTTGGTTTCCTGTGTGCTATTTTCATCCGGATCTTTAAAATTTCATCCCCAGTTTTGGGCAAAACTAGGGCCCAGTACTCCCAGTTTGGGGTACTTTAAGGGATAACCCTATTGACAATCTATTTGGCACATAGGACACATATGGTGTTGGATTTGATCCAGATTTGCCTCAAATGGCTCTCAGAAAAGTCTTCTCAGGTCAGTAATATCTAATAACTACACATTGCACAATTATAGCAACATGGAAGAGAGTTCTGATGGCCATCTTAATTGTTGGAGAGAAAAGCTGTTTGGTAGTCCAAATAGGTCAGGCAATGAATCTGCACATCATCAACAACAAACAAACTTGTTAGAAAAAACTTGTAAGAGAATTTTGAGTGACAACTTTTATTCATTTATTGTTTTGTTGTGGATGGAAAAAAAAAGAAAAGCTGTCTAGTCTATCACTACTACTACTGCAAACAATGATTTTATTGTTCAAAGCAAAAACCAATAAAAATGTCCTTTAGTATTCTTTTCTACTTTGCTGCATACAAAGGTCTGGACTCCTGTATGTTTTTGTCTGTCTTGCTTGTAGGTTGTTGCCTCCTTGACTTTCAACATTTGCAAAAGTCATCTTGCACCAACTTGAAATGAGAATTGTAACTCGCCTCACAAGTTGTGTGCATGCTCTTTTATGCAGGCAACTTTGATAGTTTCAATTGCGGGCGTTGACTCTGTTAAAATTTAAAATAGTGTTAAGCACGCACAGATCTAGTAGTGCATGACATTGTTGTCTTTTGAAGCTGTAGAATCGGGTTTAACTGTGACTCTTCATTATATTTTGACTTTGATGGAATGTTATATGCATGTTTTTATGTGTGTGATTTTGTTAGTTTTGATACTGTTGGGCATTGATCTAGTAATACAAAACATTTGTTGTCTTGATCCAAAATTGGTGTTTCAATCTAGTAGTGCAAGATTTTGTCTCCTCAAGTTTGAAAATTGGGTTCAATGCACTAGATTTTGGCTTCACTTTCAAATGGAGTGACACTACATCTCCAACAATACAGACATAGGACACCCAGAATTTTGGTAAGTAGTCAGACCACTGGTTAATTAATTTTTAATGCAAGAATAATCTTCTTCATGCACTGAACACAAAAAACCTTTCTACAAAAAGCTTTGAATTGTTCTGCAAATCCAGAAACTTCATATGTTGACACTTGACACTACATACATTGTGTTTGGCAGAGTCGATTCATATTGAAAATTCATAAGAATATAAATAAATCATAAATTCATAAGTTTTCCTCTCTGTTTTGGGTACCACCCAAACTTTCAAAAGACTTAGTAGAAAAAGCCAAGTAGGATTCGTTCCTGTAATAAAGAAACAATCTGGCTTGAACAGATTAAAAAAGGAGAGAAGACAAAGGACCCAATTTCACCAAATAACAATCTCCATATGCAAAAGCAGTTCATATAGATATCACTCACCAGAAAACATCCTTGTGATCTTAAACACTCCTTATTTGGATCCATGCATGGAATGACCCCACTCTACAGCTTGCATGTTATTCATCCACCAAGGATGATTACTAACTGCCCTGACTATCTATCTATCTGCCTGCTTCAGCCTCCAAGGTTTTCCTTGATCACAAATACCTAACTGAAAACAAGATGAAATTATTTTTGAGTTGGAAGGATTTTCTAATTGTAGAAAATGTGAAAGACATTTTTCTGGTCATTCCAATGTTTCTTCTCATTTCAATTCTACCAAACTGGTCTCAAATGTGAAATCCCTGTTCTCTCTAAACCTCTGCAATCTGATAAATGGTTTACACTAAGAAACTGAAAATAAAAAATGAATCTTCATACTAAAGTCTTCCTGGAGTGACCCACCCAAAATTTTTCCTACTGCAGGTTGTCCCCCTGAATGTGTGTCTTTAGCTTTTGTACAACAAGATCATCCTCCCTCCTCCACCACACCTGTCTAAATGCCAAAGAAAACAAGCCAAATTTGTTAAGCCTAGTCCACAACAAAAGCCAAGTGCAAAAACAACACTGGCTTTGATGAAATTTACAAATTTAGCATTTTCTTTTTGAGGGCACATTTTTGCCACTAGTTGGCCCCCCCAAAAAAAATAAAATCTAGTGCAACTCATACAAAGGAATTTTCTTAGAAAAAATGCTATACTTTGAGGAAACTTTTCTTTAATCACCCTATTTAGACAATAGGTTCCAACTTCCAATAGGGCACCAAAATATAGAAGAATTATTGAAATTATTTCCTACTTTCCTCTTTGACCTGTAGCCAAATTTGGCTAATTCCCCTTGTGGATGGATGATCACCAATGTGGGTACATCACAAAATTGCAATAGTTTAGAAATAAAATAAAATGATTTTAAGATGACAAACTTGTTTTAACATTAATGGAATTTCCAGAGACTAGAAAGATAAAATTGGCTTTGATGAAATTTGCGGTCTGCAAAAAGAAAAAAACTATCTTAAGGAAGGAATTGGAACTCACCGTATGGAGAAGAGTACGTATTGAAAAACGTATGTATTTTTCCTCTTCTACGTACATTCCGGGTCCAAGACAGGAAGAAGGAGAAGCGCGAGGCGAGGGAGAGAGAGAGAGAGAGAGAGAGAGAGAGCGAGAGAGGGCAAAGCCCCGCGCGCTCGCTCGCTCTAGTCCGCGGCTGCTGCACAGTGCGAGCGAGCAAACCCGATACGCGAGCTTTGGCGATCATAAACCACCAGAAAATTTTGTTGCAACAGGTTCCCAATTGTGTTGAAACCGAAGCTATCGGATTGAAGTCCTTGAAGGGCCAAGCACTTGACATCGGGAGCAATATCCACAAGGTAGTTCTCGGGAGGTGGCGAGAAATCCGCCTCGTTCTGGAACCGGATTCGGAACTCCGGATACGGCTGCACAGAACTACTGTCGGCGGCAGCAGCGGAAACATTGACGCACAGATCAAATGTCTGCGCCGTTGTTGTTTCTAGTGTTACCTCTGGAAACTCCTGCAGCAAAACTTGCTTGAAAGCAGTGAGAATCACACTGTAAGCAGCAGGAACGAAGTACGTGAGTGTGGTGCCGGAGTCTATCGTCGTCCCGCCGTCGCCCAACAGATCGAAGCTCCATGCGGAGGAAGGAATGTCAAGAACTGAGCCTGCGACACTCACTTCCTGAATACCCACGTAGTACAAAGTCCCGGACCGAGGATTGCTAAGAATGGGTGTGTATTGCAGTTGCGAGCTGCTGTGGTTGGCGAACAGTCCGCCGGAACCGCCGCCGCCATCGCCGCCGAAGAGCAATGAGGAAGAGACAGAAACAGGTTCTAGGTAGCTCACGAGACAGTAAGAGAAGACATCGCCATAGGCGTACCCAATCTGCGATGTGAAGGAGAGCGGTCCTTGACCTAATCCTAGCACTCCGTCTGCCCCTTGGAAGTTCACTTGATTGTCAGTCCCGCATCCAAATGCGACGTTCTGGATGTGCACTATGGAGCTAGAAGAGCTCGGGGAGGAGCTGCTGGAAGAAGAAGACTTCTGCAGTGTCGCGGTCTCGAATGCGAACACTCCCTTGGTGGTCGAGGAATCCGCGTACTGGTAAACGTATGCACATGCACCCGGATACGTTTCGGCGTCGCACGGGAAGCCAGGAGTTGCGGGGACGAGGTTGCACTCGCTGGAGAAGCATGGCACGGGGACGAAGCTCGAGGAGTTGGAGGGTGTGTACAGAGGATCTTTTTGCGGATAACACTGCGTGCAAGGCGCGCATTGCACCCAAATGAGATCGGAGCCTGTGTCGGCGACCAGGAAGAAGCTCTGCGCCGGAGTTCCAATGCTGAAGCTCACGAAGTATTGTCCTGATCCGAGTGTTGAGCCTGATACCAGAGAGGTCTGAAAGGAATTCATTGCTGCAGGCACCGTCGAGCCGCCAGCGTTCGGGTTCTGTATCGTTGCCATGCTCGCTGGCGCCTCAGCAACGCCTCCAGCTCCAGGTGCTGCAGCATTTGATCCGGAAGAAGCAGTAGCAGTTGCTGCAACATTCCTCCAATTGTTGTCGTCTGCTTGCGCAAGTATCCGTTTCCTGAACCCTGCGAGTCTGACAACATCCATCTCCCTGGCATCTTCCCAAGCTTTCCCATGCGTACTATACTCCTTCCTAAATGGCGATTCCGGTGAGTTCCTGTGCACGAGTTTGATACGAATTGGAGCTCCTCCAGTCGCTGCCGCTGTTGCACGTCCATTGCTGCTGCTTCTTCCTGCAGAATGCCGCCCGCGCATACCCCATATGTACTCTTCTGAGCTCGACTCCGCATGATGATGATCTCTAACCTGCACCTGCAACAGCTTGTTTTCTCGCCATAGTTTCGGCCGCCAGCTAAAACTTCTCGACCACCGCCGGGAGTCCACGAAATCAGCCCGGCGCGACGATTTCACAAATGTTCCGCAGACGTCTTCTGGAACCAAAAGAAGGACCGCTACACACAGGAAACAGACTAAGAGACACACTGCTAGTACTGTCCATTTGACACGAGAATACAAGACTGCTCTGCATGAAACTCCACCTGCAACACCAGTACTACGAGAGCTCCTGCAGCTCATGCTCAGCGACGACGTTTCCATACTAACCTTGAGAGCAGCTCATACAATGGCAGCTAGCTTCCCCAGCACCAGTTACTAGAGAGACTCATAAGCCGCCTTGCAGCAGCTGATGAGGAGCACGTCCACGACAATTAAAACAACTGCAAAGACCCACCAACAATATAATAACAATATTTTTCTTCTTCCAAAAAACTCCAATCTTCAACAACAAAGTAGTAGCAAGATAAAAGGACACGAAGATAAAAAGTCGAGCTTCGACAGTGAGAGAGTTGTTCAGATGCGGGTACATGCACAGCAAAAATTCTGCAACCAGCTGCAGCAAAACCCGACATAAAAAACAAACCGCCTAAGTCGACACCAGTTTCCAAGTCGCGGACTTTTTACGAGTAGATAACGCCACTAGAGTACCAGCTACTACTCCAGCCAGCTGCGGCTTCCGTGCAGGAGAGCACCACTTTCTCTCTCCCGGAGAACCACGAAAGTGTAATCCAACAAAACGGCCACCCAAGCAGTTGCTGGAGGTGCACGCTGTTAAGATTTTTTTACTCACCCACATGCAGCAGCAAGCCTAGATGAGCAGTAAAGAATAGTTTTTAAGGAAGCTGACAGATCAATCACAGACAGACACACAACAGCAGCAGCAGCTACGACACACTAGTAGTAGTAGTACTACTAACGAGTGTAGCTGGTGGCCCCCGCGGAGCGCGCCGGCTTCTTCTCTCTTCTCTCTCTCCCCACCCACTCCTGGCTTTGCTGCTGCTGCTACTGTTGGCAGCTGGTCCGTGAGCAAAAATAGAAAAGCGCGAAACTGCGTGGCGATTGCGGCAGCCTGATGGGTAATCTGCTCCAATCTTCTTCTTTTTCTTGTTCTTCATCTCCTGCAACCAGCTGTCACGGCAGGGAGCTGCTGCTGCTGCAGCATCCAAGAAGGAGTAAGTACCACGAACTGCGACATCGACGACGAAGACGCAAGAAGAAGAAAAAAAGAAGACGATCATCATCATCATCATCATCATCATCTTGCTCCTGCTACTTCTGCTGCTGCAAAAGTGTTCTGTTGCGAGAGAGAGAGAGCGAATCTGAGGCAAATCTGTGGCGGCTAGGCATAGCGAGGAATTTTGGGGGTAGCGACGTTGCAGGCGTCGGCCAGCGACGTGGGCGTTGCTGCCTGCGCCGCCACGGTAAAAATAAAAATTACTAAAAGGGAAAAAAAGAAAAAAAACCAAAACACTGCCCACGGTTTAAAAAAAGAAGAAGGTCGGGTTTTTAAGTTTTTGTCCCCATCGATTTTTTATTTTTTATTTTGTGGTACTTTGTCGTTTTTTCGACAAGAAAAATTGGGGTTATTATTTTTGGTTTTTAATTGTAATTTGACTAATTTTTCGCAATGTTCCAGTGTCGGGCAGGTATCATTTTTTGATACCCGCCGGATCTTTTTAAAAAAAAATTTAACAAAAGGTTTCAGTTCTCACTTCTTATATTAAAACTTATACATCAGGTCAGGCTATCAATATGTTTATAAGAAAATGTAAGCAATTTTCAAAGACATTGGCTCTCATGAATTTGAGAACAGCTGATTTATCATTTGGCAGTTGTCACGAACCAGTTTTTATTATTTTTCAAATAAAACCAGAATTACAAAAATAATATTAATTCAATTTAATTTTTTCTAAAAATTAAAAAAAAACTCATAGTATCCATTAAATAATGAAAATACAGCACCCAAATGAACCCTAAGTTTGGTCATACATGGGGGAGTGATTCAAAAAACATTTTGCAAAAAATGTACATTAACAATAACAATTTGCAAGGAGTTTTTTTCATACGTTGGAATTGCCAATTTTCACAACTCAATTAAGGGGAGTTGAAACTCACAAAAAACTAAGTTTCATCCTGTCTTTCTTTTTTCCTGAGCTCTTCCACTAGTGCTACATGTGTTTTCACTGCTCCTAGCAGTACAACTACTATAATTAATTGGAACCTTCACCTTGTTTAATGATTGTGCATTAAACCTTGTTGTACACTCTATGTTGAGAACCTGACCCAAGTAAGAGGGTTTTGTCTGTGGGGGGGGGGGCCGGGTCTCAGTATTCAAATTTGGTTTTTTCTGGATCCAATTTTCATTCATCTGGTTTTTCTCTCATACAAGTTAGAACTGGTGATCAGGGGTTCAATCAGGGTATCATTGAAAGTGATACCCTGAAAGTTTCAAATAGGAATGACTGGATAGTAACCAGATGATGATTCTCAAAAGGCATTTTTTGATACCCGCCTAACACTGGTATGTTTCCCCTGTTGGGTGGGTATTTGAGTTTGCTAATAACCACCAGTGTAGTGCAGAATCAGAAGGGCATTCCCAAACTAAGCAGCCCAAAGGGCCCAAGGGCTGGTAATTTTGGGAATGCACTTGCTCAAGGGCTTTTTACCTGGTGTAAAAACCATTGCAGTAAAAATTAAAAAAAAACTATTTTACTGTGATACCTGGAGTGTACCAGATGGGCAGCCTCTGGGTACTACAGTTGTTTGAAGAGAATTAAATGTATACATGGTGGATATCCTTCTGGTACCCTCCGGGTATCATAGACTAAACCAGGTCCTATACTTTAAGAACCTGATCTAGTCTATGCATGGGATCTTTGTAATATTTAGAAATAATTTTAATGGGTTTTGAGATTTTTATAATGGTACCAATATGGGTGCTGGTTCACCCAAGGTTTGGTGAATTAGCCCTTAAAAGCCTAAGCTTATTTTACAACCATTTTACCTCTATTTGAAGGTCTTAGTTTCAAAAATTTCTTGCAATGTACTGGTCCATGAATCAAATTACAAATGTAACAATTAGATTGAAGGTTTGCACATTCAGAGCTCTTTCTTTGACAAAAATTTCAGCCAGATTCAAGCCAAGGATGATGAGATATTAGAGCTGGATTGAGCTTGTATCATTTCAAGTAAATGTTGCCCAAGATTAACTACCCATGGAAAAAACATTCAAAGCCAAAAATGCATTGTTTCAAGTAAGATACAAAGCTTGCAAGTCTTGGAATGAGAATGGAAATATGAGAATCCTTTTAAATGGGTAGCAAAATCAAAAGATTCTTCTATTAGAACTCTTTGGTCAGCCCAAGGAAAAAACAAAAAAAAGATTGGTTGGGGGTGGGGTCCAACTCTTGGACAGCCTTTCTCACATGTGCAAATTTTGGTAATGTCGTATTTTTTTTTGGGAGGGACAAACCTCCCTGCCCTCACCCCCAAAAATCTCCACGTATGGGCTCGGTCAGCACATTATTGGACAGATATTCTTGTCGTGCACCCAACCCAAAAAAAAAAAAAAAGATTTGTGTTGTCTAAAGACATTTAAAATCTCAAAACAAAGCCAAGTCTGGCTATTTAGGGTTTTATAGCTTAGAAAACTAGAAAATTGTTTCTTAACCGTTTACCATCCATCCTTAGTAGGTTATCAATCTTTAAATATTAATACAATTTTTTAAAACAGAAAAACATATAACATTTTAATTTTAATTTTTAAAACCTTATAATTGGCAGGTTAATCAATAGTTATTATTTGCTCATTTGATAATTTACCCAACATCAATTTTTTAATATTGGTATTGATAGCCTATGTGGTACCCCATTTTTATTTATAAAAAAACCTATTCAAAGGTTAACCTACTCTTAAGACACAATACTTATGATGATTATTTTATAAGCAACCCAAATAAATTTAGGGTTTTTTTTTTAATCATGGTACCCATGTACATGGTTCTGGTTCACACAAGGTGTAATATTAAGGGCACAAGTAAGAGAGTACTATGGGGTTAGTTTACCTCCTCTTGAAGAAAGCCAGTACTTGAAGTAGTACCTTGGACTAAGTAAGTAGCTAGCAATCTGCTTAGTCAAGGTTGAAGGAATAGCTTAAGCTTTTTAGCTTGATGGCTTGTTTTGCTACAGCTTGTATTCAATCAACAGGTAGTTGTAACACTTGAGGTTGTTACCAGTGTTGGGTGGTTCTCTCTCTCTTTGTTTTTTTTATTCAAAGAAAGCAGCACCCATGATTAAGAGTCAGGCATATGGACCCTTGATCAGAGAGATCCTCAACAAAATCAAAGGATTGGTTTTGACCCATAACTATGATTCTCGAAACAACCAACCGAAGAATCTGTCAAAGAACTTACCCTGGAGCATCGGTTCTTTCATAACATCTGTCAGTTCTTTGAAAAAGTTTCAAGGACCTGGAACTGGAGTTTTTATTGTAAGTTTTTCAAGAAACACGGAATTAGAGGTTGTTTGATTCTGATTTTTTTTTCAGAAACCCACAAACTGAAGATTCGTTTGACTCTGAAAATTTTCAAAAGCCAAGAACTGGAGGTTGTTTCAATACTTTCAAAATCCTCACAACCTTAACTATTTGCATAATAGTTGAGTTTGATATCAGCGAAAGCTAACACTAGTCTATATTTCGTAATGGCATTTCACCTTCATTAGGATGGCAAATTGCATTGGAATTTTATTTTTACATGTTTGGGATGAAGAAAAATGCGAAAAAAGACAGACATAGAAATCAAGGGAAAAACAATGTCATTTTGAGTTTCACTCACTTTTTCCAAAAGTATTAAGCATAATTCAACATCTATGGTCATCAACACAAACATCAGGTGTCCTCCAACAAGCTTTTCAGCTAGAAACAAGAAAATTTAAAAAATTAAATAAAATCCTCTCCAGCCTTCCCCATCCTTTTGCCCATTAAATAGCTGAGAACCATAAGGAAAAATGACAATTTAAATTCTCAAACCTTAAATTTCTCTATTGATACTACGTATAATTTGTTGATGAAAATGGTCAGTAGCAGTCTGAACTTGTATCTTCAAAAGTTATTAGTTATGCATGTACGGTGTCGATAGGGATATCAATACATGACCATATGGAGTTATAAGGGCATTATAAGAATATTACATCTTTATATCAAGTTTATATGACTTTGGTCAATTTCTTCATAGCAGGACCAGCATTAGATCCAAGGTCCATTGACATAGCTGCTCAACATTGGTGCTACATTGCAGCAACTCCAGCTGGTATGGCCAAAAACCACTAAACACAATTTCCTGTAGCATGATCACTATGAGGACTAGATAGTTCTAAGCCTTTAGAATAGTAGCAAAGGAGTAAGTTATTAAGTGCATAAAGAGACTTGAAGGCGGCTCTTGGCACACGAAGTTACATAATATTATGTACAAGCTTGTAATATGCTAAAATTGGCCAATTCATTGAATGGTTTTTTCTAAAAATTAATTTTTTTGGATTTCACATTTGTTCACCTTGGCATTTTAAGAAATGTTTTGGGTCCATGTTATACATATTTGGGCATGTTATGGGTGCTAGGGGGTATGTAACATGCTACAAGAACATGCTACCGGCATGTTATGTGCTCCTTGGTACTCATAACATGGGAGGTTGTGGGTACAAAACATGATAAAAATCAGGGCAAAGGGCAGATTGAGAGAAAAAAGTTGCAGTAGTATTGTTGTACTTAACAACTATGGGCATATGTAATGTTAGGGGTTGTGGTTAAACAAAAGGTGGTCGGGTCTAGGTGACATGGCCCTTCATGTCTGTTGAGCTTGAGTGAAGTAGGACTTGTGTTAGGGGCACCATGGTGGCATGGGTAAGTCTAAGCTATGTCAATTCCCCAATTTGTTTTATGGATCAAGCCATGGGGTTTGGGGATTGGGCAAACTTGTCTTGAGGCAAACTTAGTTTGTTCCTTAAGCAACCTAAGCTTGTCCAGCAAAACCTTTTGGGGAGCAACTTGATGGTGTCCCCAGCGACATTGCATGTCACTTCACATTTATCTTGGGGAGCGTGTCAAGTGTGTTAATTTTAGTACCCAATTAATTTTTTTATTATTTTAGTGTTAAGTTGGGTTAACACAAGGTGGAACTGCCCATCATCGATCATTACCCTATGACTGAACACTTCTCTAGATTTTTTTCTCATCAATGCTTTGTAGTGTTCTATGGTTTGTTTTCTTCGGTTCTCAACCCCCTCTACTTTTGGGGGAAGTAACTTACTCATTTCTAATCTGTTTTTGAAAAAATTAGTGCGTTAGGTGTGCCAAGATGAGGTGTTCAAGTGTTTTTAAAGACAAGAAACAATGGAGCCCTCCCCTTAGATTTAGCTTACCTTGAACATTTAAATGTTTGTTCATTGGTTGTTTCACCTAAAGTAATTTTGTTTTAGTTTAGAATTGGCTCATGTGTGAATAGGGTTTAAATTATTGAATATTTAGGGTGTAATTTCAAGTTATGAGTTTTCAACTCACTCTTTAAGATTTGAAATTTTGGGACACAACATATTTTTTTGCATATGATTCAATGTTGTTTCTCATTTTTTGTTTGGGGTTTAAATTTTGTTTGTTTACAAATGCGTCATATTTTACATGTCAAGATTATCAAGATTAATGTATCATCAAGAAAGCTTTTGTCATTTGTGATGTGAGTGTAAACAATGATAGTTGTAGATGTTGACATGATAACACACCTAGCGTTATCACTTGGGACAACCCAAGACACCCCAATTTTGACCTTGAACTTAAATTGGTAGGTCTTACCTTTGTTTCACCCAATTTAGATCTAGTAAATTCTAAGGCAAAAGCATTGGTGTCACCAACATTTGAACCCCACAGCTCAAAGGGACAATCTCAAATACCCCTGTAACAAATTTTTAATTTTAGGGTTTAGGTGTGAAATAGGAAGAAGTTTGAGGGTTTAAAGGAAGAACGGTTTTTCATGTTTTCAGCGAGGGTGTTTACTCACGATAACAATGGAAACAAGGAAAAGGAGTGATGTAGATGCAATAGAGTTTATGGTTTTGATTTTTTATGTAATTTTCTCTTATTTAGGATGAATGAATTGGAATGGATATTATTGGACACTAGTTGAATGTGAAGCAAGGGAGTTGCCAAGTGATGGGGAGCCGATGGAACTTTCACTATGGAGCTAAAGAAAGAACAAAAACAAGGCAAATACATGGGGGTGGAGGATGGATTGGTTGGCAAGAGGTTTTTAGAAGAGGAAGGTTAGATTTTTGGGCTCTAACAAAAGTACAGAGAGATCCGTTATGCAATGTACTTCAAGAGATAAAATTTTAGTCTAGGAGTTAGATTAGAAGGTTGATGATGAAGGGGATGATGAAGACTTTAAGGGTCTCAAAAGCAGTCTGGAATCTTCTCAACGTATGTGTGTCGGGCTGATTTGTGTGTAAATGTTGTTGATCTACATATCATGAAAAAACACCTTAATTATTGGGAATTCTAAAAAACAGTCACGTTCCGTTGAATTTTACAAGGTGGATCATACGAGGGGGTTGTGGTTTTTTGTAAAACTTGTGAAGCAATCAATGGCGAATTGAAATGGGTTTTTTTTTTAATGTGTTGTCAATTTGAGGGATGGTGTCATGAGTATTGGTTTATGCAATCTATCTGGACTTAGGGGTCTATGTCACAAAGTTTAATTTGGGACTTGGGTTTTTGTGGAAGTTTGATGTTGTTTTGGATTTAGAAAAAAGAAAGAAAGCCAATGGGTTCAAGAGAAAGATCAAAGAGATCTGACCCCTTAGAAACCTCAAGCCTTTCTTTGTTGGTGATGGCAAGAATTTAAGTGGCCACAAGCTCAAAGCCAGTGGGTAATGATGAGAGTGGATCTACCATATAATATATGTGTTCCTTGTTTTGATTATTATTTGCCCTAGTTTTTATGTCACACCCCAACCACCAAGCTATTACATTTGTCGTGATAACTAATGTGTATTTTTTAACACTACTTTTGATTGTCTCCACCTTCCTTTTCATATTGAACACATTACAACCTAAAAATTAAGAAAATCAACCATCCATCCCCCCCTACCCCATTTTCCTTTTTCATATTGAAAAAACACTTTGCAAATCAACCAATCAAAGTGACTCCTTCTAAAATCTCAATAATACACTTAGAATCAAAACCAAATTAGATGTAGATTTGGCAACGGTTATCCATGTAAATGCATTAAATCCAAAACTTGGTAGTCCAAAAGTTTTGAACCAAACCCAAAGTTGGCACATGTTTTAACTATTAACTATTACAAATATTCCTTAAAATTGGATTTGTCACTTGTCTTAACTTTTAAACATATTCCTTAGATTTGGATTTGGCAAGTCTTTCATTGTTTTTTAAAGTTTGAAAATATGGAACTAATAGTTATTGTAAAATCCAAGATCTAGGCAACATTGGTTACTACTAATGTTGTGTGTGTAAATGATTTGGGACTTACATTTTGTGTAAGTGTAAAACTGTGTAAATTTATTTTATGTCATGTAAAACAATGTAAACATAAGTGTTAAAAACCCTAAACCCTACCAAATGGGCCATTACAAAAAAGAAACCATTAAAATATACACCCACAACTGATTAATATGAATTTGTAAGAAGGTATGGTCATTATGGGTATATAGTAAAATTATCTATATGAACACTAGAACCATGAGTTTGGTCATAAACCTAGCGATATTTTTTTAAAGTACATTAGCCTTCAAGGTTGGGGGATTGGGATTCATAAAATTCAAATTTTGTGTGAAACTAATTTCCACCTTGTCTTTCCATTCTCATTAGTACCTCCATTGCTGCTACATATATTTTCATTGCTCTTATTTGTATAGCTACTACTTGTACAACTACCATAATTATTCTTGAACCTTGTGAATTAAATGCTAAGTTTCAACATTTCATACCCATATTTAATCAAATTTACTTACTTTATGGATGCCATTAAAAGAGGGGTTTGAAGGTGAAAGGAGGCCCAAAGAAAAGGGTGAATTTACAAATAATTTTAGTACTTACATTTACAGACCTCAAAACATGTACATAGGCCCATGTAAATGTATTTGACAAATTTTTGCATTAGTCTTGTGTAAGTGTAAATGTAAGAAGTTTGGACATGTAAATGTAAATGATTTACCTAAGATTTACATACCATATATATAATTGTTGACACTTAAACACACAACTCTAATTACTACAATTGGTTATCAGGTATTACTTTCGAAAAGAACATGCAATCTTGAGTATTATATATATTTATAAATTTTGACTAATCTTCTAGGTAAGGTTTTAAATGTTTAATTTTTTTTCCAAAACCTTTGGATACAATTCAATTTATTTTCCTAAACTCATGACAATTATTGGGTATAGGGTTGTTGAAGTGGATGCATTTCCAAGTATAGTTAGAATTTAAAGTTATGATTCCTTAAAATGTTATTTAGATTTAAATTGACATAGATTCCACAACTAGTTTTCTTATGTGTCACATTGTCCCAAAACTTATAGAAAGACAACAAAAAGATAAAAAACACTATTAAAATACATATGTGCATAATATGTTTGTACCCATAAAATGATATAAAAGTTGTCATTTATATAAATTCAAAATCTTAACATCCTATGGTCATCCCTAAAGGTGATTTTATAATGAAGGTTGTAGTTGGATCCATTTACATCGTTCAAAATATTTCTTCAAAAAGGGCTTTTTGGACATAATGGACCATGCAAATATGATATGAAAATATATATATATATATATATATAATCCAATCAAATATGTAAAATCCATGAATTAACCAACAATGGAAAAAAAAATCTCAAATTTTTTCACAAAACACACCAATAATAGTTGGTAGAATTGAAAAATTGCATCAATTACAAATGTGTACATCGTAAGCAACAAGGACATAGGCACCATCAAATGACTTGCACATGACAAAATTAGAACTAACAAAACCATGCCATTAAATGATTTCACATGGACAATATAATGTAAGTGATTTCAATACAAAACACATGGCAAAAAAAGAAACACGACAAATGCAACGTTGCATTTCCCAACCATGTTTGAAGTTTGAAAATGATTAAGGTTTTTCAAAATCATGTCCATCTCATCATTGGATTATTGCTTGAAAAACCAAAAAATATTTTCCAATGCAAATAACTTGGGGTTGAATGTTGAAAGCACACCGTCAATAATTCATATGCATCTCTACCTTAATTACAAGCACAAATCAAAACATTTTTATAAAAACATATCCACATGAAAAAAATTAAAATGAATAAAAATATCTATGAAATCTAAAAATGTTTTTTAAAAAGACCTTACTCGTTAATGAGGTTAGTGTTTTTTGAAGTATAATAGATTTCAACGCAAAAAAATCAATCATATTCATAAGCTTGTAGGCCTCATCATAACCAACTTGAGCTTGAACATTGTTGGGCCAATTTTTTATCACCAAAATGAGGTGATCCACATTTTCAATACCCAACCATGATTATCAAAGGTTTGTGATGACACTAACAACATTAAAGATTTCCTAGATATTTCAATTTGTGACCCTACAATTCCAAATACTTGACAAGCAAAAAAAAAGACATGTAGAAATTGCACTTCATGTTGTGCCCACCAAACTTCTGTGTTCTATTGATTGCATTAACAATTATTAAAACCATTGTAAATCATTTTTCAAAATTGAAATGATTACATCATTAGTCAACCCAACTTGCCCAAAGAAAAGATCATCCATCTTAGTTAAATTATTGGTTTAATTGCTTCCTTGGTAAGGTTAAAATTATTGTAAACTTGTAGTAAAAGAGGACACATGATTTTAACATTGTATTTTGCAACTATTTTAGCAACCATTGAATTTCACACAAAGTCTAGAATACATTTCATGTTTTTGTAACAAGGACTAACCATAATTGCCAACAGGTTGTGGCCTTATAATGATTGTAAGTCATTTAAAAAGCCAAACATCAATAGCCCCACAACTTGCATCATCATTCATCATTTCAATTTTTGCAATTTTGAATCAAAATCATCATAGGTTAATGGTTAATTCAAAGCTTCAATGTTGGCCACACTAGCTTTCATGGCAATGCACAAGGTGAAACCAAAATCAAGTGCATTTGGCAACAACCAACACCTTCAAGTTTAAATTTAAACAAATTGCTTGACAATAGGAATCAATGTGTTGGTAATTATTTAATCTAGTACCCAAGTTTAACCCATTGCACATTAGAAAATAATGTAGAACTTGTTGCCATCCATAAGAAATGGACATTGCATTTTGATATTCAAGAGTTTTCAAAGTAGGATAAATCATTATGTGAATTGATTTTCACATGAGTTTTTAGCATCCTCATTGGCAACCTTGCAATGAGACAATAATCTTTCCATATTTGCTTCCCCTTCATCAAATTTTTAATCCAAGTAATTTTATTTTTGCAATGATGTTTCAAACTCACTTTTGAAAAACTTTAACAAACTTTGGCATCATCAATAGCATATTGAATTGTCTATGACATTGCATGGCCAAAACACAACCTTACAAATTGGGTAGGTAATTGAAGGGAAAAACAATATATTTTGTTCCACAAGGCAATGATCAATGTGCTCAAATTGACCATTTGTTTTTTATATAAGCAATAACTTTGTCAATCAAACCAAGTGAATCAAATAAATTTTATACTTGGTTCACCATTGCAATACTAGTTTTATTTTGCTCCTTAAAAATGTCGACAATCACATGGGTGGGCTTCCAAAAACTATTGATGAAATTAACAACCATAGCAAATGTGTCATAGCTAGTATGTGACATCCAAAGATAAAAAATTGTTTTGCAAGTAATACAAAAAAAAGAGAGTTTAAGGAACATTTTTTTTCTTGGTTTTTCTCACAAGATCTAGAAGGGCTTCATCATTGGTTATTTGTGTGGAAATTGTACTCAACACATTGAAAAAATACTAAATGACTCAGCCATGGATTTTCAATGGATAACAAAAGAGATATCCTTTTGCAATGTACAACATTAGATCCTCCAAAAATTCCTATTGAGATGGGTCAAATTTGATATAAGGTTTTTGACTACTAATTTTTTTGTAATTTTAAAAGAAGAAACAACAATTTCTATTTTGCAACTTGTCTTTCATTGACAAATTCTACTAGTGTCTATAACAAAAACAATTTTCACCTCTTATACACCTCAACATATTCATTAAAGATGTGTTTTTTTTCAGAGCTTGTGCCATGGTCTTTGTTATGGTATATAAACCTTTTCTTCTTTCCTTGGAACATATTTTTAGCATCAACTTGCATTATGAAAAGGTGGCATATAACATATTGTAACATTTTGGATTGCAAAAATTTATTGCAACAACACCGTTAACAACCAAAAAACCTCAATAATTAAAGGCATGATAAAACGAGTACCACAATTTTCAATTAACTTGGAGTAGTGGAATGAGAATTTGCCAAGTTGTCACAATATCACCCAATTAAATGCCTCTTTTAATCTAATTAGGGCATTGGTTGATAACATAAACTCATCTGGCTCATGTCATATCTCTTTTGTAACAAATGTTGCACTTGTTGGTTCCATCCTTTTAGTTGCATGCATATTAAAACACAAAATAAAACATGTGTGAAGTTTATAAATCATAGAACCTAAAGTGAAGGGTTTGGGTTCTATGCTTTGTCAAGTTCATTTCATCATGAACCCAGACATGTCAGTGGATGAATAAGTGTGTGTCATACTTTGTAAAGCACACAATCACAATAACCTAAAGCACAAGAAGCTAAAACAAATAACAAAACAAAAACTTTTCAAGTGTGGAGAAAACTTACTTCAAAGCTGTGAAATGTATGTGTAGCACAAGCATAACAAAATGCAAACATAATGAAAACCTAACAACTAAAACTAAAGGTCTTGAAAGCAAGAAAAAACCTACAAAAGAATTAAAACAAAGAACACTTGCTCCTAATACTTGGACATGTCTAAGAAATTTAAATTTGAGGTCTCGAAGAGTTTCCTCCAATGAAAACAAGTGAGTAGAAAGCTTTGGTTATCGTGATTGAGGAGGATTCATGGGTAAAGGTCCTACATTGGGTTCTTAATACTTAGATCCAATGGGTCAAACCAAACTAGCACCCATGAATGCACCAACATAGATGTATCATGCATGGACAAGACACTCTAGATAAGGGTCCTACATTGGTTTCTTGCTCCCACTTAGCCTCCCCATAGCTGAAGGTTCTAAATGTGAGCCAGGGGTTCTAAAACGACCAACTGGATGGCCTCAAAACAGGAAAGTGGTCGTGGTGTGTTCATAGGTGCTGGGTCACACCAGCTTCTCTTTAGATGTTTAAACTCCTGACCTACAAACTTTATGAGGTCAATAACATTAGCGAGGCTATGGGGCAAACTGCTCATAGGCAACACACCAGGCGAACATTCCTCGGCATATGGGACCAAATCAAAACTACATCTCTTCTGTAGTCTCGAACAACAGGTGTTTTTGAGTTCACCCCACAGCCTTTTCAAAATTGATTGATAATTACATCAAGCTTCATGACATCAAGCTTTGAGGTTGTCCACTGTTTTTGTAAGAGAGGAAATTTCAATCAGGAAGCAAACCTCTGAACATGATTCACCTTTTCCACCAACTCTTTAAAAAAAAAAGGGCTTCTATCGATCATGGGTTCTTGTATCTCTTCAGCTACAATTTTGCATCCTGAGAGAAGCTGTCAGCCCTATCACTCAACTCAATTAGACCAATACAGAGGATGGATAGAGTTTCCGAGACACAACAACAAGAGATGAACTTCAAATTTCCTTCACCTTTCTTATTAAATTCTAGAATTGAGAGCATACAGGGACAATGACTGAGCTCTTGCTCTCATCGTATCAATGTCATCTGTTGTAACAACATTCTACATGTTTAGACAGTTGGGAGCCAGTTTACTGACTTGGGTTGTGAAGATCCTTTAACCAGGGAAATGCTCTTGAATACACACTGGGTGGCCAGCTAAGTCCTGCAATTCACCATACTTACAATTTAAGACAAACCTGAACAGAATTGAGAGATGACTGGATTAAAAATAAAGTTATAAAGAGTCTTAGATCTGACAATATATCATCAAGCAAACAGGAAGATGAGGAAAGCCAACTCTAAAGAACAATTTAGAAAACGCAGAAAAGAAAACCTAAAATCAAAACGAAGGAGTTTTTTTGGACAACCATGAGACACACACACACACATGTTTAGAGTGTTTCAACAACATGTATGGTATAGAACAGCTATCACAAGATATCAGCAAGCAAAGAGGAACATGAGGGAAGCCAGCTCTAAACAAGAAAGAAAAACAAAAACAAGAACAAAACCAAGTGGTTTGGATGACACTGACACCCACACGCATCAATATTTGGAGACTTTCAACAGCAATGTGTATAGGTACATAGAAAAGCCACTGTAACATCCTCCATTGACTTTGTCAGCAGCTCTTCATCAGCAGTGGGTGCAGATCAGTGTCATATCTGTGAGATATATTGGCAGAGAAAACTCAACAAAAGGTTTGAGATTCTATTGAGTTTCTGTCTTCTACTATAAAAGCTCAGAGAGTCTACTCACCAGCTTATTCTTCTCCTGAGAATTCTGTATGATATCCTTGGTCCTCTTCTTGATCACTAAATGAGTTGCAAGCATTTGGTTGTACCCCATCTTCTTCTAAGAGCTTCACCGAGCGCAGAATGTCTTTAGCTCCCTCCATCACTGCCACTTTTGCAGTCTGGAAACTGTTCAAATACATGTGTGACTGTGGTGGCACTACCGTAGTAGGCTCCCCTTTCTTCTTCCTCTTGCAAAACTTCTGGCGCACATGAATGATGTCCAGGTATTTGTCATGCTGCCATTGATCCTTCAGTTTCTTCAGTACCTCCGGGCTGGAAATAGATGATGCAGTAGTAGTGTCGCCGCCACCACCATGTGTCGAAATTTCGTGCAAGGTGTTGTTGTGATGAGGGAGCGCGAAAGGGAAAGTCGACCGAAGACTCTTGTGGTGATGATGAAGAAGAAGAGCAGCGCCTTCTTTTGCGTCATCCACACTAGTTTGGTTGCTGCTGCCATTGTTCAAGTTCTCGAGCTCCGCAAAAGAATCTCCCTCGTAGCCTCGATCTGCGGTTTGCTGTTGCCGAAGAAGTTCGCGAACATTTCTCCGTGCTTGTAAACGGATGTTCCTCTTTCTTCCAACCGACGACGACCTCCCTGTCGTTGTCTTCTTTGCCCCAGCAGCAGGCTTCGGTGACAACGAAGAAAGGATCAGAGGCGAGTTCCTGATGCGCGTTCGTCGTGCTCTCGGTTGTGGAGCAGGAGGCGTTGGATACGCTGCGTATATCTTGTCGAAGCATTCCTTGGCCGTCTTGCCGGAGACCTACACAATGTGCATAGACAGATCCCCTCGTCAGCGACGAAGACAAAGAGAAAACAGAAAACCCATCAAACGGCGCAGTGCAGGGAGATGGAGATTTGCACCTGCCGAGCCACTTCTTGCCAGAAATTCGGTCCTGGTCGAACCATTGCATAAGCTTTCTGTAGATCTGCATATTGCTCCATCGTCCATCCCTCGAACTCGCTGCTTGAAGTTCTTGCACCCGGACCGCCGGGTTGCACGATCTCCGCAGCAACAGCAACTTCCGTCGTCTCTTCCTTCTTCTTCCCCCTCACTTTTCTCGCAGGAGTTCTTTCCTCCTGAAGATTGATCTCGTTAAGCGGAGCTCTCTTAGGAGGACTTTTAGCAACCGAGGAACGAAGCTGTTTGACAGATGCAGCTCTGGTGATCATGTTTACTCCTCTCTCTCCCTTGCTTTCTTTCTTCCTCCTTACGACAACTACTACCGCCACAAAAGCAGATACACTCCACGTCTTTCCTTGCACCAGCTACCTCCACGCACGAACATCGCTCTCAACCCTTTACAACTTCTCGTCGGTCTCACATCCCTCCCCCTCGACTTCAAATCAAACTCTCGACAAATGCAAAAATAACGGAGAAAATATATCACCAAAGACAACCTGCTTCTTCCAGAAATGGATATACACTTGCCTCGTTTCCTCACTTCAATTTTGTTGTCCGCACGCGATCTTCAAAGCCGTACCGTAAAACAAAAACGACGGCACAAAACAGAAAACAGACTTCTCTTCTTGATACTCGTCTGCTTCCTCTGCTTCAAATCAAACTCTCGACGAATGCAAAAGTCACGAATTCTACAAAAGAACGGGAAAAACATATGTTTAAAAAAATACTGCTTCTTCCAGAAATGGATTTGCACTTGCTTCGCTTCTTCACTTCAAGTTCGATGTCCGCACACGATAGTTAAATCTACAGCAGGAAACCAAAATCGAGTGCACAAAACAGAACACAACGCACAATTCTGTTCTAAACTTCCTCTAGGTCTGCTTCCTCTAAAGCGCTTCACTTCTGCTTCAAATCAAAGTCTCGACTAATGCAAAAGTCAAGAAAATTTAGGAAAAAAAAGGGGGAAAAACTAATTCCTGCTTCTTCCACAAATATGGATTTGCACTTGCTTCGCTTCTTCACTTCAATTTTGTTGTCCGCACGCGACCTTCAAATCCGCAACAGAAAACACAAAATCGAGCGCACAAAATACACCACAACGCACACTTCGTCTTCGTCTTCTTCGTTCGTCTGCTTCACGAGAGACAAAGGCTACTTACTAGTTACTATTGACCGTTGAGCGTAAGTAGGATGCAAAACTGTCGAACGAAGTAGTACAACACACAGAATGGATGAACTCGTTTCATCCTCGGAATGTCTCTGTACATCCAAATCGATGAAAGGTTGTGCACAAAGACAGATAGATAGTATTCATCCACATGTCGGCTCTTTTATCTTTTTATTTTCTGTTTGTATGGCTTCTTGTGGAGGGCTCTTTTAAAGGTTTTAGGTTTTTGGAAAATTCTCATCTATATCCAAAGTTCAAACAAATAAAAGGGTTGTGCAAATAGGCTATTATCCATCTACATGTTTGGTCTTTTATTATTATTATTATTTATTATTTATTATTATTTCTAGGGTTTAAAAAAAATTATATTTTTCTTTAAAAAACCAAAAATTGGATGCACTTATTTGTATTTACAGCATTGCAATTTTTATTTGGTTTTTAATTTAATTTTCAGATGAAATGGTTTTTGAGTTTCAAGAAGTAAAAAAACTTGAGAGATGATTTGAAAATTTTGGGTTCAAATCTACAAAGTTTTCTAGTGGCATTTTTCGAGGTTTTTGGGTTTTTTTAAACACAAAAAGTGAATTATTATTTTGGTATGTGTGCAAGAAATGAATTTTTGAAAATATGTTTTTGTAACATATATTAGGCATCTCTTCTCCACCTTGCACTTGTCTGATTTTTGGTACATGGTATGAATGAATTCAAGCTTGGTTTCATTTTTCTATAAAAAATGTGTTTTTCATCCATGAAAGAATGGGCATTTCATTTATAATTATTCATACCCTAAGTTGCCATCTAAGTTGGTTTATTTAATAATGCTTGCAAGCTAAATGTTGAAACGTGATGAAATTAAGTATCTTGTAATAATTACCCTCAAACAAATGCATTATAAAAGTATATTGTGTATAATTAGGGGTATTTATTCATCTTTGTATAATTGGAACCTTTTACATGGGGGATTTTTTGGGAGTCCTTTGTATGATTGTCCATGAACCATGCAAAGACAATTATTTAAAAAACAACTACCTCATTTTCAAGCCTAATTATTTCAAAAAAAATTTAATAACTATATCTCACCTTTCTTATTAATAAGTAGCTTCACTTTATAACATACCTCACTCTTTTTCATTATCCACCAACATGGATATGAAAAATAAAATTAACATGTGTCTTTTCATGTCGAAAGGTTCTATCAACAAAACCTTCTCCTATATAAAGATCAATTGTATTTTTCTTTTTTTTTTATAATATATTAATATTTTGCTTTTGGCACCTTTGCCATAACCTAAAGCAATATATGGTGACATGTCTATGCAATGTCTCCATTTCTTGTTCATTCAAACCATGCTTTTTTATTTGTGCAAGTTCACAATGCAACATAGTGCGTCTTCAGTTTTGTGTGAACCAACTTTTCAATGAAATATTTTACATCTTCATTTCTCTTGTTTATGTGAAAAGCTCTATAGCAGAGCACACTTCCACTTTCTTCCCTTCATTTTGTTGAAGCTTGTGTGTGTAAATGTCAACAATGTGTGCAAACATTGGCAATGCAACAACGTCATCACCAAGTCCTCTTTTTTTAATAGTTTTAATGCAAATTTTTTTTTAATCTTATTTCATTTTTTGTTTTTTTTTCATAGATTTTGTTGCATTTTTTACATGTTTCTTGAGAAGTCAATGTTTGTATCAACTCTTGTCATAATATTTCTTGGTGTGTTTTGCTTTTTTAGTTTTTTTATGCACCCTTGTTGTAAAAGTGAGTTGTTGTTACATAGCTTGCAAAAATTTCTACATCCTTTTTTTCCTATGAATTTTGTGCCTTTTTAGTTTAACAAGCTTTACATCAAAATCAATTTTTGCTACTTCCCATTACTATTTTCATACATGAGCTTAATATAGAGGAGAAAAAAAATATGAATAGTGGAGCTTCACAACCTTCTTATTTTCTTTATTTTGTGTGTGTAGGTTTTTAAAATGGTCCCTATGGTGATGTTCATTTTTTCTCATCTACAATGAAGAGATGTTATTTAAGGTTCTTCCATATTGACTTATGTTTTTTCTTTTACAATATCATGTAAGCTTTTTCTTTTCGATTTGTTTTTAATCTTTTCAATCTTCCCTTTGTTTCATAATGTTCCATAATCATAATGAATTGGTTTCCAAAAAATGTCATTGTTGTGAAATGTTTGCAATTGAAGAAGAATTTTTTGAAGGTTTTCCAGAATCAATAATGAGCCTGCTTAACTAATTGTTTAACAATGAAGCTTCTTGTTCAAGAGTTATTGCACCATCTACACCTTCTATTTTTACAATTGTTTTTGCTTCTACATCTTCTATTTCTACATATTCTTCTACACCCTCTACTAGCAATAATTTAAATGGTGCAATTTTATGGTCTAATGATGGATCAAACATTCTTTTGTAGCTTCTTGAGTTCCTTTCCCCTCAAATTTCAAATGTTGATGCATTTTCACACTTTCACAACCCTTTAGTTTCTTTGGAAGGTGAGGACCTTGACGTCCATGATGTAATCAATGATTTTAGGGATTTAATTCATTGTAATGTTGCACTTCCTATTAGTGGACTTCTTATCATTGGACCTCCTACTAGTGCGTTTCTTATTACTGCACTTCATGCTAATGCACTTCCTTCTCGTCCATTTTCTACTATTGATCTTACATTTGTTGCTATTGATTATTCATTCATTATTGTTGATGATGAATATGCACCTCATGAGGTATTACCAAAATCTCGATTTCTTAAGGTGGATGAAAAGGAACTAAATAATGTTAATAAAGGTGGTCATAGGGCCAAGAAACACACAGAGGTTTGGGTGAAGAAAACATTTGATGAATGGTGAAAAATTTGAAGTTATAACATAGAAAAATCTATTGTTGATCTATCAAAAGACAAAGATATTGTTATGGAACTAATTGACATGTTATCATTAGTTATTCTTCTAGTTGCAAAAAAGATGGCAATTTGTACCTTCCAACTAAATAAGTACATTCATTTAACTTTGTGATTTTATTTTTTTGGTCTTGTTCTTTTTTGGTCTTGTTTTTTTTCTCGATTTATTTGATTTTATGTTGTGGTTGTTTCTAGTTGTTCATTCATAATTGAAATATTGTTTTGTTTTGATGCAGCATTTAATCGTTGATAAGAAGTATTAGCAAGTTGATTCGACAAAAGCATAATTAATGCATTATTGAAACAAATATTCTTTTTACAATGTCATTTAATATTTTTATTGATGTTAAATATCATTGTGTCAAGGTTTTCGATGATGAAGTTACATTACATGCGTTTAATGCTAAACTAGGGAAGATTATTCAAAAATTTGATGGGTTTAGAATTTTAAAAGAATAGAAATGCTTCAACTAATTTGCCAACCCAAAAGTTGAAGTTTGACTATATATATATATATATATATATTAGAGGCTGTTTTGAACTTCAAAAAAAGGGTTTGAGGAATTGTTTTTAGTTTTTCTACCTATTGGACTAGTTCTTAGGTTTTGTCAAGGTGTTTTTAAAAATTGACAAATTGATGTGACAAGATGTGTGACAGATTGTTATAAACCTTTTATTGATCACCTTGTGGAAATGTCATTACAACTTGCAAGGAATTGGCTCGTTGATGTCCCACAAAAAGCTAGATGATAAACCAAATTTTTGCCTTTTGTCTTTATAACCCAAACCTAAATGGAAGAAACATGATGACATAGTTCATGATGGTTCTAATTGGTTGAAATCAACTATAGTTATTTATGGATAATCTAACTTGTGATTTTCCTAATTTGAAACAAAAAATGATGTCAAACAAAACTAGGAAAAGGGTCAACATTACAATGATGGAAGAAAACATTCGTCCCTTAAGAATATGGTATGGAGGTCATTAAACATTGAGATCCATTTTTTTACAAAAAATAAGTTTTTGGAACTCCAATTTTTTCTTGCATTGAATTGGTTTCTTATTGTTATTTATTTTATTGTTTTTTTTTTTGCTACAATTGTTGCAGATGACATATTTCTAATTGGTTTGCATAAACTTGTAAGAATTAGGGTCTAAAAATTAAGGCAGATAACATAATGGTTGTAGGTTTTAAAAAAAATTATATTAGGGTTTTGAAAATTGTGTCACGCAAAATTAGGGTTTAAATTTTTTTGGTAGGAAATGTTTTTATCTTTGTTTTATTATGTTTGTAGTTACAACCAAATCGACAAAAATTTAAAAGATAAAACTTTAACACATTATTAGTGATGAAGTGAAGGGCAATCCAGTTTGTTGATATGATGAAACATTAAATGACAAGAAAGCAACATTTCACAAGACAAATGTTAATGTTGGACATCCTTTCATTTGGTAATTTTTTTTTGTTTTAGGTGTAAATGGGATAACACAAACGACACCCACCTGCTTTTTAATTACTTTTGGGACCACTTTTTGGGAAATATTCCTAAAATATTTTTTAAAAAGTCTTCAAATTTTTTTATAAAAAATTCACACTATTTTATTAATGTTCATGTTAAGAATTTGGTAAAAAATGTCATTTAAAAAAAATAAAAATCCATTACAAGTCCTTTTATTGTTTTTAAAAAAAAGTTAAAGTGTTTAATAAGTGTTTTTATTAATTTTTAATTCATTGGATTAATTTCAAATTAATTCACATGTTCCCATGATATATTAAAAATACAACTTTATAAAAAAATCTTACAATTTCAACATTAATTTACAACTTTAAAACATGAAAATACGAAGCAAGTGTTACACTTGCTATGGTACGTGTTATTGTAAATGCACCCTTTTTTTATTTAATTTTTTTTTAATTGAAATGAATTTTTTTTGTTTCATGCAAGAAGTTGATGAACTATAGTTACTTGTGGTGTTTTATTTAGGCGAGAGTATTTGACATGATGTTATTATTTTTTTTTGGTTTTTTAATATTTCCCATAATTTTTTATTATAGTTTTTGTTTCTTACATGACATTGGTGCTAAAGATGAAATTCAACATCATTATGCTAATAATAGTGTTCTTGCTAATGAAGTAGGTGTTGGTGCTACTCAAGGTATGGTTCATGTGAATGTCATTGCTAATGTTATTTGAAACAATCTTGGTGTTGATGGTCATTTTGCTATTATGGATGTGTTTTCGGTTTTGAAAGTTTCTGGTTTTGATGTTACAACTTAGGATAATACCATGGTGCAAGTTCAACAATCAAACCATTTTAATGTTGATTATCATCATGACCCCAAGCTCTAGGATTATTTGTTTGATGTGGAGCTTCCCAAGCGCAGCCAATAACTTGAATCCATCTATGGTTGATAGCCACTAGAAAATGTTAATGTCAACACAACATCACAACCAATGTTAGGGCACACAAAGTCAAGCACAACATCATACACATTGTAAGGACATGTATTTACCTATCTTCAAAATTGTCCAATCACAATTAACTATGTGGTTGATCATAATGCCCTTTCTAGTTTGGTAATAGATGCAACACATAAAACAATTTGATTTTGTTTTAAAACAATTCTCAACTTCTAATGGTTCATATGACACACTGTACTTTGTATATTCATAGTATATAACATTTGATTTTTTCATTTCATGATTTTCAAATTAATGATCTTGCTTCAAGAGAATTTTGGGCAAGTCTTTTTGAAACATTTGTAAATTAATATTTTGTGGATTCATAATTGAATGTGTTTTGATACCTTTGGAGCTTTTTGGAGCTTCTTTTTAGTTTAGACATTGATATTGTTTTCTTTTGCAATTACATGGATTTGTTTAGTTTCATATAAATCACATATTTCTTATTGATGATAATTTGGAATTTATAGTTGACCATAATTGACATTGATAACTTTGTTTTCACGAAATTATGATAAATATATATCTAGTTCATAGCTTTGTTTTTAAAAAATTAAGGCAAAAATATTTCTAATTCATGATTTTATATTCAAAAAATTCAATGTTAAAAAGATAACAAAGTAAAAAAATAGAAAAATGAGAAATGAAAAAAGGAAAAATAAAGAAAAAGAGAAATGGATAAAGATAAAAAAGAAGATTTTTTTTTAATAAAAGAAATTAAAACTGTACCTTTTGAAATTTGAAAGGCCCAATTGATAAGCTATACTATGTAATCCAGATTTCAAAAAATATAATGAAAAATTCAACCTAGGGAGGGTTTGAAAAATACATTATGAAAAATATAATTGATATATACAATTTGGGAGTGTCAATTCACTTGAATGTTTTGGGATGACCATTTCATTAAAGTATTTTCTAAAGCAATTTTAGGTGATTTTTCTTTTTGAGGCCATTTTAGTTGCTTTTTGTTTTTGAATGCCCATTCGACTTTTGACTAATGGAACTTATTTTTTCGAATCTTGACATGAGCTCTTCAAGTAGTGATAAGGAATTATTTGAGGAGATTGAACCTCATGATCAAATTACACTATAGGCTATAATCGTCTATGTCAACATTTGGGAATTTATCACATGGCAAAGTTAGAAGAAGGAGGTGGATAATCAATGGACTTCAATGTAGGTGTGCACAAAATTTTAACAACCATGTGGCCAAACCAAGTTTGTTTAAAATTTTCATCAATTTCACTTTGGGAGAATTTGAAGAGTTGGGACAATTTGTGTCAACCATTACTAGTCATGTAAGGTTCATAAGGGAACATCACCATGTTATTGGGCGGTTGTCCAAGATGCACCCAAAACAATGCATGTTTAAATCCATCCTATACATATTGAAGCATGATAATGTTGGGTAGATGCAAGCTACTATGGTTCAATATTAACAAAAATTGCATTCTTTACAAGTCCATACAAGATTCTTTTAAATGATTCAAATGTTCATGGTTGTTACTTTTTAAAATGTTATTATTCTAATCCTTGAATAATACATGTTCAATCATCTAGAAACCTTTCCAAATCTATGTGAAAACTTGTATTTAATGTAGCTAATGTCATTTTTTAATTTGGAAGTTTTAAAAGGAAAACCCACAAAGTCCATAAGAATAATGCCCCATCTAAAACTTTCAAAAACTATGCTTTTAGAACAAATAAATTGAAAAACGAATAAAATTTGCAACTTGTGGACTTACAAAAAGATGGTCAAATTTTAACCATTCAAAAGTCCATAATTATATGGTTAAGGTTTTCAAATAAAAGATTTTTCATATGAATTCATCATGTTCTATTACATTATACATTGAACAAATTTGGAATATGAATCAATATAATTTTTTCCATTATGTGATATTCCAATCAAATGACCAGTCCATATTTTCTTACTTCAAAAGTCCATTATTATTAAGAAAGAAATTTTTATCAATAAACAACCACACAATTTTCTTCATAATGAATTTGTTAATTTAAATCCAAATTCCAATTAATAGATATATGGATATAGTAATCACCATATGCATTTGAATAATGGGTACCCAAAGAAAAAATCATTTCCTCACAAAAGTGAGCCATTATAACTTGCATCTACCCTTTCATTAAGAATGATGATTTTTTCTAAAATGCGAACAAAAGTTTAATAAATCATGATGTCATTTTTATTACATTTTACATCAATTTTGCTAATACTAATGAAATCCAATGGTCAATTATTGAGGATTGAAAATTGTAAACAACTTAAGTTCTATAATTTTAAGGTTGCATTGGATTTATTGATGGGACCTTCATCAATATTCATAGGCCCTAGAATAATCCTACATATTGAAGGTAGTTTAATGGGTTAAAAGAAATATATTACACTAACATGGTGGTGGTGGACCATTATCGGTTATTCGTATGTTTTGACTTTAGCTCCCCAAGGTCATACAATGATGTTAGTACCTTGTGTTAATTAATAAAAATTGGTGTCAATATTTTGTGCACACAATGAATATTTTGAGTATTTATTGGGTGATTTAAGTTACATGGGCAAGGATATGTTTGTGATGTGTTGTATTGGGAGGCATGAAATGACATTTAGAGTTAATTTAGATGCAATTATAGTGTATAACAAAATGCATGTAGCTTTTGTGAATTAATTACCACCTCATTTGAACTTTTTTGGGTTTTAGGTTTTGAAGAATAAAATTTCAAGGTTTAAGATTTTAGGTTATAAATTTTAAGGTTAGGTTTTAATTTCTAGGTTTTAAGAATAAGTTTTAGGCTAGGTTTTAAGTGAGGTTAGGTTTAAAGGTTAAAGACTTTAGGTTATAGGTTTTTATGCTTTCAATTTTAAGGTTAGACTTCAGGTTCTAATTTAGGTTTTAAATAAAGTTAAGTTTTGATGTTTAAAACTTTACGTTATAGGTTGTTAGGTTTTAAGTTTTTTCTTTATTTGAATTGATTAACCTATTAAAACTACATGTAGGTTTCTAGGTTAGGGTTGATTGGGAGATTGGAGGATTGAAATCCAAGTGGGGAAGGTTAATGAAGCATTTTGATTCAATAAAAGAAAAATATAGTGAATTGTTTAAAGCTATTGCATTATTAATAAACTTCTTGCACATGGATCATCAATACTTCACATTTAAAATCATTAGTGAATGTGAAATCTTGGTGAACACATGAACGACCCAATAAAACATGGCTAGGAAACAATTATTAGTTATAGGTTCAACAATTTTTTTAAGTTAGCCTTAAATTTTTCTTTTAAATCACTCCACATTTTTTAGCTACCTTCAATTTTACTACCTTAAATGCATTTTTTTGTGTATGCTAACATACACCTTTGCCTGTAATAAAGCCTTTTGATCCTCCACACTAACCTCTAACCTATTGGTGATAGTGGTTAAGCTTTTGCATTGCAATTGTAACATTTCAAACTTGGACATTAGTCTCTTGACTACTGTATTTGAAGATGTAACATGGCTTATTAATGATGGCCATGATGTGTGATTGAACATAAAGTTAAGGCTAGGTTTAAAAAAGAGGGATAAATGACTTGTTATATTGTTTATCAAAGATTACTTCCTTTTGAATATATTACTTGTTGCATGACCATATGTTACCTTTAATTGTTCTCAAATTTGATCACTTTGCAACATTGACCTTTTTACACCATCTTCATTCATTATGCCTATCTTAAACTCCTTCAAGGTATCGCCCAATTTGTTTTTGAGGCTTTTCTTTTGAAAAACTAAATTTGGGAACTTATGTCATGAAAGAATTTGATTCAAATTCAAAACTTGCCATACTTACATAATTAAAAGCAATTCAAATTAAATCCATCAAACATTTTAAATATGAAGACATAGGAAATCAAAAACAAATAAATTCCAAATCACATAATTTACACAAGGAAAAAGAAGAAAATTTAATGAGAAATTTTGTAGGTCTAGAACAAATTTCATGTAGTGAAAGAGTTCATAGATCTAGAAAGAAGGAAATCCAATGAATAAGATCACAAATGCAAAAAAAAAATGTCATAAGGGATCTACACGTCAATACAAAGCTCAAGAAAGGGAAAGAAGGTTTTGTAACTCAAGACAAAGGGGGGGGGGGAAGGGCTAGGGGTTAAGTCAAAACAAACTTCAATTTCATTTGAGAACGTTTTGCAGGTTTGGATAGAGAGCTACTAAGGGGTTTATAAGTAAAAACAAAGTTCAAGAAATGGAAGGAGGGCTCTGAGCAACTTTGGGTGAAAGAGGAGTAAAGGCAAAGGGGGTTAGTAACTAGAATCCTTAAGGGATAAACCAAAAACCAAAAGGGAGTAACTAGAAAACCATAATTGAATAATTAAAATCCATTTCAAATGGGGATCCATAATTCAAGAGGTTTTTCATGGTGTCACAAATGCATAGAAACAATAATCACAAAAATACAAACAATTACAAAGCCATAAGAGTCTAGAAGTGATGTACACATGAATTTAGAAAGTGATAAAACAAGACTAAAAAGAAACAATTATAACCCATAAAAGAATATCACAAATCTAGATGGATAATTAAAAAAATTTAGCGAGAAAGTCAGCTTTGCTTTGGGTTAAGGGGATCTAGAGGCTTTGAAGTCCATATATAGATTACTAATGAACAAAAAAATTATGAAGTGGGCTTGTGTGGGTCTATAGTTCATGAATCTAGAGAGATAATGTTAGGTTTTCATCCATTTATAGAAAGAAACCATAAAAATAAAATTGTCAAAATCCAAAAGGGCAAGCATTAAAGATGATTTGCAACAAGATGGTTACAACAAGAATTGAAGAATCCAAGAATCCAAAGAGAAGTTTAAATTGGTTTCTCTTTAAGCTTCCTTTCATAATAGAAGTTGGACTTTTCTATTTTGAAAAGCTACAACCAAGAAAAATATATAATGCCAAAGACAAAATCCATAACTAGGCTTTAGAGAGGAAATCCAAAGAAAGAATTTTACAATATGAACTAATGAGGGAAGGAATCTAGAGAACAAAAAACTTGGATTGCAAGAATTTAAAGGTTTTTGGCACAAATGCAAGTCAAAGGAATGCTTGAAAATTTCACAAATGTCTATTCATAAATGAGAAGATACATGTTCACAAAAGCAAAACTAAAAATAAAACACAAAATTTCAACAGTTTCAATAATTAAAAGTGAGAATAATTACAAACTAATACAAGAGTCTCACTAGAATTCGCAAATCGAAATACATGTACATACAAATTGCAACCTACATTTATTTTCATCTTCATGAATATGCACTTGAAGGACTTTGTTCTTCACTTCACGTCTCACTTTTCTTTCCCCTTTACTTTCACCTTTTTCTTTCCTTTCTTTGGATTTTCACTCTTCCTATTTTTCTATGTCACTTCTTTTATGCATTTTCTAAACATTGCTAGAACTCCAAACTTTCTTTAAATCATTTAAAGGTTCACAAGGTTTCTTTAACTCAAGTGAGTTTCTATGTGAAGGTTAAGAGTTTCAACAATTTTCAAAAAAGTAGAGATGTTTGAACTTTACATTTAACCTTGTGAACCTCAAATGTAAAGTTCGAACATCTCTACTCTTTTGAAAATTGTTCAAACTCTTAACCTTCATGTAGAAACTCACTTGAGTTAAAGCTCTAGGTACCTTCACACATGGGTTCAACATTAACATACACTCAAACTCAAGGTGAAACTTGAAAATGCACCAAAATTGTTGGATTTTTTTTTGAGTTTTGCATTGAATTTTTTTCCTTCGTTGACTATTCATCTAGTGCTATTTACTTCACCTTCTATTTTCAATGAACATTGAGTTGAACACCCTATGTTTTTGCCTACTTCATGGATATCTCTATTGGTGTTCCAAATTCCCAATTCAAAGAGTGCAAAACAAAGCAAAGTTGGTTTCATGCCCCCAAAATTGCTCATGATTGTAAAGTTTTCACTATATTTCCCAAACTAGTTTGGAAGTTATTCTATGTATTTGCAATCATTTTCCCAAAACTCTCCCAAATATTTTTTCAACAAAATTAAGTTTTCTAGTTGTTGTTTCCTTATGCATTGCATTGTTTTCATATTCCCAAAAAAGTCTATACTAAAAAAAAACTTGTCCTTAGTGTTTCTTTTTTTTGTTTTTCCAATTTTGTGATTTAGCTTCAATAACCAACATCCCAAAACAGATTTAACATTAATTACTTGAAAACCCCTGGCACAAAGCCACCCCAAAATTAGAATTTTTGTTGAAATGTATCAAAATTTTGATATAAATTTTTTTTTCTTAGAAACTTGACAAATTTTTTTTCTAAAAATCAGAGAATTTGCAACAGAATATTCATTTTCTGATATTTGAGATGGAAATTTTGCTAAAAATTTCCACAAAAAAATCACTAATTAATTACATTAGTTGTTTCCAACGAATGGCCTCCTTGGCTTCACGAAAAGAGAAATTCGACATATGAAAATTTTTAAAAAATCAAAGCATTAATAAAAGTCTAAAAAAAGAAAAAAAAAGAAGAAGCAGGAATTTTTAGTAACGCATGCAAAAAGAGCAAGGCACACGCCTGCACCTCCCCCTATTGGTACAAGAGAGGGAACGTTGACGTGTCATCTGCCACGTCTGCAGTAAACACAACCACGTGGATTATGCGTATATCGAATCGTACTCCGTACATTCTGGGGGTATATTGTATGTATTCAACAAGTACGTATTTCTGTATTTCGTTTGGGATACGGCGATGCGTTCGCGGAGCAGAGGAAGAAGACGAAGAGCGCGCTCGTGTATTTGGCGCCTTTTGTTTAAGTCCTTTCTGTTGTTTTCTGTCAGCTCTGGAGCAGCGGATTTACAGGTATGAAACAGCAAATTCTTTTCTTATGTTCTTGATGTTTGGTTTAGAAACTAACTAGTGTTTTTCCTCTGTTGAATCCGTGCAAATCGACGCACAATTGACGAAACAAAGGTCGACACAAGATGCAGACGATGCAGTCAATGGTCACACCACGAGTAGCGGCCGCCGCTCATCTCGTCTCCGGTAATTCGCTTGCCTCCATGTCCGTCTACAAGCAACTCGACGGCAGTGGAAAAATTTGCCAAGGGGGATCAGCGGTACTGGTGAGACCAATTGCGACTTCGGGATCGCATTCTAGAAAGCCAGCAGGTAAGCAAATCATCTCGGCCGGTGTAATAGTTAGAGCATCAGCAGCACAAACAGGAGCGCCGCAACCGGCCGGAGAAGCAGCAGACAGCAAAGCTCGCACAGGCGTCGTGTTTGAGCCGTTTTCAGAAGTACAGAACCAATTGATGCAGGTATCTTCTGCGTACACTGAGTCTCTTGCTCGCCAGCACTTCTTGCCTTCCTCTGAAGCGGCCATCAACGACCAGATCAAGTGCGTATACAATTCTTTCTACCATTGCATGAAGAAGACCGAGCGTAGAATATTTTAACCGAGACTATCTAGTCTTCCATCATAAAGAATTTTTTTGCATGTTGCATGAAGAGGAAGGAATGGATTTGTCGTGACTCGTCTACCTGGTTTGAATCGGTGATGATTGTGCAGTGTGGAATACAATGTCTCTTACGTCTACCATGCTCTCTTTGCGTACTTCGACAGGGACAACGTCGGTCTTCCAGGATTTGCGGAGTATGTTTCTTCAAGCGCGGCTTATATATCTTATCGAAGTTTGTCACGTTCTGTGGGGGGAATTCTAAGCATGCAATGTACTATGCTGACGTTTCCGAGCACATTGCTCTGCACAGGTACTTCAGGGATGCAAGCGATGAGAAGCGAGAGCGAGCTGAGACGCTCATTAGATATCAGGTAGGTAAAATTGTTCTCGTGAGAAATACAATGCGTTCCTGTGACGAGCGATTGCGCATTAGCATTTTGTTTTCCATTGCGACTGCCGATGATCATGACACCAGGCTGCGTTTCTTTTTGCTGTGCTGCCGACGACATGTATAAACAGAATAAACGTGGCGGTAGAGTGAAATTGCAAAGCATTATGATGCCACTCATGGAATTTGATCATCCTGAGAAAGGAGATGCTCTCTACTGTAAGTGAGCCCTGTGTGCTTTTGCATGCGAATTTCAGATCACTTGGGTTCCACTGTTTTTCGATTTTGTGAAGAGCTCCAGTGCTCCTTGATTGAACCTTGCATGTATGGATAATCTGTTGTCACTTGTGGGCAAGAGGCTATTGCACCTATTCTGTACTCAGGTTCCTATCCACTTCCATTGTTAGGGTAACATCTCTGTCCTTTTTCCAGCTATGGAGCTTGTTCTTGGGCTGGAGAAGGTAACCAATGAAAAACTGCTCTCACTTCACCAGGTACAAAATGTCGCCTTTAATCATGTATCTTCTGTGCACTTGGTAGCATGAAAGATATCCCAGGTGATGGACATGTGCCATTTCACCAGACAGAGATCTTCTCATGCTGTCTGAACGGAATCACCATATCTTAATTGCAGCACATGTGTCCAGAAGCTGACCTGCTACACTTCAAAAGCAGCAAACAATTTGTTTGTCTTGAGCAGGTTGCAGCAGATAACAATGACCCTGAGATGTCTCACTTCATTGAAGCTAAATTCCTTACTGACCAGGTACTTTAGGGTCTCTAAAGATTTCTATAAAGAATTTGTCGCCACCAAATCTGCATGTCATTCAGAATTTAGAACATGCTATTGAAGAATCGTTGGCACAGATGCATGGACTTTCTACAGCTCTCTTGATAAATTACACCACTCTTTAGTTCATATTGCAACTTGAATCTTACCTTCCACTGGAGTCTATATTCATAGCTTGCAGACTTCACAGCTCCAGTTTAGGTTTTAAGCTCTCAGGTACAGTATTTGCACGTTATGGTCACTGCATTTCTGTAGACTCAATACCTGAGTCAACACTTGCATAAAGCAAATTATGAATGCTCAAAGAGTCTTCACGTGCACCAGTGATCTGGTATCTCTAATTCAATGTCGGCAGTTGGCTGATTTCCGTGACTATGGGTGTGTCTCCTTTGCAGGTGGAGACAATCAAGCAAGTATCCCAATATGTGTCCCAACTGCGGCGAGTGGGTAAAGGGCATGGTAAGTCATAACAATCATCTCACCTGAGGGCAGAGGCCAGTTATCATCATCTTCAGGTTTGAGCATTTATTGGTTGAAATAGTATTTGTAAAGATATAGATTATAAGTTCAGAGGTTGCTCCCCTCACTGTCCTCATGACCACCTACCATTTCAACATATATGTAGAAGTTTCTACTTCAAGTAGTTTCCATGGGCCTCTTTTGTGTGCTATTGGAACTTGGAAGAGTCTTCTGCTGAAGTTTTCAACCCTCAAAATGCTTTGAGAATGATGGTCGGGTACAGGGGGCTTCAACATGGTTGTTTAGTGCACAGTTTGTGTTTCTGTACCAAATGTGAATGCACTCGCATTCAGTGGCTTCTGTGTACATTCAATAGTCTTCATGATGTTGGCTGGGTTCTACAGGTGTCTATCACTTTGATCTTCAACTTCAGGAAGAGGAGTTCAGTGATTGATGGAAGCCAGCTCAGAGATTTGTCAGTTGGAAATGTTAATCCAATCCTGAGCACACCAACTAAGACATTTCTCAGAATGTTAATATCTTATCTTGAGCAGTATGTCCATACAAAAAATGGCCATTCAGTCCTTTCCTTGTTCTGTACAAACTGTCAATTTTGTGGCTATAGGATGTGCAGCAGAGCACAAGTTGAGCAGACTTCTTTGCAATTTTGGATGTAGTCTACATGTATTTTCAGGAATAGAAATGTCCTACTCCAATCGGATTGTGTATGAATGGAATTTGCTTTGCACATTATAGTGAATGAGTCTAAAGTTGAAAACAAGGACCCAGTTTAGCTCTGCATGCACATCTTGGATTTCATTGCTTGTCCAGAATAACAAATCCAACATTGATGAACATCCTGAAAATGGTAGACACAGACTCAGGCGTTCGGGGCTAGCACTATGGTTCTGCAAAATGTTGAAAGTGAACTGCAGAGCTGCTTCAATACTGTGAATGAGGTAGAGTGCTCTGTTACTCATTACACTTAAAGATGTGCTTTGTATCCTACTTTGAATTCAATGTTTAGAAGCAGAGAACTTGCTGCTGCTGCTGCTGCTGGAGGACCTGACTAGGTCTGTGTAAAATCCCCTATATGGAATGATAGAAAGGTAGTGAAGCACTAATAAAATCAAAGAGTTCATTGACAAAAGGCTTATTTATGGCTGACAGAGGTTCTTGAACATCCCTACAACAATGAAAAAACCTCATCTTCCCCCTGCTCTAAGTTGTCTTCTGCCCCTGCATCAACTTGTTTCACAGCCTTCAGACAGCTCTGGATCATGTGTTTCCCTCAGCAACTTCAGTTACTCTGGAATATATCATGAGCAGTTATTCTGTGGACACAGAGCTGAAGTTGGAGTGGTGGATCACAAGTGGATGCAAATTGTGACAGATACTTTTAAACAAGGGTAAAAAGTCTTCTTTTTTTCCTAACTCTTTTGAAAGGCCATTTTTACAGCATTTTAATACACTCTCTTTAGTTTAAATATTGAAGTACATCCCCATTTCTCATGGACCTTAGCTCAGAACCAATCCTTGAGCAGTATATGACAGAGTCAGACATATGCAGTTTCCTGTAATAATGTGTTAACCTAAATGGTACATGGATACATTTGTGCTCTTGTTTCGGATTTAGGGTTTCCTCTTCACTATGGTATGGCCATATTTTAGCTCTTCATTATCCAGAGATAGACAATAGCGCGTTTTCTAAACATTATGGCTGGGCACTTCTGGGATGCATTATGGTTAGGACTGCAAGTGCAGTTTTCCATTTACAATTACCACATTACCCTTGCTATACAACACTCTCCAGCCAAGAGGTGATGATGTATGTACACATGGATTCCCAAGCTGATAGATAACTGATTGATCATCTGTGAACAATAGAACAATAGATGGGGCGCTACTAGTTAATGGGTAGTTTAGATCAGAATAATTCAAATTGTTAAGGACCAGCAGACAGCAAATGGCATTGATCTTGATTCTAGGTATACTAACTTGCCTTGATTGTATTCACAGGACTCCAGCTGCTGGGAGATCCTGACATGACACCAGTTGAGCTCCCCTCCAGGCTCACACTCCTTTTATCCATTGTGCAAGTACTAGGTAAGCATATTGTATATCTGTATATTCTCCCCGCACACATCTAGAACTCAAGTGACATACACATATAACTCTTGTACCTTGTGAGAGCTGATGCATATATTATTTGCACAGGATCATTGGGATGAAGAACCCACCAATTCATTCATGCACAATTGGGTTCTGAGTTCCATAGTGAACCAGCACCCACCAACCAGCACCCACCAGCACTGGATCCCCATTATGACTCAGTCGTGGATGAACCTCAAATCATGTATATAATAGGATCCTCAATAGGTTAATATGTGGTTTCACCTCAGTAACCCTTTGTGTCAGAAGTAATGCCTATATATAGGTAGGAAAATAGGTGAATACTAGGTGAGTAGATGGTTTATACGTAGGTAAGGGCTATCTTTTATACCTACCTACTAACCACCATGGTTAGCTAAGGAACTGGAACCTAACAGAAAACTGTTTCCTGACCTCCTAACATCCATCCTTCATTGCACACTGGAGGGTACCAGTGCACTATGGCGGATTCTGAGATATACTCTGAAAGGGGGAATGCGGCCTCAAGAGCACACAACCATCCTACTGTATGTACAGTTGTTTCCATGGCAGTAGACTCAAGGATTCCTTGCCATGCATTTTGTGTTTACCTACAGGCTCCCTGTGCTTGGACAGTTTAGGGAGGCAGTGCCATACCTTGAAGATGCGTTGAAGCAGAGAGTTCTAGTGTGCACTGTGTGGCTACTTCCTTTTCCCGCACACCGATTAAATCTCATAACTACAATGGATGACTAGGTCAATGGATGGGCGTGATGCTGAATATCAGTTTGAGGGACTGTGTGAGACTTAGGTCTTCGTTTGAGGGACCCAGTGAGACACAAATTGTATGGTACGAACATGGAACCCTAACTATGGGACCCATGCATGACTCTAGAGGGTTCAAAACCCGGGTTCCCAATTGAGGACCTAGCCCTATTTGATCAGAGAACTAAGTATTTATTGAAGGTCAAGAAACTAACTGAAAATGATGGAGCTTGGTTTGACCACGAGAGTGACTCTGAAGTGGTCAATGGCAGCAGCAGCAATTCCATTTTCTTGTGGATTGCAACTTACAGGGGGAGGAGCGGCATGGGATCTTGCGTGGTTGGTGAAAAAGTGGGTATGGCCACTCTTGGTGCAGCTTTATGACTGACTGGTAAGGGAAATACTTGCAATTCTCCTTTCCTTTTTGCCAAATTAGTTCGCTGCAAGTAAAATGGTCTGATGCTGAAAGTTAGAGACCTGTTAGGACAGTACTTTTTTCTTGAAAGAAGAGGAAAAAATATAAGTTGAGCCTTTTGTCAGGAAGGAAGAAGATGACTTGGTGACCACCGCACAAAGAGCTGCATAAGTTTATCTTGGTAGTGGTCACCATTCTTCCTCCTACAAAAAGACAAAACGCAGGGCACACCCCGCCATTGTTGCTGAAGAGACAGAGTCTTCGAACATTTTGCAGGACACATTTGGGTCCATATGAAAAATATCCCAATGGACCCAGTGTTTCTGGAACATAATTTGTTTTGTAGTGGGGGCAGTTATTGCAATGTGGCGTTTCTTGTGGTTGTTTCCTCTATTTTTGTCTGCTTTTTTTTAAATCAGTTACAACAGAATCCAGGAGACTTACTCCTCTGTGACTTACTGAGATCAGCAGTCTGTGTGGAGTCTGGATTCTGAAAAGAAAGCAGCAGGTGCATGCAGCGTGGGAGCTGAAATGATGGCATGTGATGTAATGCACATGTGGTGCTGTGATGCAGATGACAAAATGAGAAAAGACAAGCCATGGGAAAGGGCAAAAGGATTATAGTCATTGGAGTTCGGAAATATGTACTTGAAAAGTATCTCATCAAGAAGACCGGAGTTTTACTCATCATGCCTATGGCAGTCTGCAGAGGTCAGTTACTGTCAGAGCTTGGGTTTAACTTCACTCTTAAAGAGTCTTAAGTCCTTTCTACACCCATTTCACCTTTATTCAAATCTGGTCTGACCTACTCATCCATGAGTGAGTAGGATTACACAAACCAAGAGTTAGATCCAGCTGCTCAAGTGAAAATCGTCAATAAGAATATTTAGCCAAATTTGGCAATGTTCAAAATATTAAAGTAAACAACCTTAAGCACCCTCTAATGTTGCAGGCAGTCATGCCGAATTTCAGCAAAAGAAACTTCAAGAAGCAGAGGATTTTTAATGAAATTTTTTTTTCTCAAATTTTTCTTTTTGAAAAATGAAAAAAATTCCAGGAAAAAAAAAACCAGTAGTTTAAACACTCAAAAATGTTTGCTAAACAATTTGCCTAAAATCAAACAAGAGATGATGAAAAAATGAAGCTACGTTGAACTCATGCGATCCTTTTAGCCAAAATTAAGCAAAGGGAAGATCAAATGGTAAAAGCTAGATTTGAACTCATAAGGGTCTGGCAAGGTACTACTTGAGGATGAGTGTGGAGCTTCACTGGCTAAAAAGGACTTCTGACATGACATGAATGCTTGCATACTATTATGGCACTCACAATGACCAAGTTAGATACCTTATATCCAATTCAGGGTGAAGTGCAATCCATCAAGTAAGAATGAAGCCTTGCAACTTTGCCCTTTGAAATATGAATGTGAATGCAAGGAACCTTGAAAATGAGCAACATCATGCAAAGGAAACTAGGTTGATTTAGGTTGATCACAATGGTAGAACTCCTAGGCCAACTCATAAATGAGTTTAGATAGTTAGCTCACACCCATTCAATGTTCCCCGAAAAAGTCATTTTGGCTTATCAAGCATCTATTGATCATGATTTTTTTTCAATTTTTTGATCTTGAGAAATCGGAGAAATCTACACTTTTAAATTAGCAAAATTGGTCAAATTTACACTAGGAAAACAAATTTTTGCCAAAACAATTGATCCTAAGTGCAACTTTTTTTTTTGAGGCAAATTCAATCTGCTGATAGGGATCAAATTGTGACCTTTCCAAGACCAAATGGTCAAAGGTGGGAGCATCTGTGACTTCAGAAGTCTACCTATCAAGAATGCAGCACAAAATGGAAGACTGGCTGGGTGGTCTGAGATTCAAAACCTCAGGTTCAGGTGAGCACTGGGGTCTGAGACTGAACAGAACCTGATGGAGATGTCCAAATGGAGAGAGAGAGAGAGAGAGAGAGAGAGAGAGGGCAGGTTTCAGGTTTCAGAGTGACTTGGTTCCAGGGACAAGGTTATGGAATATCTAAAGGGCCATACTTTTACAATATCCCTGGTTATGGAACTATTTTATAAGCCCAGGATATATTCCATTAGCATTGGGCAAAGAAAATTTTTAATCTCAGAGCCCACAAAGCCCACAATATTTGATTTTGTGCAAGGGTTTTTTCACTCCTCATACTGGGCTTTTTATTCCAAGCATGGATTTTTTTAAAATTTTGAGCCAGGAGTTTTTTTATTCTAAGCACAGGGCCTTTGATTTCAAGCAAAGGGGTTTTCATTTTGAGCATGTGGGTTTTCAACTCCAAACACACTTGGAATCAAAAACTTGAAATTGGGTGTGAATGGCCTTGAATTTTTTTTTATATAAAATTAAATGCTCTGAAATTATGACCTAAAATTATGATCTTTACATATTCTGGAAGAGGGAGTGGATTCAAATGACTTGTTGTGATTGAATGTTTGGACATCAGACCTCATCCAGGCACACTGCCATCCTCATTAACAATGCTGATAAAGTTCTATGTTTTTATTGAAACCTTTTTTGCCCTCTTCTCTGAAATGTAGGTGACAGAGACGCTCTGGGGTTGATCAACAACTTGCACTTCCCAGCACGTTGTGTAAAGTACTAGCCATCTGGTTCCTGTGTTGCAAGGCAGAACAATCGGGTTGACTAAAAATATTGCTTGTTCCAGTAAGAATGAAGCCTTTTACAAGTTTGCAGTTTGGAATGTGAATACAAGGAACTATGTACTAACAATAGAATTGCAAATAAAAACTGCTCAGATCAAACATAGTGATTATACTCATAGCAGTCACTATCCAAGAAGGATGACTTTAAAGCTCAACAAGCAAGTAAGATTGCATATATTTTCATCTTTGGACGATGGATGTTTTGTAGCAATGGTGATGAGGGCCAATGTGGTTGAATGCCCTTCATACAAGGTCTAACTCTAAACAATCACATTTTGTTTCTAGTAGTCAATAATGGCTTTGATTATAACTAAGTTGGTTATTATGTGTCATACCTAGCATGGTGTAGAGAAGATTTGAATCATTTGCAAGCTGGTCATGAATGAATTTAATGGATATTTTGTGTAGTGTGTTTTTCTACTCTTCCATTTTTACAATGGAAACTTAGAATTATTTCAGGTTTGGTCATTCCCAAGTTGTATTGTGAATTTCACACCAAAGGTTAATCCAAGTGATGATCTTAGTGATGTTTTCATTTTAATCTTTAATTGATACTTGACCAAAATAATCTCAAGTGGAAGCAAAGGGCTCTAATCACATATCACATTACTCTTCAACATTCATGTGAAATGTGGAAATTTTAAAATTTTGACTTGGCAAAGTTGTCGAAGATTTCAAGTTGAATCTTTTGGTCGAAAAATTTGGAAGCTGATTGAGGAATGAAAAATCCTCACTATTGAAAGTGCGAGTCTAGAAGTTATGGGCAACTTCCAAATTTTTACATTTTTGAAAATTTTGACCAAGCCATTGTGCTTCATTATGCTAAAAATTCTAGGGATAGAAGGCATCCATATGAGATTGGTTAAAAAGAAATTGCTCCGTTTGGACTTCGGATGAGAGGGAATTGAATAATCAAAGATGCACATCTAATGGGTATGTACACAAAATCAAAGAAGATAAACTTTTGTCACAAGTTTGGGGTATTTTTATTATTCCCAACCCTTCTCACATTCCAATATGTCCAACATGGGCAAATTGCAAAACTTGGGACATTAGAGTTGTTAAACCTTTGTCTCCACTACCCAATCTCAAGCAATTTAAGCACTAAATTGTTTTCATTCTAGCCACTAAAAAGAATCCTAACACAAAATGCCAATCCATTTCATCAAAACTTGAAATCAGCATTGGACAAAAATTTGAATTCCTAAATTAATATATGTCAAACAAAGATGTGAGATTTTTATTACAAAAATATGATATAAAGGTTAATATATTTCCTTCTTACGATATAATAATGTTAAAAGTTGATTATTATTCTCATATAAGCTTCATCCCATACTAAAAAAGGTTGTGATTTTAAATTTATAAAATGGATTTTTGGTTCATTAAAAATGTATAACATTGAATAATGGTTGGTATGTAACCAATACATAAATCCCAGTTTTTTTTTCAATTTTGGGATTTAGCCCATGTGGCCACTTGCGCATTTGCTTTGGTACTAAAATGATTAATAGTCATGGGTTGTAGGACTTGCCATTGGCCCTAGTAATAAATGTTGATTCTAAATCTAGGTATCAAATTTATGGCTCCTAGTATAGTTTTAAAGGTGAAAATATATGTTTACTAATGAATAAATTTTAAAGTTTTTTCAACTTTTATGCAAGAGCAATAATTTTTTTTTATGAAATGTATTTTTTAAAATTGGAAATGGGCAACTACTTGTGACATGTAATGGTTATTTTTTAGTGATTAGTAAGGACCAAAGTGTAACAAGAACTTGCAAAATTCAAACATACTCAACAAAGCATACAAAATACCAAAAAATCATATTTTTTTTCTAAATCAACTCAAAACTTGGGCATCTCCAACAACAAAGCACACAAAGTGAAAACAACACATTCAAAATGGGAAGTAAACCTAAATAATTAAAATCGAGTTGAACCCCAAATATTGGCCCTTCTAGTTCAAAAATTGGCCCTTTTAGCTCAATTGACTTGTAATTTGTCAAGTTAGCCAACAAAATAAAAAATAAAAAATAGTGGACAAGGGAAAGGACAAATAAATTCCAAAACATGCTAGTAAGTGGAAACATGGAAACAAAGGGGTTGTATGATCATCCAACCATGAAATTCACCACATATTTGAAAAGGAGTCAACAAGTTTTTACTTGTACAAAAAATGGCCACATATGCAAAGAAGCTACATGATACTTCCTTAAAACCTTTAAGGTTCTGCAAGCAACATGTTTATTGCACCTTGAACCTTAGCCCTCATAACAATAGAAGTGAAGTGCAACTTTTCATTATTCAATGCACTCCACATAAGCAAGTTTTAAATAAGAACAATTAGCCTATTGTGAAATTTTGACTTCATTAAAAAACATATCTCATCTTCCACATTGCCTATTATACACATGATAGCGAGATTGGCCAATTTCACACACTCAAAAAAAACTAAAAACTAATATGTGGGATGTTATCACAAGACGCCACATCTTGGTTAGAGGATTCAAATCAAAAAAGGTAGTCATGCATGTTTTTGGATCATGTTTCATAGTAATTTAAATAGGCCCTATCAGCAATCAAAGTCATTGGCATTAAGGAGTTCATTAACTTGAAACTCCTTCTCATTCAAAGATAAGGTCTTATTCCCATAAATGTTATTATAAAAACTTGAAGGTGATCGGCAAATGAAAAGTCACAATTTTTTTGAAACAATATTGGGGATACACAACCCCAAAGGCATGGGTTAGAAACCTAATTTTTAGTTCCTTAATTAGTGCTTCTCCAACCCTTCGCAAAAAAAATGTAATTTAAAAAAAAAGAAAATGCAAAAAATTGGGGATGGGAATACCCATGCATTTGTTCTTCACAAATGTTTCAACAACAAAAATCACATCCTTTGTCACAAAAAAAGTGCCATTGTTTCCATATATTAGTGCATTGTGCAAACGTGTTGGCCAAAAACTTCAAAGGCCAAGTGTTAAACTCCAATATTCAAATCTAATATTCATTACATCTAAATATTTTCATGCTTATAATTAAGCAAAACTTTAAAGGCCCAAAAGTTTGAAATCTATGGTAAACTTTGAAATAGGATCATAATACATGCCATAGATGTCATCTTGATAGACCTTGATAGTTACCATAAGATCATGCACAAATACATTCTACATTTGTACAAACTTATCAATGCATGCATAAATTTTAACAAAAACAAAATGCAAGTAAAGCCAAGCAAGATTTTCAAGTCCAACAAATGTTCATAGTTAAGCTTTGTTTACTAATTTTTAAGATTGTCCTATGTTAGTTTCACCAAAAGAATTTGTACTTCATGACCATCATATTTTTTGGAAGGCTCAACATCGAAATCCATTTAGTTTTAATGTTCTAAATAATCTTATTCACCTTTGTTTCCATGAATTTTGCAAGTTTTGTGAACTTTAAATGTCTTTTAGGTGAGTGTGCAAAGTAAACATGCAAGTTTTACAACAAAGTCTCCAAATGTGCATTTCACCAAAGGAAATGTAATAAGGTCTACACTACCAAATCTATGTGATGGGCCATAGGATGGATCCCTATAAAATGTGAGTGTAGTTATCTTAGATGTGTTTTTGTAGCACTCAACTTGGTGCCTTGAAATTTATTTACATCATGAACCACAAAGTTGATGAGTTTAATGACAATTTATTATTTTGGCAAGCCCCCTCCGATCATCAAAACAATCATAATCATTTTTGTTAGATTCTCATCTCCAAATCCTTTCAACACATGATTTAAAGATATAAAAATAAAACTCCTTACCTTATGCACAATCTACCAATGGACAAATAAAGAAGACTGATTGTCAAACATAAAAATTTCATCACAATTGAAAATAACAAATTATGCAACCCCAATTACCATTCTAGTTGCCTTCATTAGCTCATTGTGCATGAAGTTAACCATAATCCACCTAAAAATATTTATCTAATTTTTTTGTTATTTCTTGGAACTATCAAATAATCATACAAAATGCTTCAAGGATTCATATTCCAACATGAAATGACCTACTATGACAAATGTAGTATAGTTGTAAACTAAATTACTTTCTTGGCCTTTTTTTCCTACTATCCCATTTGCCAATTCCAAAGCAATAGTGTGATGACCATAATTAGTAAGTTCAACATGGTTATGTATGTATGTTTACATTTTTTTGCATAGTATCAATCCCCTTTCTTCACATCAAGTGATATATCCTTTTCATATTTCTTGTGAGGTGTATGCATTTTAAGGTGGTTCATTTTCAGCAAATGTTCCACTTCTTAAAAGTCCATACAATAATGTCAAAATGGTAGTCTATTTTGATATATTAATTTAGTGGGGAATTACATGGTGATCAATGAACTAAAAAGCTTATATGAAAATAAACCATTCTAAATTTTATTTAATGTTTATGTTTTAAAAAAATTTGAAATCCACCAAAAAATGATTATGATATGGACTTATGAAAATATGGCCATTTTAAGCCATTCAAAAGTCCATAACTTTTTTTTGGTTAATTTTTTTTCTAGCAATTTTTTTCCACATATGTTCTTTTTGTTTTAACATATCATATATTGAATCCCTATTATGTATCCCAAATATAATTCATACCCAAAAATGCAAATACATAGAAGCATAAACAATAAACCAATCCATATTTTTCAACTTCAAAAGTGCATTACTATAGATTTAGTGTATATATGTTGTAATTTTTTTAAACATATGTTTCTTCTTCAAGTTGAAAATCATCTTGCCAAAAATTTGAAAAAATATTGTTTTATGCGATGTTAATAGCATGTATATGAACGCCACTTTGCAAAAAATTGGATTGCGACACAAAAAATGAGCCACCTTGCAACCACCCTATGCCCTATATGCTTGCAAAATGAATCCCATTTGAGAACAAGTAGTTTTTCCTTTCCTTCCACCTATGTACAAATCTTGCACCTAACAATGTGAAAGCAACCAATTTACCCAATAACCAATTCAACCCAAGGTAGCTTTAAAATCATAGGTTTTTATAAAATTTCCTATTCTTATCATAGTTGCCCTTTTTAAACATCACATCAAGTATTAGGTGGGTGGGAAGATAGGGTTCAAGGGGTAGAAGTTCGATCAAACACATAAAATTAAAATCACCTTCAAGATTTGAAAGGTGAAAGGTATAAGATGATTGAAGAGGTGCAAAATGGGATGAAGAAGCAACATTTTGATTAGGCATAACAAGAGGCTTAATGACATAGGGTTTTTACTATAATGAAAAGACTTGAACTTGTAAGATGGTGGGAGTTAAGGTGCTAGAATGAAAGCATGAAAAAAAGGACAAGAACCTATACCTTCTTCACAAGCTTCAAATGAAAACCATAGAATATGAAAAAAATCGTTACTAAATACCAAATGGACAAACTTATATAATAATAAAAAGTCAACAAAACACACACAAGTTCAAAACCAAAAGATGAAAAAAAAAATTCACCATAACATTGATGGCTAAATTAAGCTACTTTACAGCATAAGTTCCAATATTCTTCCAAAATCTTTTTAAATCTTCCCAAGTCCCTTTGAAATTTCATGAAGTCCTTTTGAAACCCAAAAGTCTTACACATCACACAAATAATTATATGTAATTAATTAACATTAATCACAACTCAATAACAAAAAATTAAACACATGCAATCTTCGTGCCCTCTTGCTTTCAAAATCTTAACCTAATTGACAATGAAAAGCACCATTGATGCCACAAGAAAAAACTGTATAGTAAATCAATGGTTGAAAAATATACACAAAGTAAAAAGGTTTAAGGTTTACCTATTGGACAATTATAAGAATGAAATTTATATGAAACATAATGAAGATTTGTGATTCTACATCTTCGTTTTGAATTTCAACAATGGGATCTTGTGCTTTGTATTAATAACAACACCATCAAATTTCAACCATGACATCAAACATTAAACTCCACCCACCAAAACACACAATGGAAATAAAATTCACCCAAGCATTACCAATGTGCAATGTGCATGTGATTTGCTTAGTTCAACTAACAGGTGCCCCGATGATTAAAAACATGGTAATCCCTAATACTAAAGGTGCAAAATCTAATGAATAAGAAGAAAAAAATTACCTTCAAGCAAAAGTTCTAAAGAAGAGGTACATGGAGTTAACAACCTAAAGATGAAAGCAAGGGAACGACAATGGTGATGGGGTGTAGTTAGTTTCATGAAGGTGTAGATTCAATGGTTACGATGTGGTTGTTCAATGATTTATAACTACCTAGATGTGGCCATGTGATGAATCTAGGTGGCACCTTTACATCCTAAGCAATTGCTTTCTCACCAAAAAAAAAAACCTTAAATTTTTTGTTATTGGTTTTCTTTGATAAAAGTAGTCATGATATTTTTTAGTCAAAAAATGGCACAATTTGTCAAGAAAAAAAATTGTGTCAAACCAAATTTATCAAACATTAATGTATTGATACATACCATTATTTTAGTGCATGAGTGTTTTCCTATATTAAAAAATGTTTATATTCATAACTCCATACCTCTCAATCTTGTATTCCAAATAATAATAAAAATTGAATATAAAAACCTACTAAAAGTATATCAAACCAAAAACATTGCTATGAAATGAAAAATAGAAGAAAAATCCAACAATTGTATGAAAAGGAATGTTATAAAAGTCCAACCAATTGTTTGAAGATTACACATAACTAAAATATATAAATGAATCAATTAAAGGGTTAAGCCAAGAGAAGGTTATTTAACTTGTTTCAAGGAAAATGGGGGTGACCAAAAAATTATTTAGTTTATGAATCACATAAAAAATTTGTGAAATTGTTCAACAAATTGTGTTGTTACAAAGTTTCAACATACCTATTTAGATCTATTTTGGGCGCTTATAATATTGTCTTCCCAATAACCAAAACAAGTTTGATTATGCAATTTGTTAGGGTTTTTCAATTTTTCATATTCAAGGTTTTGACTAATTACTTGTATGAATATGTATTATATAAAAATAATATATTGATAAAAAATCACTTATAATAATAGTTCCATTGTTTTACTTGGTTTCAAACTTGAACATCTAGATTCAAACTTGAACATCTAGAAAAATTATAGTATCTTGATTTGTAAGCTTTTATTCCTAATGCACAAAAATAATTCAAATCGAAAAATTAAAAAATAATTCATGTATCAAAATTGAAAATGTATGAGATAAATCATGCCAACCAATTATGATAAAATAAGAGCGTGAAATAGATTAGAAAGACCACTTAATGCAAAAGGGGTTTGGTTTCTTTTGGGTGACTAAAGCTTGTTTGTAATTACATAATAAAAACCAAAGAACTTATATATACCTACTAATTAAAAAGAAAAGCCTTCAAAACTTTAATGTGAATGGCACCTTGATTTGCAAAAAAAACTTCCACAACTCTAAAATTCAAGTGTGAATGGGACCATGAAAATATCTACATTAGAATAAAAATTCGAGTGTGGATGGGACCATTTGTGAAAAACTCATCTAATCCTAAAACTTGTGTGTGAATGGGAAAATTTGGGGGGGGGGGGGGGGGGGTAACCTCTTCTCCAACCGCAAAACTTGCGTGTGAATGCGACATTTTGAAAACACAAAAAAACGTGCATAATAGTGGGAAAGACAGAAAATGTCAGTGTAAAAAGGGAAAAAGTAGAATCGAGTTTATCTTGACCCTAGTCCTTAACCCCCGGTCTTCGTCGCGGTAACCCAACCCCTCGATCGTTTCCCGAACACCGGAAGAGGATCAGATCCGGATTATCACTAATTAAAATCCAATTAAGACTAAGTAGGATTAATTAGCGGATAATTAATTAGTAAGATCTTCCCTGCAAAGGAGAAGATGAAGCGGGAGAGCTTTGTGTGTACTCTGTCTGTTTGTCTGTCTCTCTCTCTCCGGCGATGGCGGCTCTTTCCTCTTCTCAGACTTCCTTCTTTTCTGGCCTCTTTCTCTTTCACACGAGCTAATGCTGTTGCGCTACATATACAGGAGGGTAATCCTACCATCGATAGTTTCATTTCGACGTCACTCTCTTGCGATTTGTTGCAGTTTTGCAACAGATAGACTATGCCCTAGTAGTGCTGTTTGGACGAGGTGAAGGAGGGAAGGTTTCCCCCCCCCCCCCCCCCCCCCCCCCTACAATTCTGTAGTGCGATTGTTTTTTTCTTGCTAAAGAGGATGGTAAAGATGAAATGTGTAGGTAGAGCGAAAAGAGAAGAGGAGGAGATGGAGTTGTGGAAGCCGCTGGTTGAGTGTTTTTCCGGATGTTCATGAACCTTGGAGTCTTCCTTTGTTTTCTTTTGTTTCTTTGCCGGCGAAGGATAATGTTAAGGTAGACTAAGGAGTTCTGGAGCTTCTGTAGTGCTGCTGCGTCAAGGAGAAGAATGGCAGCACCAGATGGAGAAGAGCGGGTGCTAATGACGGCACAACATATAGTGAGATCGTTAGGCACTACAGACACGATGACAGACGACATGCTGCAAATTCTCTCGAAGTTTGATCACAGATTCTCCAGCATGAATGACATGAACAAGAAACAAGAATCGACAAGTTCGCAGGACTCAGACTACTACGAGGCCGCCGCTGCAGCGGCGGAGTCCCAACAACTACAGAACCACTCTCGACGACCTTCTTCTTCCAACGTCTCCCGGAACAACACGACTACTGGCAGTGCGAAGCTTCGTGAATCGAGACTTGATGCTGCGGAGGATGTGGTAGTGCGATGGGACATGGGGTACTCAGAGCAAGCCAAGCAGCAGATGATCTTCGAGTGCCCAGAAGAAGAAGCTGCCGCTTATCTTGAAGCTGTGGACGAGGTACAGTACATGTTGGATTCGTTGTTTCTGCAGAATAGAGAGCCTGAAACCCAAGCGAGAGCGCAGAACTTGCTTCAGCTGGCGATGGAGAGACTGCAGGAGGAATTCCGTCATTTGCTGCTGGAAAACAGCCGATCTGTGGACCCTGACTGGCTGTTTGACTCGCTGGCAGCGGCAGAGGCAGCAGGATCCTCATCGTTCCAACATTCTCTTGATGATCACGACGATGCCATAGCAGCGGAGGAGAGCTCCGGCGATGACAATGCAGATGAAGATGTTGCTCCGGTTGCAACTCCTGCAGCACTGGTGCAACAGACTACGACAACAGTAGTGGATTTGGTGCATCCTGACGTTGTACTTGACCTTGGCAACATTGCCCAACGCATGATTGCGGCAAAGTACCAGAATGAGTGTTGTCAGTTGTACGTTAATTCCAGGAAGACTGTGTTGGAGGAGAGTTTGTATGGGCTCGGTGTGGAGAAGCTCAGCATTGATGAGGTCCAGAAGATGCCTTGGGAGACACTGGAAGATAAAATTAAGAAGTGGATCCAGGCCATGAAAGTGGGAGTCAAGGTGCTTTTTGCAAGTGAGAAGCTACTTTGTGATCAGGTGAGAAGCTGCTTTGTGATTGGGTTCTGTCCATTTCTAATCTCAGCTTTTATCTTCCTTGGACAACAAAGATATTATGCACATAAAGATATTGCAACACCCTAGGCACGACAAGGAGGAGCACCTCCTTTGGAGGCTGATTGTCAGAGGAGGTCTTGCAGAGTTTGATTGCATACTTGCCAGCCCTTGTTTGCACCTTCAGACCTCCATTGGGAGCTTTTTGGTGGAAATTCAAGCCTACATGTGCCTGATTTCTGTTTCTAAAGTTTAATCTCTGGCACCCTTTTGGCAGGTGTTTCCAACTCCCATTGCAGAAACATGTTTCAGTGACATCTCCAAAGGAGCAATGATGCAGCTGCTGAGTTTTGGTGAAGCCATAGCCATTAGTCGTAGGTCTCCAGAGAAGCTCTTCAAGGTTCTGGACATGTATGAAACACTTCGAGATCTTGTTCGTGAGATTAAAAGCATTTTTTGTGGAATGTCGGGTGCAAGTGTGAAGTCAGAGGCGTCAGGGATTCTGATGCGCCTGGGAGAAGCAGCAAGAGGAACTTTTGCTGAGTTTGAGAATGCTATCCAAAGAGACGGGTTACGGACTCCTGTGCCTGGAGGTGGAGTGCACCCTTTGACTCGATATGTGATGAACTATATCGTGCTCCTGTGTGAGTATAAAGATACTCTGGAGCAGCTCTTTGGGGAGAAGAAAAAGGATGGATCTAATCTTTTGGACTCTGGGAATGGGGAGACAGACTTGTTGGGTGATGATGGCAGACATGAGGGAGAGAAGATGTCACGGTTGGCTGTGCAAATAAACTGGCTGACCCATGTGCTGCTCAACAATCTGGATGGGAAATCAAAGATTTACAAGGACCCAGCCTTGACATACCTGTTCCTTATGAACAATGTGCACTACATAGTGCAGAAGGTCAAGTCTTCATGTGTTATAGTCCTCATTGGGGATGACTGGGTGAAGAAGCAAACTGGAATTGTCAGGCAGTTTGCTACAAGCTACCAGAGGGCAGCGTGGATCAAAGTTCTTTCCTTCTTGAAAGATGAAGGCATACACAGTTCAGGGAGTTTCTCGAGTGGTGTTTCCAGAGTGGTGCTTAAGGATAGGTTCAAGAACTTCAATGCAGCATTTGAGGACGCTCATAAAGCACAGTCAACATGGGTTGTGTTTGACCCTCAGCTTCGTGATGAGCTCCGCATCTCCATTGCTGACAAGTTGCTACCTGCATATCGTGCATTTGTTGGTCGATATGGCAACTTCTTAGAAACAGGGAGGCATCCTGACAAGTACATCAAGTTCTCAGCCGAAGATTTGGAAAGTGCCATTGGGGATTTTTTTGAAGGGTCGTCTGGGTCATTGAATTTGAGAAGAAGATCATTCACAGCACAATGAGCTACCACATGAACACCTGTCTGCATTTGCAATCTGTACAGGGCATGATGAGAGCCTGAACTTGAAATAATAACTAGCTCAATGTATGCTGATTTTATTACTGTGTAAGAAATCCAAGATTTCTGGTACCTGAGACATATGGACAAAACAGACATTTTTAATACTTGTTTACAGGCAGGGTATCTGATAACCATAGACTTCTGCTTCTGGCAGATTCTGGTTCAAGTTATGGCTTTCTAGGATTTGCAACAGGGCATGAGCAAAGGGAACTCTGGATATGGGTGTATGACATTGCAATTTTTTTGGATGAGACATTTGAGTCATGGAAAGTCTTTTCTAGTTCTAGTCGACAGCTTGAGTCATCTGAAGGAATGCATCAGGCAGGCAGAACAACACTGCCCAACTTGAGTCTCCCCCTTGTGGGTCCTCTTCTCTCTCTCTGCTTTGGAAGAGATTTCACCTTGGAGATGACTAGAGACTGTACCAGAAGCTTTGGAGTACTGGCTATATTTCAGGTGATATTGAATTCCACTCCTGCTATATCTTCCTATCATGCTCATTTACTGTTATAGGCAAATTGCCATCTGCTTCTAGATTGGCAGGGTTTAGGTTTTTCAATTGACAAGCAAATAGGATTTGCCATGTGCGTCTGCTCTGTGCAGTTCTGGCCCATCAAAACACCCTCACATTAGCAACCACAAGATTGCTATTCGGCATAGGGATGTGTAGTAAGTGCTTTTCTTCCCTAACCATGCTTGTTCTTATGGTACAAGTCTTCAAGTTTTGAGTAGATTTGCTAACATCCACTGTCTGGAGCTGATGAAGTCAGTGGCAAGTAATGGCAGCTATCACTTCCATTCATGATGAAGATGGACGTCCACACATTTTATGATGTGCACAAAAGTGTCATGTCTATTTTCAGGGTCTGTGCAGTGTGCTTGTATATGGCTCTTTTACATTGTAGGTCCACTCTTGTTTTCTTTCTCTCTCTCTCTCTCTCTCTCTCTCTCTCTCTCTGTGCACTCTTTGCTCAATCTCATTTTCTCACCATGGCATTTTTGTGTTTTGGATTCCTCGTGGAGCTTCTAGGCTACACCAGGTATTGAAAATTATATAGTGGGAATTGTACAAGTTGGTTAATATCAACAGAGTATTTCTAATCAGTACATATGTAAGGAAAATAATGTACATGAACTATTTCCTAAATGTATGGGACATGGCTTAGCATCTTGAATATGCACATACCCAAAATAATTTCTAACATCAAAGTAAGATAAATGATCTATTTCCTGTTTTTCCTTGCATGAAAATCTAAAGTCATGTTATTTTGACCTTAAATGTAAATCATAAGATTTCGAAGATTATTATTGTTTGGTAAATTCAATTTGACTAACAAATTGTTTTTATCAAATAGCCAAATAGTCACATTCATTTTAGAATGCTAGATTAAATATCTAATTGAAGGTGGAAATTTGCACTAATTATTGTCTAATATGCATGGTTTGAGATCATAATGTCTTGGATCAAAAGGGGTTACACAAATTGGACTAAGTTCTAGATGTTGGAGGTGGCCACTTTGGTGCAACCACCTTAATTTTGCCTTGTTATTTGATGTTATATCTTGAATTTTTATTGCAATTTTTCATTTGAAGGTAGAAGAATTGATTACTTGCATTTGAAATCCATCTTCCAGTAATGTAGTCATCTTAGGGCCTTACCTTACACTTAAGGAGTAAGATTAAGAAGGTGTAAGATCCAACACGTTCTTAAGAAGTAGGTATGAAAACCTTCCCCTCTTATGCATCATGATTTACCTATGTTTTAGGCTCATGATAGCCTTCAACTCATGCTTTACAATGGGTAAGACCCACATGTGGGGGATGTTCCCAAAATGCAAAATCCAACCCTGCATTTTGGGCATGGCCCCACCTTTAGGGCTTCACTCTATACGAAAGGTCTTCAATCTTTTGTTCAAAAAGTCATGTTTTCATGTCAATGGGGAGTTTGTAGCCAAGAGATGTGGTGAGGTAAAAATTCTCTTTAGACATCCGATTGGAACTCTTGTCCCAGGATGTGAATGGGTTGATCACATGGCACATGGCAATATTGTTAGTTCTGCCCAAATACAAGTAAAGTGTCAGGTAAGTATTGGTGAGATGAAGACTCACCTAAGGCGGGAGTCAAACGCTCAAAGACTGAATTTGAAGGATGCCCCCAACTCCAACAACCTTTACTTGGCATGATAACAAGTCAATCATAAAAGCCACTTACACCAAAAAGTCCCAGGGCAGCAAATCTTCAAAATGAGATGTGCGATTAATTATGATTATTTTGTGTAGGGAAGGGTCTCTTACACTCAATCTGCTTTGATCAGAGCAACCTAATGGAAAGCCAGTGACATAGGGCCTTGTTTCTTGATGTAAGGATAAGGTAGTCGTTCATCATTGGAGAGCTGCAAGTGCCTTGAAAATATGTAGTTAATCATCCTAAGAACTCTGGAAACACATGTTTTCATAAAGAAAGATAGATGTCATTATGATGAGTTGCGGTTTGGGTCACAACTCTCATAACTCCCCTGATGGGTCAATGCTTGAACAATTGAGCTACGAGAGAGCTATGAGACAACCATGAACACATGTACATAGGTGGAAAAGTTGTTGTGATCACGACAACCTAATGGAAAGATGTCCTTAGACCTCAAGGTGGGGGCATTTCTGAAATAAAGGCACCAAATGAGGCCATAGCCAATCTAGCCTTCATGTCTCATGAATATTTTTCACCCAGGGGTCTTTGAACATCTCCACCACGCAGTATTAAAATGGCCTTCACACTAATTTGTAGATGAAGCCATCATTCAAATAATGTAAAACCCTTGGGATTGACAAATATGTGCAAGATATTATAATTTGATTATAATAATTTGAGAATTATAATTTGATTGAAGAACATGACTTTTTTGAATAATTGCAAGTTGATTGTGAAACCCCTCACCAAACATATCTTTTTCAAGATCTAGTCTTGTAACATCAACCATTGCTACAACAACTGCATTAGCAAAAGGGTTCAACCAATAAAAACACACAATTAGAAAAGGAATGATAATTTTGACATCATATTAAAATACCAACTGCATTGCATTCCAACATCCCACTAAGTTTTTCACAACACACAAAACTTTGAAATGTGAATTCAACATGATAACCATCATATTGTAAGCTTGTCATTCATCAAAAGATCTCAAAAACCTCGAAAAAGATAAAACCACCTTTATAACCTCCAATTGCATATTTACATGCAAACATAAGATTTTAACCCCAAAAAAGTTCAAGATTTCAAACTCACTAGAAAGCTACAATAATTCGACTTCCATTTTCATAATAAATACAATAGGTGTTGTCAAAGCATTTGGCAACAACCAATGGCCCTTAAATTGATTCATCACACAAGCCGATACAACATGATTCAAGGTAAATAGTGAACTTAACAATAGCCCACATTTAAATCTTAAATATTATTTGTTGTGAAGCCATTGATTTTTACTTACCATAACAAAGAATTATAGCATTCTTAAACTCCATAGTTTTTTCAAACATAAAAACCTGTTCGTGAATTTGATCTTCATAAAAGTTATTTTATTTTCAACACCAGTTTTTAATGTTCTTAAGTCAAAATAGGAATAATCCCAGCCAAAACAAGGATGCTCCCACTTTTGCCTCTCTTTCTTAGATTTTTTGGTCCAAATAATGTTTTCTTAAAACCAACCTGACTTTTTTCACATTAACATATTTCAACTCAAAACATATTTTAATTATCTTTTGTAGCATACTAATAAGCCTTAAACATCACATGCCCAAAACACTAATTGTCATAAATGCAAAAAAAAATTCAAAGGTTTACAATCAATGATAGAATGAAAAGTTATTGCCATAACTATCAAATCAATGCTCTCACCCTTTACAAATGCAATTACTCAATGTGACAAATGAAACTTCCCCAACAAAAATTGGAGTTGTATACCCATGGATTGCTTAGATGTTTCATTCATTTTAAACAACCCCATAACAATATGCATGGTTACTAGGTTTCACTCAAACCATTGATAATAAATAAAAATGTATTCACATTGCCAGGAAACATCCAAAGATCAAAATTGGTAGAGACCATTACTATAGATGCAAGATTTGGCAAAACATGTTAGTCCATTGTCTTCTTGACCATGGTAGGCAAAAAAAAATTCACCAACACAATTTTTATTTATTTTTTAAAAACATAAAGGCATTATTGATGTAAATCTAACCTATGTAGCCAAACGTTTTCGCAAGTCAACAAGGGCCTATATAACCCTTACAAATATTTCTTCCTTCCGGCGAGGGCAAAAAGAAGATTACGCTTCATAAAGTACCTACACTTTACGGAACATTGCTTGCCTTAACAGGCTTGCCATGTTCCTCCTAGATGATAATGGGTTCTCTTGGGCCCATTCCATGTCACGTAAAAGTACTAGTCAAAATTCCTGGTATAAAATTCCAGGGTGGGTAGGATGAAGGGGGAAAAGAGGGAAGATTACGGTTCTCCGTAATGCGCCTGCAAATACAAAAGAAAAACTAAGTCAGGATTTTTAGGGTTGTGCATTCTACGCTTTCCAACGCAACTCCAAGGTGTCCACTTAAAGATGGTAACTGTGAACACGTGTCATCGACCCATAGGCGAGGAATAGAACTTTCCACCCCAAAACACAATAATATCGGACACCTGTCATGACACTAATAACGATGAAGATTCGCAAACTTTTTTCATCCAATAGCGTTCGCTCATTTCCTCAGGACGTATTCATCCATACAGGATCCATCCACATCCTATCCAGAACCGCCGTGCGCCGCCATCGACGGAAATTAGATGATGGAAGGACGACGATTAGTACTCAAACTATCATCTATGGGATTTGGATGATGGAATGATGATTAGTGCTGATAATATCATCCATCGGATTTGGATGATGGAAGGATGATTGGTGCTCTTAATGCCATCCATGGTGGTTTGCTTGATGGAAGGATGATATGGGACTGTAAATTGCATGACGGATGGATAATTATGAAGTTGCATTATTTATCATCCAGATCCAGATGTTCTGCCCTGCACTTTGCATCCACAAATCGACGATATTCATCCATCCATCCACCAATCCGGAAGCTCTCGCTGCTGTTTCTCGCGGGGTCTTCGTCGCTCGCCGCGGTTTTGTCGCCGTGCAACGACGCTCGGTCCCATCGCTGCCGTCGCGCCGTCGCGCGAGAACCACGACACGGAACTTTCAGGAGCGTGCGTTTTGTTTTCGGCCACAGTTCGGGCTTGTTCTTATCTTGCTGCTGCAGAACGGTGTAGGCATTTGCGAGAGTTTTTTTTTCTCATTCGGTGGAGCGGAACATCTTCTGAGCTTTCTGTATCTTTTTTTGTGTTCCGAGATCTGTCGCTCATAATGGCGGGATCCATGGCAGCATTAGCTAGGAGAAGCAGGCGCTTCATATCGTCGTCGTCATCATCTTCGGCAGCCGCAGTGGCGTCTTCTGGTTCTTGGTGGAAAGATGTGCAACCGGCGGCGCGCGATCCCATCTTAGGCGTCACCGAGGCATTTCTCGCTGATACGCATCCTTCCAAGATGAACGTCGGCGTGGTGCGGTTCTCTTTCCTGATCCCTTGGCGTTTCCTTTTTCCTTTTCGATTTGAGCTGAATTCCTTATTCCAATCTTACAGATGTTATAGGTGGGGCTGAATCCTAGGTTTCTGCAGAAACCTGTCGTAGTTCTTCATCATCATCAGCGATATGAACTCTTGTTTTCAGATTTGGAAATCCATCCACGTCGTCGTTTGAACTTATATTGAACTTTCTGAAGATTATCGATGTTCACGATCCCTTTTGATTCTGAGAAGTCTGCATATTGTCACCAGGGGGCATATCGTACTGACGAAGGCAAGCCGCTGGTGCTGGAGTGCGTGCGTCAAGCAGAGCGCCGCATCGCAGGCACTAACTTCATGTATGTTTCGTCTTCACTCTCCTCGCTCCCTTCGTTCGTTCGTTCGTTCGGTCGTTCCTTCCTTCCTTCTGTTGTTTTTGGTGATCCCCTCTCTGATTGTTCTGGTTTGGAGTTGCAGGGAGTACTTGCCAATGGGGGGAAGTGTGGTCTTCAACGACCACAGCATGAAATTGGCGTATGGAGAAGAAGCTAGTGTATTGGCGGACAAAAGAGTGGCGGGAATTCAGGCGCTGTCGGGCACAGGTGCATGCCGTCTTTTTGCTGATTTCCAGAGGCGCTTCAAGCCTGAATCACATATCTTCATCCCAGTTCCGACATGGGCCAAGTACGCTTCTTCTGATGATCTTCACTCTTTACATGTTGTCCCCAGTGAGCAGACTAATGTTGTGTACACAATTGTTGGTTTTTTTTTTTTTCCTGGTTTTGATGTGTTCTCTGGATGTCTGCAGCCATCACAATATCTGGAGAGATGCCCACGTCCCACAGCATACCTTCCGCTACTACGACCCTGTAACCAAGGGCCTCGACTTTGCTGGTCTCATGGAAGATGTGAAGGTATGATTCAGTTTCTGTTTTCAAGTTGTATATGAAAATGGAACTTCTACATGTATTCTTTGAGAAAGATCTTCATAATTGCTTACACATGCTGAATTTGTAATGGTTTGAGGTGTCAAGAGATCTGAGAGGTTCTGTTATGGCTGCAAACTGGCTTTTGAGAAAAACCAGTGAAATGGTTGTTTGCAGAGAGCACCAGAAGCCTCAGTCTTCCTGTTGCATGCATGTGCGCACAATCCAACAGGTGTGGATCCATCCCCTGAGCAGTGGAAGGAGATCTCTGCACTTTTCAAGGTAACCTAACTTTGCAAAAACTTGGTCTTTCTGGCAATTATTTTTGTTCAGCTCCTGGCATTTACCACAATGTTAACAGTTGAAGTGTTTGTTCCTTCGGGCAATGGAGTGTGAGGATACTGTTTTGTCAGCCCATGTTTTTCTGAGTTTCTGGATTTGTTGGTGCTCGTGTTGGCATTGGTTTGGTGATCTGGCAGGAGAAGAACCACTTTGCATTGTTCGATATGGCTTACCAAGGCTTTGCAAGTGGAGACACAAACCGGGATGCTCAAGCCATTCGCATCTTTTTGGATGATGGTCATCAAGTTGCCTGTGCTCAGTCTTTTGCAAAGAACATGGGTCTCTATGGCCAGCGTGTTGGTTGCCTAAGGTCCTCTTCTTCACCTTTGAGCTTCATCTGATGTATTTTTCAGCTCAAAATGTGTCTTTTAACTCTGGTCTGCAAGTTATATCTATTTGGGCCCTGCAGCAATTTTGGATATGGGATGTCATTGGTAAGGGAGCAGTATAGCCCGCAGGAGGTTTTGTAATGCCCTGTGTGTAGAACAAATGATGAGTTCCAATGTGTCAATCAGTGCCTTATGAATTGGCAGACAACTTTGAGACAAAACTTGAGGTGAAAAATTGAGATCAGTGCATGCAGCAAGCCCAATTGTGTTGTTAGTCCACAATAGAATGATCTATTTTCTTGCTACTGAAGGCACATCCAGCAAGTATATGATCAAGAATTGAAGTCTGCAAGATTTCTGCTGTGGTTTTGCTCACCTTCACTTTTTTTCCCACTGGACTATAAAAACCAGGGTCTTTGCAATCAAGGGGCTTGGTGTCATAACAGATGTAGATGAGACTGTAAATTGCCAGAACAGCAGGTCATGGGAAGTGGTCATGTCATGTCTCAATGTTGACTCTTAAAGCTCATCACAGTGGTTCAATACTAATCTGAGGTCCTTGATGCTGTTGATGGGAGCAGTGTGGTGTGTGATGACACACAACAGGCAGTAGCAGTAAAGAGCCAGCTTCAACAAATTGCCCGTCCAATGTATTCCAATCCTCCTCTGCATGGGGCCCTCATTGTGTCTACCATACTTGATGATCCTGATCTCAAAGCCCTCTGGCATACTGAAGTCAAGGTATGTCTCTCTCCTGAATGGCCATTGTTGGTTCTCCCTGGTGGGTTTAGATCCATCACGTAGCATTAGGAGAGACAAATGAATTATGAACTGTGAATGTCATGGCAGGTGAAGCTTTTTTTCCTAAAAAGTTCTTGCCCCTAAACTTTTCCATCTTGTTTCGTTCTTTTCTTCCTCTTTCCTCATTTGTTGCTTTCTTTTTATTTCTCTTTTTGTGTTCATTTTTGTTGTTGGTTAGGTCAGTCATCTCCTTCTCTTTTTTGGAGTTTGTTGACCTAGCCAGCATCATGGCTGAGTCTTCCCGGTAGTGATTGTCTTCGAACAGAAACTGAGTGCATTGGTTATGTATGATATTGACCTTTACCCACTGCAGGAAGGTGATGTCCCTTATAGTAGTTGGCCACATACATGTTGCTGTTGAATGTCTCTGAAAATTTGTGTCTGTCACTGTTGTTCAAAGCAATCCTTCAGAAGAGTTCATCCCCCTCTGTCCTTTGGTAGTGGGTTTCCTCTTTTCCCTGCTTCCTGATGTGTTATCAGATCTGAAGTCTCTATTGCCTTAAATTGGAGTCACCTCTCTATTCTTGCCATGTTTGTTTTGGTTTGACCTGGACTAACATTACCATTGGCTTCCAAGTGTGTTTTTTGTTAAGTTCCAATACAATCTCATAGTTATGTTTTCTAAGTGTCTAAATCAGTTGTACTGCATCAAGCAGTGACCAGTGGCATGCTTAAAGTATATGTTCTGGTGCAGGAGGCCCGAATCACAAACCTCTATGTATGCCTGTCTCTGCCTTATGCTTATTTGCTTGCTTGAACAGGGGCAAGCTAAACAGAGATGAAGTTAGCCCTCACAAGCTTATTGCAGCTTGAATGAGGATACTATTTGACCTCTTATGTTAGCTATGTGTCCTGAGTGCTAGCCAGCATCATGATTGAGTTTTCCCTTCATTCCAGAAATGCAACAGAAACCCAGGATGCAGATTTTTTGATAGTTGTTTCACTGAGCACTTGTCTACACCCACTGTTGGGAGAAGATGCTGTTGGTGGGGATTACTAGTTAGTCACTGCCATGCATGATGAAGGTGGGTCTGATACTTTGTGAGTGAGACTCACAAGGTTGTGACTGTACTCATCGTTCTTGTGTTTGTTCTGGTTTGGCCAGAACTTACATATCAGTTACCTCTGAAGTGTTGTTCTGGAGATTTTCTTTAATCTCATTGATAAGGTCATCTCTCAAGTTTATTCAGGTTGACTTAAATTGTATCCATGGAAGAGTTCTTGGTATGAAGATACATAGGTCTTTCAAATGTATATTACTGTGTCATTGATGAGATCAGCTATCAGATCACTCTTGTGACATGATAATGATCTATCATTGGGAAAGCTGTAAATGTCTGAATATGAGATGATCACTGCAATGCTGTAGCCATTTGATCCAGTGATGTTGGGCTGAAACTACCCTATCAACTAACAGTTTTCCACCTTAATGGTTTTGTTAGGCAGACATCTGGTTTTGCATCAGTAGCCTGTTATCTTTCCATGCTGTGCTGATTGTGGTTGAATTGCCAGATCCAGGAATGCCAACTGGCTTCATTCAATTGAATCAAAATTCTGAACCTCTGCAGTGAATTGTATTTCAGGGAATGGCTGATCGCATCATAACCATGCGAGAGTTATTAAAGAAAAACCTTGTGGAGGCTGGATCTCATCTAAACTGGCAGCACATCACAGACCAGGTTGAGGACCCTCCATTTTTTGGAATCCACCTCATGATCACTTCTGTTCTTGATTCTTTCTGCAACTTGTTGTCCATTTCTAGGCTTCTCAGATTCTTTTCCTTCTCACACCTTGTCAATTTGAGCTCGGTATACTATCTTAGGTACTTCTAGCCTTTTGTCTCTTCGGTGTTGGGTAGTTTGTTGTCTTTGTTAAGTATTTGCTGACACTAGTGGTTGTTATGCAGATTGGAATGTTTTGCTTCAGTGGGTTAAACCCTGAACAGGTGGATCGCTTGACAAGCCAGTTCCATATCTATCTCACCCGCAATGGACGCATCAGGTACTGCTCTGTGGTTTTGAAACCAACCTGATAATACCTTGCCCTGTAGTCCTATCAACTAGATTAAGTTGGGTATAAGCTTGATACTGCTTGTAACATTTGAGTAATTACAATGTCATTGAGTAACACAAGTGTAGATCTGGACTTTTTAAAAGCCTAGTACTACTCAAATGTTGAATTCTAATTGCCAGATAATTTATGCTTCATGATCACTAGCAGGACCTCTACTCCATGTATGGAAGTTCTTGAGAGCCTTTGAAAATCCTAGACTTTGTAAATTCTTAGTACAACTTCCTGTTCTTACACAGATTTGAACTGACAGGAATGCTCTTGCAGAATGAAGGGTTGACAGTTTGGATTTGTTGGATGCAGCATGGCTGGTATAAATTCAAACAATGTGGAGTACTTGGCAAATGCGATACACGAGGTTACCCGGGAAGAGGAAGCTGAGAAGGCAGCATGAGCAATTCTTACAAGATTTACACACAAGGCAGATCTTTTGTGTCAGTCAAGTAGGTAATCCGTTGCAAATTTCAACATTCATATTGAGACATTCTCACTTGCTCCACCAGAGATGGTGGGCTATTTTTGTTGAATAAGAGATTGGATGAAATGTAGTGCAGGATGGTAACATTCACTCAGCAGTTTTGGAAGAGTAATAAGCAGAGCTTGTGCACAAAACCCCCTTTTCTGTCTAATGAGAAATTAAAAAATACTGTTTCTTGCATTTTTAGAGAGCTGATGTTGGGAGCTGATGAAGTGAGTGCGATAGTCATGACAGCTCTTGCCTGCCATTCATGACTAAGGTGATGCTCTAACATTTTGTGAGCAACAGATCATGCATGCTGATCTGAGAAGATGTCAATAGAATTGCACTGAAAATGCAAGCAGGGATGTCGCAAGATGCTCTGAGAAGATGTGAATAAATTTGTAATGAGTGATGATGCAAGATGATCTGAGATGACAACAATAGAACTGCACAGAATTCGCAAGAATGTGCAAGTCAATCTGAGAAGATGTTGATAAAATTGCACAGTTGCAAACAGTAGTCTGAGAAGATGTTAACAAATTGCACAGGCAATGATCATGCAAGACGATCTGATAAGAATATGTCAATAAAATTGCACAGAATTTGCAAGCAAATAGGATCATACAAGTGGATCTGAGAAGATGTCACATGAAATTGCACAGAATTTGCAAGCAATGAGCATGCAAGAAGATCTGAGAAGATGTTAAACAAGTTACACAAAATGTGCAAGCGAAAATGATGCAAGATGATGAAGTGAAAAGATTATTAAAGAAATTGCACAAAATGTGCAACCAATGCTGATTGTGCAAGATGATCCGAAGATATTGTTAAAGAAATTGCAAAAAATGTGCACCCAATGATGATCATGTGAGAGATGATCTGAGAAGGTTTTCTTATCTGAAAAACTGTTCTCGTAGACTCTAAAGTTCGAGAACTGTTTGTACTATTCTTCAATATATACTCCAAGACAAAACAAATCTCTTCGGCATCTTCCATATCTCTGCATAGACCTGCTGCAATCGCAGATCTTTCGTAGTTTTTGTTAAAGAAAGCAGTACCGAGCTTCCGGTGTTTTGCGAAGTAAACAGTACCTCAACTTCGCGATCTTCGTCGATCGAGGCAGCAGAGGAGAGGATACGTCTGAAAGTGTAAATTGTCGTCAATCGATTTCATACAACTCTTGTGAGAAAAGCATAAACTCCTGAAAGTGTGAAGAATCTTTTTTCGCCAAATCCTCATTTGCGGAGGTGCGACAAATCGCGTGATTTTGAAGTGGACATGATTAAAACATATTTTCATTTATTTATTTATATCTAGGAATCAACTAAACATGTTTCAATTTGGAACTATCATTCAAAAAGACGACTTATGGAACCTAAACTTCCACTTAAACCAAGTTTGATGAATTATTGTCCTTGGAATTAAGGGCTACCAAGGTGTAGCTATGGACAACTATTCCTTTTATAGTAATTTTTTTTTATTTATGGCAAAATTTTGCCATTTTCTAACAAAAACACTAGGATTTTTTTCGGAAATTTTGGTTTTTCTAATGTAAATTTGACAAAACTCGATAATTTAAAAATAATTTTTTGATACCAAGAAAAAAGGGAAAAGAATGCTTTCGAGAGTAAATTGAATGGCCAAAGGACTCATGTGCTCCCTTCCTCCACCATGAAAAGTGACCATGATGCAAGGATAGGGCCTTACATTGAGTTACTAGTGTCTTGGACTGGGTCAATTTCACATGTGGAATTTGAAGTTTAGTTGATTTTTTAAAAAATTGTGAAAAAAAGGTACATTTTCTCTCTTTCCATTCTTGAGGGGGATGAATGGGCCTATTCTTTGATCTCCATAACAATGGTACTCTTTGATGGATGGACTTAACACCTATGATTTGATTGGTCCATTTCAAAATACATTTATACGTATGGTTATCCATCCAAAGATAGTTCTTTAGTTCAGCCAAATCATGTCCAACAAAAGCAAAATTTGGACCAAATCAAAACCAAGGAACCATGCTAGATTGAAACCAGGGAAGATGCAACCATATGATGCATGGTTGCTTCTACTAATTTTACACTTTGGAAATGTATGGAGTGATGGTTTAAATTTTGTAAACAATTAATGGAAATAATGCACCCATGAACACTAGTTAGCTTATAGGGGTGAACTAAGTGGATTGCCTAATTGCATCACTGAATTGCAGTTAAACCAGATAAACCAGAGTTTGAACATGTGCCCAGGGCTATAGAATGAATGGGCAATGAACCATGAAGCTGATGGCGAGGTTGAAGGACCAACTCATGGCATAGGGAAGATGCCATCAATCACATGTTTAGATCGGGCTAGCATAGAAATGGGTTTAATTTATGACAAATAAAGCACCCAAGCAAGTCCTCTTCATAAAACAAGTTGAGATGAGGAAGATAGTCATTTTTTACTATAGCCAAAGAAATAAAAGGTGGGTTAAGATGTTGAAAGTCATCGGTTGAGAAAGTGGCAAAACATTCCTTGATTTACATTTGACAGAAATTCGGTGGTTTAGAGTTTAGACCAACATAACTACATTTTAGAGCATCTCCAATGTAGCTCAATATGTGACCCTCCAAAAATACTTCTGACATCCAAGTTTAGTTATTTACTTTCTGTTTTTTCTTCTAACCCCACCCATAAAACTAAAACTGGGATTGCAAATAGGTGTGAGCCTACTAATAGTAAACATAAGAAACACTCTAAATCAAAAATAGGGAATAGTAGTCAGATCATATGTATTGCACAACAATGGTAGGCCAAAACCCTTTTGCTGAGCCAAACTGGCATGTTTTGATCTTTTCTTCAGCCAATTTTCGTTTGTAAGGTCGCATATTGAGCACTGGTGAAGTTGCTCTTAAGATATCAATTAGTTGGGATGCACTATATTTTTTACTGAATTTGGGGATCAGTACAAGATGGTGGAGTTGTCAATAGTTGATATAAACTCTGGATTTGATATCCAGAGTCTTTATGGTTTCGGGAGGTCTATGTAATGGTGTAATTATATTATTCAAAACAATAATTATTCAAAATATTTTTATCTAAATATTTTTTCAAAATCTTCACCTCCTTTGTCATTATATTTATCTCTTTTTCATAACTACATCACTCCTTTCCCCTCTCCACTTACATGAAAAAGAAAAATATTATAATTATTTCTCAAATACCCTTTTAAAATCTCCATGTCTTTTATCATTATTTTTATCTCATTCTCATAAACCTTTTGAAAAATTCCCTTTCAAAGTGAAGCTTAAAATTTTAGTTAACTATTAGAATATATTTCATAACTTTCTTTAAACGATTGTAGATCTCCACCTTCTTTATCGTTATTCTTACCTATTTTTCATGCAAGTGAAGCTAAGTGATACATTAAAATAAAATAAAATTATTAGAGTACATTCCACAAATCTAGAATTTTTTTCCCTGGGTACATAGTTTTAATCTTTGTTGCATGTCATTGAATTTGCAAAAACCATCAAGAAGTTCATCATTCATGCAAGCATCCTTGAAGATAGCTTGGAATTTGGGTCATGGTGTTTTTATGAGTATAGTAAGTACCTTAGATGTTCACTACAACTCAGATATTTTTTGTCCGAGTTGTCTTGTTGTTGGTTGCAAAAGGAACAACATAGTACAGTTCCCAGTGATGATTTCCTTGCCCAAGATTCACAAATGACTTAGGAGGCAGGCCTACTTTCATACAAGAATTTGCAGAACATTATTTTATTTCTAATAAGATATTCAACTCATAAGTGTTAGATATCAACTTCTAATCAGATTATTTTTGTATCTTAAGTATTTGTGCTTCATGCATTTAACTTTTGGAATCAGGAAAATACTCTAGTTAAGTGTGGATTAAATATATCATTGCACATGCGATGTTGACCTCTAATAGTTATGAAATTTAACCTGTGCATGGGATGATAACCTTGTGCACATAATATTAAGGAAAGTAAAATTTGCATATGATGTTCATTTTGTATTTTAAAATAGGGTAAAGCTCACAGATGAATTGTAAAATTTGTAGCAATTTGTGTGATCCTACAGTTGTTTGGAGAGCTCATAATAAACTTGCGATTTTTTGCAACCCTATCACTCTTTCATTGTTTTGCTGTCAATTTTCCAAGCACTAAGTGACTAATCAGTGGTGGTTCAAGTAAGATAAGTTAGAGCTCAGAAGAGTGTTGAGTGTTGTACACCGGCATCTTGATGAGACTTGTTGGGTGACTGCACAAATCACCATTTGTGCATTGCGTGTCTACTAATATCTTGCATATATATAGAAGACATATTTTAACTATCAGCAATATATATATATATATATATCATTGTTGCATGATTTCTTTGCAAGTCAGCTTTGAGGTGTCAAGGTTTTGTTGCAAGTTTTTTGCCTATGTAAAACACATATAGACTTAGCCTACATCATCATTTCGTGCATCTTCCACCACATACATGTCCACCTGGAGCTTGTGATCTTTAGCCAGAGTTGCGGCATGGAAAGACAGAGTTTTCAGCTCTCTGGACATTGTGTCATGTCTGTACCCAGATCACTTCCCCCAACCAACCCCACCACCCCATCCCCCCCCTCTTCACCATGTTCTACTCGTTTGCACTTGCTTGAGGCATGATTTCAGCCTTAAGACCAGAAACAAGTTCATTTCATCATCGGTACCCATTATTATTTCTCCTAATAGTTTGAAGGAATTTGTTTTCAGGTACCCAAAAACCCAAAAAAAATGCACACATTTCAACAAATTTCAAGTACTCCACTGCATTTTCTCCATCCTTATTGAATGCATCATGAATGAATGACAATTTGTTGACGACAAATTATGAGCCAAAACTATTGAGTGACCGTTCCTCTTTCATTCATTCATTCGACAAATTGTCAGCAACCTCTGGACAGATTTGCAATCATCTTTCTCGATTTGCCGCGATTGGTGATGTTGTAAATCCTTCTCGACGTCTGCGCAAAGGGCCAGAGTGAATTAACAGCCACCAATGCACCAGTTGGGCGTTCTGTCCACTGGATGGGTTGCGTTTTTTCATTCGACGCCGGATGGGGCTCATCACAGTTGATTTCTTTTTGTTGCTGACCACTGTATTTTTATTTTATTTTTTTGTTCTTGGCTGTTTTTCTTGGACCTGACCTCACACATACCTACCCTGCTCACTTTCCTACCCTCATAAGTATTGCACCAACCTACTGACACAGCTACCGTAATAACTAGTTATCCTACTGACCTAGCTATTGTACTAACCACCTACCCTACTAACTTAGCTACTCTATTAATTACATACCCTACTAACTTAACCATTAGGTTTAGGGTTGAGACACAAATTAATTAATAAGTTTTTCACAAATGTATAATAATTAATCTAAAGTAGGTTAAATTTGGGGGGAAAACTTTAGTGTTTACACATATGTGAAGTAATACAATTGCATTTTATATCTTCTTCAAAAAGAGTGGAAAAATTAGGTTGGAAAGATCACACAAAGATAAAAGACATATCTTCTCTTTTGGTTTTATATGAAATTTATTTGATTATTTTTAAAGATTAACGCATTTTCTTTCAGTTAATAAATATTTATAGTTTAAAACCTTTGAATTTTGGTTTTTATTTTTTTCCTATGTTCTTTCAAATTTTTTTATTTTGCATTATATGATTTGTATAGCTTGTCTAATTTTTTAGGTTTAGGGCATATATCACTAAGACTTTTTTTTGTTAGGGTTTGGTAAAAGTAAGTACAAGTGCAAATATTGAAATTATGCCCCAAAATTCCAGTTGGTAAAAGTAAGTACGAGTGTATGTATTGCAACGAAACCCCAAAATTCTAGTTGGTAAAGGTAAATATAAGTTTGGGTGTTTCAAGTTGAAATGAAAAAACAAACCTAAATGTAATACCCACGTTTCAAAAAAAAACCCATCTAAATGGTTTGGATATCCTTAAGTGAAGACCTAGCCCTAAACATAATATGCATATGCAAAGTCACTTTGAAATAACCCAACCTTAAATGCAATACCTGCACTTTGGGTCACTCCGAAAGGACGAATGTAAGGTTTAAAATTTCTTTATATGAAGATCTTACCCTAAATGCAATACCTGCATTTAAGGTCACTCTGAAAGTACGCATGTGGGGTTTAGGGTTCTTTATATGAAGATCCCACCCTAAATGCAATACCTGCATTTGGGGTCACTCCGAATAGCTACCCTGCTCACTTTCCTACCCTCATAAATATTGCACCAACCTTGGTACCTTATTTATTATCCCCTATTGACACAACTACCCTAATAACTAGTTATCCTATTGACCTAGCTATTGTACTAACCACCTACCCTACTACCCTAACTACTCTATTAATTACATACCCTACTAACTTAACCATTAGGTTTAGGGTTAAAACACATAAATTAATTAATAATTTTTTCACAAATGTATAGTAATTAATCTAAAGTAGGCTAAATTTGGGGGGAAAATTTTAAGGTTTACACATATGTGAAGTAATATAATTGCATTCTATATCTTCTTCAAAAAAAATGGAAAAAATTAAATTGGAGAGATCACACAAAGGTAAAAGACATATCTTCTCTTTTGGTTTTGTATGAAATTTATTTAATTATTTTTAAAGATTAACGTATTTTGCATTATATAATTTGTATAGTTTGTATAGTTTTTTAGGTTTAAGACATATATCACTAAGACTTTTTTTTGTTAGGGTTTGTATAATTAGGGTTGTAATATGGCTTATGGCAAAATATCATTTGGATTTTTAAGGTTATGTTTTATTATTTAGTGTATAAGAATTTGGTTCATACATTTTAAAACTTAAGGATTATACTTTAAATTTTGCTCATTGTATTGGTTTTTGATCTTTTCACTGGTTTAAATTTATACCATAATTTGAATTTTCCTTTGTTTCCATATGTTCCATGGACTAAACGACGTCATGAATAAATGTTTCAATTACTAATCAAGATTATTGCCATTAGCACTAAGAATTTTCTTTTAGAATCAATTTTGTATGGAAGAAATCATGCCTCAAATTCTTTGAACATCATGTATTCAACACACACATGAAGTCTAATATGGCACAAAGGTTATTATTGTTTCCAAGTAATAAGCACAAAAAGTGTGAAATGCAAAAAACACAAGGATAATGATAATATTAATGTTAGATGCAGGTATTGTAACTAGGCCCCAAAATCCCAGTTGGTAAAAATAAGTACAAGTGCAAATATTGCAATCATGCCCCAAAATTCCAGTTTGTAAAGGTAAATACGGATGTAAGTACTGCAATGAAACCCCAACATTCCAGTTAGTAGAGGTAAGTATAAGTTCGGGTATTGCAAGTTATTGTCGTGCCATTGTCTTCTTTTCAGACACATAAAAGAAGGGCATAATGTCGTCTTCTTCTTCTTTTTCTTAAACACAAAAAAAGGTGACGACAACTTGTTGTTATCACCTTCTTTGTTCCAACATCACCACAAAAGAAGACAATGGCACATTGTCGTTGTCTTCTTCTTCTCTAACATAGAGAATAAGACAACATTAATAGGTTGATGTTGCCTTCTTCACTTCAACACCACCATAGAAAAAGGCAATGGTAGCAAGTTGTTGTTGCCTTCTTTGCTACAACAACACCATAAAAAAAACGATGACGCATTATTATTGTTTTTTTCTTCTCTGACACAGAAAATAAAGCAACAACAACAAGTTGCCATTGTCATTTTCGTCTCAACACCACCAAAGAAAAACATGATGGCAACAAGTTACATCACCTTATTTGATGCAACAACACCACAAAAGAAAACGATGGCACATTGCCATCATCTTTTTCTTCTTTACAACACCACCACAAAAGAAGATGATATCACATTGCTATTGTATTCTTTTTCTCAAACACAAAAAAAACAAAACACACAAGAAAACCAAAAGAAGGGAAGGAGCAAACCTTCAAGCTCTTACTCTGCCCTTTCACTTTTGACTGTTGTTTCTACCCTCTTGCTTTTGCACTTCTGTTTCAGGTGTTTTCTCTTGGCATCTTTTTTTTTTCAAGCATAAGAAAAGAAAAAAAAACACAAAGAAAAAAAACCATAGAAAAGGAAAAAAATGTAGAGAAGGGAGGGAACTTACCTTCAAGCTCTCGCTTTGCCTTCGCATTTTTGGTTCCTACTTCTATCCTCTTGCTTTTGCCCTTTCATTTCAAGCGCTTTCTCTGGACATCTTCTTCTTTTCAAATAGAAGAAAAGAAAAACACAAATAAAAAGAAAAACCATAGAAAAGGAAAAAAATTGCGAGAAGGGAGGGAGCTTACCTCTTTTCAAATAGAAGAAAAAAAAAACACAAAAAAAAAAAATGCAAAGAAGGGAGAGAGTTTACCTTTTTTCTTTCGCTTCTACATTCGGGATGAAGCACTCCTCTTGCTTTCTCCTCTCCACATTCCTTGAACATTGAACTCTCTACCTTCCTTGAACATTGAGCTCTCCACCTTCCTCAAGCCTTGTGTTTATGTCTCCTAGTAGCTCTGTGCTACTCAAGCTCGGGATCTCTCCAGAGCTTTGGAGATGAGTGAGTGGGAAATGAGGTGAGGGAGGTAGGAGGGGGGAGGTAGGTAGGAGTGGGGGGAAGTAGGTAGGAGGGGAAAATTTTGGGGCAGAGAAGAGGGCTGAAAAATTCCTGGGCAGGGGGAAGAGGATGTGTTTTTGGTTCATCCCCAAAACGGCTTGAACGGCCTCATCCTGAACTGGTGCATTGGTGGCTGCTGGTTTAGCCTGCGCAAAGGAAACCCTCTCTCTCTCTCTCTCTCGTCTTTTTCTGTAAAGAAAGTGTGCAGAGCTTTGGTTGCTTTGAAGTTGGAGCAGCATTTTCAGGGTTTAGGGATTGTAGGGTTGCAATTGCAATAGTGGGGTAGAAGAGACAGAAGAGGGAAGGGAGAGAGTGAGGAGTTTGCGGGCGGCGCTCGCGTGGGGCCTGGCGGGCGAGGATGCAGTCTTTACAGCAGCAAGCGACTACTCGGAGTGGCGTGAAGCAGGAGGATGCATTTGCCATAGACGAGGTGAATTTGTATCAGAGGCTGGGCCGTGATCCCTTCGTCAAGCTCTCCACTAATTTCTACAACAGGTAAGCCTTGCGTTTCTCTCTCCCTCTCTCTCTCTCTCTCAGACATTCAAGCCAGAAGTCGATGTGTTGCATTGCTAGCTCAGAAACGATTTTTTGTCTTTTCCTTCTTTTTAGCAACAGAGGCTTTTGTTTGTAAGATGCATCGATTTTGTAATCCCAGCAATTAGAGGTGTCCCATCTGCAAGATTCATGTTGTGGAAAAAAACCTATTAGGTACCACCAGCATTTGGCCACATAGATTTGCTGTGATAGTTTGTGTGTAGAAACTACATTATTGAGCAATATAGATCAGTACTTATTTGTCTGCAGGGTTTATGAGGACGAGCAGCAGTGGTTTCAGTCGATTTTTGCAAACTCTCCGAAAGAAGAGGCTATACAAAACCTGTATGAATTCTTCATTCAACGCATGGGAGGAGGGCCTCCATTGTATTCCCAGAGGAAAGGTGACTGCTCTCACTTGTGATATTTGCCTGTTTCAGACACTCTTCTTTGCATACAATGATTGCTCGGGAAGCTGCCACCTCACATGGATTCATCATTCATACTCCCAATAGATTCAAAGGTTCTTCAAACAGTTCCATTGAAGTCTCAGGAGCTCACCAAACTAATAAGACATCCAAGCCTTCTGTCTGATTTTGTACGTGTCTCTTGAGTGCTAGCCAACATCATGACTGAGTCTTCTTGTTGCTCATGGAAATGCGACAGAAACCCAGAACACAGACTGTGTATGATGGGTATAAAATTTTGCCTGAAATTTTTGGTAGTATGTTATATAGTTGTGTCTATATCCACTGCCAGCAGCTGATGCAGTCAGTGAGACAGCCAGTTATGGCAGCTCATCACTGCTATTTGTGCTGAAAGTGATGGGTCCGATACTTTGTAAGCAGCCCTCATAAGGTTATGACAGCACATTGTCATGATCCCTTCAAATTGTTGTTGTGGAAATTTCTTTGCACTTCATATAATCAGAGGAGACAGAGGCAAACACAGTAGGATTGGACTTCTGAACTTGATCAATGGACTGTTTCTAGAACTCAAGCAGATTTGCAAAGATGAATTCATTGTTTTCTCCAAGCCTGAAAATCAACCACTTGGGCTTACAACACAAGTCATGGATCGGTTTTAATGGAGAGTGTTACTGTGTGCAGGACATCCAGCTTTGATTGGAAGACATGCCCCATTTGCTATTACAGAGCAGGCAGCAGTGCGCTGGCTTGAGCATATGCAAGCTGCCATTGACAGTACTCCTGAAATTGACCCTGACTCCAGGAAGCTCATGCTCAATTTCCTGAAGTATGTCATCCCTCCTTCATTTCCCCTGCACTTTTGCATTATCCTCCAGCAATTATGTTAATCTTCACACAGCCCATCTTCTATGTGTAGCACATGAGCAGGAGTTGTCATCAAGAATATTTTGCCATCATGGCAATACTGTACTGAACTACCATGCAGACAACATCAAGTATTGGTGAATTGAAGATCAGTTAAGAGACCTTGTTGTAGCTATGAAGGTTGCAAAATAGCTGACAATCCAAAACAGAGTACCACACTTTTGTGAAGACACAAATGAATAGGGGGTACTACAAAACCATGTGTGAATTGTGGAGGTAGAGAGAGTGCCAAATGCCCTTGCTGCAGTCTGTTTCAAATGTGTTGAAAAGTGTAATGAGGAGTAATTATACACAGCAGAGAACTTGATATGTGTGTGATAATTTGGGTGGATACAACAGACACACAGCTTATTTCTTGGTTGCTGGAAAGGAGATTATGAACCGCCGTAATCGTGCTGTCTGACAGCACTATTGACACATCCAACCAAAAAGGCTGCTCCCATTCCATCAAAGGATCAATGTGAGACTATATGTTCTTTGGGGAAACCTGATCTAGTTTCCTGATGGGGATTGAATATTATTCTTTCCATTCCATACCGGGGCGGGTGTTAGAGGACACATTCTTGGGCAAAATTTAACCTAGTTTCTTGCTCAGCTTTCTATATTATTCTTTCTCATTTAAAAGCAGTCTTGCTAGATATCAAATGTTTGTCTAGAGTATTAATCTAGAGGACAATAGAATAAATACGTGGTGCACTGCTTTGACAAAAGACCATCAGAAGTTGAGTTTGGTGTCATTTTTTGACAACTCTTGATATGTCTCACTTTGGCAGAGTAGTCCAGAGATGATGTTGATTCTCAGTGTCATTCGTCCTGCATTCCATTTTTCCTTGAGGTTTTATCATCACTGTGGAGCAAACTGTTAATTTGACCCTCATCCATCATCTGCACTCTTACCAAGATTTGCCACATCTCTTGCAGACATTTGTCTTTGGTACAGTGTTACATGTTCACCTCTGTTTCATCACCTCTGTCCTCAGGGAAAAGGAAACACCTTAAAAATTTTGGAGTGCCAATGACAGAGTTGCCAACACTGCTGGAAATCATCATGTCTATACTTTCACAGATACAATGTCGAACAACTTTGGCACTGAAGTACTCAAACCTGTGCAAAGTGAACAGCTCACAAATTCATGACTAATCCATGTGCCTTTACATACCTGCAAAAAAGCTTTTCCCTGGTACAGACTCTTGAACCCCTCAGCAGGAGTCCTCTGAAGACAAAGCTCTCATATAAGTTTGTCTACATGGCAACTGCCCTGGAAGATTCTGTCAAAACAAGGAAAGTGTAAAATGCAAAGTTGGTTTATTTGCTCTGAAAACCAACTGCCTCAGGAACTCACTCATAACTCATTGTGATCCATAACCATACTGGTTGCTAAGTGCCTCAGCAGTGCATGAAAACACTGCTGCTTCTGTATGATGCAATATGTCATTCGCTATCAGGAGGGGGACCCACACCAACAGCAGTTGGTTGTCTCATGGGCTTCATAGGTCGCTTGCCAGGGGCAGGCTTCTTCCCCTTACGACTTTCTATTTTGCGAGCCATAGTCTTTGCATTGAGCAGGAGATCATCTAAGTAGCCTCTGTTTGGAAATGTATTGGGACATAGTTGCCGGTATTTGCTGAACTGCTTCTCTGCCTCTTCTGTTTTACCCAAAATGCTGTACACCAGACCCTGTAATAGAAACCAAACTCACACTCAAGTCAGTGTAACAGATTTGGCATGATGATTTGCCCTATAAATTCAGTACTGGATTAGTAAATGGATCAACCACCATATGCTGAAAGAATGGATGGATATGGATTGATGGACAAAGCACCTGGCATAAATATGGCCGAAAGTCTGTTGGGTCCACCTTTACAACATCTTGGTATTCATCTAGCGCTTCCTTCAAATTGCCCTAGAGTCATGCCAACAATGTTACTACAATATCTAAGAGGTTGCAGAGGAAACTCCACAATATCAATTTAAAGATAACCATTCTGTGAGATCCAGAAAAACCAAAACAAGCATGACAAGAATTGGGCATAGTAATCTGAAACCTTGTGAGTATTACTCAAAAGGTATCAGAACATTGCCTTCATCATGCATGCCAGTGAAAGCTGCAATCACTTCCCACTGACTTCAGCCCCTCCTGATAGTGGGTTAAGTAAATAAAAAATAGGAACAATCTGCCCAATTTTTTGGGCAAAGAGCTCTACAAAAATCTGTCTCCTGAGTTTCTGTAGCATTCCCTGAAGCAACAGCAAGACACAGTCATGATGTTGGCTAGAACTCAAGAACATATCAAAAAGAGTGGTTGAAAGCAGTGTGATCAAGCATCAAAAAAATTCAGGGCAAACAATACCAACCTGCATAGTGTGCATTTGTGCCAGCAACATGCGCATATTGATTGCCTCCTTGGGCCTTTCAGCTTTCAAAGCTGCATCCACTGCCTTCTTCAACATCTCCAGTGACTCCTTTTCCTCGCCTGTCTTTGACATAACAATCGCCAATCCCTAACGCATTGTATGACAGAACCCAATAAGTCAAATCCAATTCTGCAGGATCCATACTTTGCTTCCCCTATCTTCTCCTTTCCCCCCCACTTTCTAGTCCTCCATTAACACAGAGGCCACCAAATGAATGCTTTTTCTAAATGTCCTAATCAAAATCCTTATCCTCAAACTCTTCTTCACTTATGTCTCCGAACCATCAACCCCTCCATCTCAATGCCCTTTTGTCCTCTGAGCTGAACAAAGCTGATTCAATGAAACGAACGCAGCAGGGAAACACATGTCCAACATGGAGGGGCAGATGATGATACCTGCAGAGCTCGGGCTGACAGTGGGTTCTTTTCCAGAATGGCTTGAAAGGCTTGGCGTGCCTCATCAAAATCTCCAACAAAGTCCAAGGACTGTGCCCTTATGAGCTGCCATGGGAGGTGGGCTGGCCGCAATTCCAGCAACTTCTCCAGTATTTTTAGCGCCGCTTTCACATCCCCTTTCCTCAGCCGCACATACATGAGCCCCTCTAATGCCTTCAGATCCTCTGGATGACGCTCCAAGAATTTGAGCAGCACCAGCTCTGCCGGATCCGTCTGAAACTCAGGCACCTTCTCCTTGTCTGGAGTAGTATTTTGTTGTGACACACCCACATCACTACTACTTGTCTCTGTTTCTGTTAGGTTTGAGAGTGGACTGCTCTTTCCTTGATTCTGTGCTTCTTCTTCCTCTTGCAACAAAGATGCAGTAGTAGTAGTAGTAGAGGGTGGTGAAGCTACCTTTTGGGCAAAAGCTGGTGTCACCTTACTCAGTCCAAGACTCAGGAAAAGCAGTAAGCTACCAGCAAGAATGGTAGCTGTTCTACTGATGGTATTCTCTGAAACAACAGGAACAACAACCACAGGTCTCTGTTCCTTGATTCCAGCATTACATGATGATGTCTCCTCATCTTTTGCACCCATTGCTCCTCGTCTGATGCTGGACCTAGAATCAGATGTTTCACCATCAGCAGCCATTGCTCCTCCTCTGATGCTGGACACACAATCATATGTTTCACCATCTGATGTTTGCAAGTTGGAGACACTCATCCTGAGCCGGCACTTCATCATCATCTTCAGAGTATGATCTGTTCTGCAGGGAACCCTAAACCCCGGCCCACTCCATGCAGTTCAACAGCCTGCTGCGATTTGAGAGCTTGCTCACAACTGGAGACAAAGAAGAACAAGTCGTCCACAACAACATTTTTCTTGCACAAAGACAACAACCTCAACACAACACAAAAGCTCCGTGATTGCTTCTACGAGAGTGTACACATGATAAGAATGTCACCTGCCATGACACCGTGCAGTCGACGAGGAACGGTAGACGATAGGAGGGAGTCGCTCGGCCTGCAGCGGGAGCGACCTATACGGAGTTGCAGCAGCCTGCACCTCCCCTTTGAGGTAGGACGTTCCTTCATTACTCGTGCAACAGAAAGTGAACATCCTATAATTCTCGCGGTGCGCTTCCAGGTGCAAATGAGCATTACAGAGCATTGCATGAGCAGATGAAGAAGAAGAAGAGAAGAGAAGGCAACTCACAGTAGGTGAAGATTCACGAGAGGAGCCCAGGCGATGCGGCAAATGAAACAGACGCAACGCCATCGCTGTAATGCTGCTGCTCTCTGTCTGTCTCTGTCTCTGTCTCCTGTCTCTCTCTGCGCGATTTGTTGGAAAAACTGTGACTGCGGTATCCGAGTGCGGAGAAAGACTCTGCTATACAGACAAGACGAACAACGATCCTGCTAGCGACAGATGCAGCATCAGCACCATCAAATCCATCGTCATTGAGGCTGTGTGTGGAGCGCGTTACGCATGCATGGTGAGGCCGGGCGTGGAAGGTAGCGGATGCGCGGAGTCGTGAATAGCGGAGCAGCAGAGAGAACTAGGGCTCCGTCACAGCAGCAGCAGCAGCGGCTGACCCGCTCCATTCACTCTTTTTTCCCTCTTTCGCCACGGACAACTGTGGTTTCCTCTCTCTCTGCTGCGGAAGAAGAGCGACCTGACCTTGCAAGCACGTCGCTACCGCCCGCATTCGAAATCCGACTGTGCGCGGCCGGTGTCGTCCTCTTGGTCTTTCTTTCGCCATAGAGAAGGAATTCTTCTTCTGTTTCTTCAGTTTTGGTGCTGGCGGTGAGGTGCGAGATCGGGGAGCTTCTGTTGCATCGGCAGTCTGGAGAAGGACGCACAACCTGCTGATGACCAGAAATGGTAACCTCTATCTGCTGCACCTTCTGTGCTTTCTTGCGATTCTTACTGTAGTGTTATCTTTTCCCTCTGCTGTGTCTTGGGATCCGCAAACCATCAACCTGAAGACAGTGCTTTCTTGCAGTCCTTACTGCAGTGTTTTTATTTCTCTATGCTCTGTCTTTGGATGCGCAAACCATCAACCTGAAGACCGTGCTTTCTTGCAATCCTTACTGTAGTATTTTCTCTTCTCCTTGCTGTGTCTTCGGATGCGCAAAGCATCAACCTGTAAAAACAGACAGATAGAAGAGCGAGCAGGGGTAAGTTGTGATCTCCTCCGCAGTAGCAGTGGCCTTTACTCGCGTGCCTTACCATCGTATACTTATTTCTCTGGGATTTCTTGTGGCAGAATTTCTTGATCGGAGCTTTCGGACCGCCGTGCACGGTATCGATTGATTTCGCTGACGCTGAGACGCGGAAGCAGGTATCAGCATCATCTTGCATCGTGTGCTTGCTTTTGATCATCATCATCATTCTTTGCAGCTTGCAGATGGCGGCTATGCTGGAGGATGCCGATCTTATCGCCATGCCACATGACTCATCCAATTTGGAACTCTGAAAGAAGAAACAAAAGCATGATTGAGAACGGGAAGAAAAGCTAATGCCAATTGCAATACAAAGAAGCTTTTTGAGAACCTTGAATGATTTGTGCTTGATGCAGGCAAGCGTGAAGAAGGAAAATGGTCAGACTGTTTTGGTACCTTTGTTCCTCGGCCAAGAGAGTGTTGTTGGCGAGGTTAGTCTATACAATCCCTCTCAAAGTGTTGGAATCAGGAACAGGGAAAATGATGAACAAAGTTTTCAAAATTTGTGTTGTGATGCATCAACAGTAATGCAGCTACTGTTGCTGCTGCTGCTTGTGGGTGTAGGTTCGGATTGATCCAGTACCTGGAAAGAAGGTGGAGCACACTGGAGTGAAGATCGAGCTCTTAGGCCAAATAGGTAAGAGTTTCATGATCCAGCAAGCTTTTTCTTTCATCCTCTCTCATTTGTTTGTGCAGCAGCAGTCATCATGCTGCAATTTTAACAGTCTGAAGCACAATTCCTGAAACCTTAGCTCTTTTGAAGGTGTTTGTTTCATTGTTACATGATATTGTTCTTCTTCTGACAGTTCAGTTGTGATGGGTGTTTCATGTGCAGAGCTTTACTTTGACAGGGGCAGTTTCTATGATTTCACATCTCTTGGTGAGCTCCAACATCTACTACAACTGCAAAAGCATCTGGACTGTGGAACTGGAAATGTCAGTTCAGTTTCGCTCAAGTGCTGACACTTTTAGAATTGATGTGTAAAATGTAAAAGAAGTGATGGGTTTGCTGGGAGGGAGAGAGTGCAGTACGAGAGCTGGATGTGCCTGGTGAGATCTTGGAACGTAAAACATACCCATTTGAGTTTTCCACTGTCGAGATGCAGTACGAATCTTACAATGGTGTGAATGTCAGACTCAGGTTCATTTCTGTTTCAAACCCTTTCTATGCAACTGACGAGGCTACCAAAACAGTGGGCACAGTCCAGAGACAAAAGTGATGAGAAGTGGGTCCAGCAGACACTCTAGAAGTCACTGCAGGAGAAAGGAATTCCATACTGAAATTGTGATCCATTGTCTACATTGGCTCTCATCTTGTGCTTTCGTCACAAGTTCAGAAATACACTGGAAGATCAAGTTTTTCTAAGCACTACATTATTGCAACTGCTTTGATGCTGTGGTCTGGGTGCAGGTATGTTCTGAAGGTGACTATCAGCCGCAGTTATGCCACTAACATTGTGGAGTACAAGGATTTCTGGGTACTCCCTGTTCCATGTCCTCTGTGTGCCTTGTCTGATTCTTTGGTAAATTGAAGCACACCTCAATGGGACAGAGACTATCTTGCTTTCCTCCTAGTCCTCATTAGAGAAATTGAGAGTTCCTAATCACAGTGGACCTGTTAGGTGAGCTTCTCCTGTATGCAGTAGCTGAGAAAGTTCTGGATGTTGTTTTTGCTAAATGGCCTCTAGCACTGACAGAGTTTGGCAGGTCCGGAACTTTTCACCACTTCCAGAGATCAACAATAGCATCAAGGTGAGCTCCTCTAGAGAACTCTGGTTCAAGGGACTAGGTGCCCCTGAGAGGATCATTATGTGTCACATCAGGGTGGCCTTGTTTACTCATGGTCTGCTTTTCAATTTGGTTGAGATCAGCATGCACAAGAAGGCCCTAGCAAGTCTTTATGGCTTTTCTCTGACTCAGCCTTAGACTAAATGTGTTCAAATTGCAGATGGAGGTGGGAATTGAGGACTGCTTGCATATTGAGTTTGAGTACAGCAAGAGCAAGTAAGCAGTTTGTTCATGAAACCTAGCTATATCCAGCTGAAAGTTGAGTGAAATTCCTGGCATTAACCCTTCAGTTGTTGGAACTGGGTTCCTTTGGGAAAGTTCCAGTCTTTATCTCTAGAATACCCTATTATTCAGAACTTTGAGACATGGCATCTCCAACTCAGGTACCATCTGAAGGATGTCATTATCGGCAAGATATATTTTTTGTTGGTGCGCATTAAGATCAAACACATGGAGCTTGAGATAAGACGGCGGGAGTCGACCGGGTCAGGGCCTAACACATATAATGAAAGTGAGACCTTAGCCAAGTACGAGATCATGGACGGTGCTCCAGTTCGAGGTTAGTTCCACCACTTTCTCAGGTTCCTAGAGATCAGTAGATGTGAATCTGCTTATGGCTATGGAAATCTTGACAAGAAATTCTTTGTTCTTCCTATCTTTGGGATTTTGATGCCACTTAAATGCGGATTCCAAACTTGTCTCTGCTGTTAGCATCTTTACCTACAGTGTAGCCACCTCCATATTAAGTAGGTTGGCAGAATCCATACTTAGTTAGCTAAGAAAAGTTTCCTCTGTTCATATTACAATCTGATGTGCCAGCACTAGGCTTGTTGTAGATGGTGTCTGGCTGTATTCTATAGCTTTGTCTTTTGTTTCACCATTATCATCTCCATTCTAGTTGCAATTATGTTTCCTTTCACCAGATCAGCTTTGGCTGTTAAGTGGTGCCTGATGGATCTGAGAAGTCCCATTGAGCAGGGGAGTCGATACCAATCCGATTATTTTTGAGCCCATATGACTTGACACCTACTTATCGGAACATCAACAACAAGTTCAGTGTGAAATATTATCTCAATTTGGTGCTGGTTGATGAGGAAGACCGTCGGTATTTCAAGCAGCAAGAGATCACCATGTACAGAGTGGAATAACAACCCATATGTACTCCTACTGCTACATTCTTTCATAGGCTTGGAGAAACAGTTCCATTTTCGTGAATTGTTGCTTTGTCTTTTTTGAGATATTATGTCTCTTTTATGGAATAGTTCTAAAGCTTTATGAATGTTCCTTGATCGATGTTGGGGTAAATAGATGTCATGTGCAACTACTAAGTTCTTATTTATGTGGATCAATATCGCAAAATCAAGATCTTCAATATATGAGAAATTTAGTCCTATAGGTGTTTATAAAGATATATAATAATTGCATGATTATTTATTATCCCTTCATAAACCCTGATTCACTTATCTTTTACTTATTTGTTGTATTTTTTCCTTCTCTTTGTAATTGTTTTTGTTTGGGGAAGAAGACACAGTGAAGCAATTCTATGGTTTTTCTTTCATTGGTCCAGGCCCGTTACCTGTTGTAATTATCCAAGGCAAACCAGGCTCTGTGCAATGGGGTTCTTACACCCATGTAGAGGGAATGACAGTTTTAATAGTGCCTTCCATATGGGCGTAAGAGCCTGTCCTGCCATCTCCTTGATCATCCACTTTGGATGTGCACAACTAACATGTCCCACATTGCTAGATGAGTGGCTGACACTATAAATCAACAAATTAAAATAAATTTGAAAACTTAACAAGAACATAACAAGGTGTTGATAAGGACATTTCACGCACTAAACTTAATTAGAGATATTTAAGTGAACTTCCTTTACATTATCTCATAGTTCCAAAAGTATGTGCATGTAACACAAATATCTCAAGTAATTATAACTTGGTAAGAAGTTGATATTCAACACCCCCATCCAATGAACTATCAAGTTACATATTTATTCACACCTATCAAGTGTCCAAAATATTCATGCTTATCAATAGAAAGTTCCTTAGTCAAAATAATTACAACCATACTCTTCATGTTGCGATACATCAATTTAACAAAGTTTTCTTCAATCTTTGTTCGTAACAAATGATGATGAATCTCGATATGCTTTATCCAAGCATGAAAGATTGGGTTCTTTGATAAAGATATATAACTTTGATTGTCATCATATATGACAATGGGTTTCATTTGTGAAACATAAGTGCTCCCAAAAAGTGATGACAAGCGCATTGTTTGCCTTGTTGCTTGTGAAGTTGCCACATATTCAACTTCTATTGATGATATTGCAATAAAAGGTTTGTTTTTTGCTATCCCAACTAATAGCACCATTTCCAATAAGAAAACATAACCTAATGTGGATTTGCAATTATCCATATTGCCAACCCAAACTACATCACAATAAGCACACATTTGTGTGCTTCTATAAACAATATCATAATCCCCAACAATGGGAAACTAGTTTTGGTAAACATTAATTTCAAAATGCAATTGGCCCATATTGTTTATGTCAATTCCTTGGTTATGATAAACATCCCTTTGGAATGCATATGGCCCTTCATGTTCATGTTGGAACTTTGTTTATGGCTTATGTTTTTTTCAAAGCGTGCCTAACCTTGGCTATGGCTTACATTCTTGTTAAAATGCGTTCGGCCCTTCATGTTCCTTTCGAAACCCCAGCCATGGTTTAAATTCTCATCAAAATGTGCCTAGCATTTCATGTTCTTTTCAAAACCCTAACTATGGCTTACATTTCATTCAAAACATGCCTAGCCCTAGCTATAATGAACATCCTTGTCAAAATGCACCTTGCCCATAATCGCATCCTTGATGTTTTTTCTAAAACACCAACCAAAATCCATTGTGCCTTTTAAATAACAAAAATTCAGTTTCACTACAATCCAATGTGATTATCTAGGATTTTAACTATAAATAAGCTCACAACCCCCACTACCTATGCAATATCAAGGCTTATGCATACCATTGCATACATGAAACTTCCAATATCATTTTGAAACAAGATCGCTTGCATTATTTTCAAGTCTACATCACTTTGAGGACCCATATCCTTCGAAAGCTTACAATTGGTCATAACATGAATTTGTATTGCTTTACTTTCAACCATTCCAAATTGCTTCAATATACCTCCAATGTACTTGCTTTGCTTTAAATAATTCATTCAATTTTGCTGGACACAATTTATTTCCCCAAGCAATATTGGTTTTCACCTAAATTCACCATTTCAAATTTCTTCAAGAAATTATCCATTGTTTCTTTCAAAAAAATCAAATCATTAAAATCCAAAATCAAATCTTCAACACACAAGGCTATGATCACATAAGAGTTTTCTTGAACTCTCTTAAATTAAATAGTTTGGTCAACAAAACTCCTTTTAAACTCTTGAGATAAGAAAAATATGCATGAATCTTGTGGTTCCATTCACGAGGAGATTGCTTTAAACCATACTTGAAGATTTTTGAAGCTTACATACCATATTTTCCTTACCCTTGACCACAAAGCCTTCTGGCTATTGTATATACATCTCCTTTAAAATAGCTCCATTGAAAAAAATAGTTTTAACATGCATTTGATGCACCTCAAGATAATCAGTGGTTGTAACTACAAGCAAAGCTCAAATTGATTTCATTCATGTAATAGGGGAAAATGTTTCATTGAAATAAGAATCTTCAATTTGTGTAAATCCCCTAGCCACCAAACAAACGTTATGCCTTGCCATATGTATAACCATCTTTGCCATTATATTTGATCTTGAAGATCCATTTGCAACTCATTGGTTTGCGATTAAGTGGAAGAGGAGTAAGTATCCAAGTTTTATTGTCTTGTAAAGATTAAAACTTAGTTCATCAATGGTGTGTTTTTTGTGAATTTTCACCATTTAAAGCCTCCACAAATGAATGGGGCTTATCAACATCAATATAAACTATATACGAAGGATTCACATCTTCCTCAACCATTGTTGGATTGTATTGCACCTATTGGGGAATTTTTTCATCCTCCAATTTTAATTCTTGATTAAAAATTCATTTGTTTTGATCCAACATCCAACCTTGAAACCATTGTTCCCCATTAAAGTTTATGGATTCATCAAAGAAAACATCACAACTAATAATAACATATTGATTTATAGGGTTGTACAATCTATTCCCTTTAGTCTTTTCACGATAGCCAATGAATATGCATTTGACACCTTTGGAATCCAACTTTATCTTTGTTTCCTTTGGCACACGAGCAAATACATTACAACATAATTATAAACATGCAAATGATTTATGGAAGGTTTTTATCCACACCAAACCTCTTCTCTGTTGATCTCAAAATTGCCTTGGTAGGGATCCAATTTTAAATATATGTTGCACTTGCCATTGCTTCTACCTGGAATCTATGATCTAGCTTCATATGTTGTAACATACATTGCACACTTTCAACAAGTGTTCAATTCTTCCTTCCATTTACATCATTCTACTATGGTGTGTATGAAATGGTTATCTACTTCACAATGCCATTTTCTTTGCATAATGTATTGAAATTCTTAGAGTTATACTTTCCACCTCCATTACATCTAATTGCTTTGATTCTTTTTCCAATCTAATTTTCTATTAAAGCTTTGAAAATGTTAAGCTTATCAAGCACACCAAATTTAGTTTTCATGGTATAAAGAAATATCTTCATAGAAAAATCATCAATGAAGGTTTTAAAGTATTTTTCCCCTCCATGAGATGTTGCATGGAACCACATAAATATGTATGCACAAAATTAAAATTTTTCCTTTACATAGGAACCCATACTCAAAGGAAATGGGGTACAATGGTGTTTACCATGCCCACATCCATCACAAAAACTCAATTTATGATTTCCATTGAGATCCATGCCTTCACCAAGTTATTTTTTTCCATGGTCGTTAAAGTCTACATATAGACATGTTTGATTCCTTGATGCCACAAATCATTCCTCGTAATCTTGATGTTATAATCTACAACCTACAAAGATTGAACAATTCCAACTAACTTATATAACCTTCTTTCTTGAACATCTTCAACAATCACCTTGTTTGAATCGAAAGACTTCAACCAACATTTGGTGACTTCAAATTCCACCTTAAAGCTTTACTTTATTAGCTGACTAATATATAACACATTCCTTGCCAACTTTGGGACATACAACACATCTCCAATACACTTGGAAATCCCATTTAGCAAGTTGAAGACAATAATGTTTTTCCCACATACATCAAGCATACTTTGTCTCCAAGATATATTTTGTGATTCAAAGTAAATTCCGTAAAGGTTGAAAATAATTCATTTTGAAGGCTCCAAATTTAACAAACCATGCATCCCTACAAACCGAATAAATAAATAAAGTAGTCATAAGAAGTTCAATTTTGCTTGTTTTGGCTTCTTGTGGAGAACATTTGAATTTTTTTTCCAATCTTGTTTATTCTTGTGACATTATCTTGCAAAATGGCCTTTGGTGCCACAATTCTAGCAAGTTGTTTTCTTCTTTTACTTTTCATTCTTGAACTTCCTCCAATCTATACCCCTTTTTAACATCCCAAAAACACATTTAACAATTCATGTTTCATATTTTGTACGATGGTTAAATTGCATTACTTGTTTACATCATAATTCTTCTTGCAACAATTGTCCAATATTAACTCCATAGACAATTGATTACTAAATTATTCTGGGAAACCATAAAAGTATTGGAAGATGGTGGTAAACTCCCTAAAAGTGTGAATGTCAAATCTTCATTAGAAACTTGATGATCAATGTTTGCTAACTAATATGCAATCATGAAAAGCTTGTCAATATGAGCTTTCATTGAAGTATCTTCCTCTAGCTTAAGATCATAAAGCTTTTGATGTGATTGCAATATATTGCCAACATTTTTTTTTCAAATGTTGCACAAAGTTGTCCCATGAATCTTTTGTAGTTTTTGCATGTGCTCCATGATGCAACAATTAATATTGTACCAACAATCTATGGTAAGGAATTGATATTTTGCAAACTTTCTAAAAAATTCATATGGTGACAACAAGTTGAATTGATGAGATCTAAATCGATAATCCATTAGAAAATTGATGTTAAATAATATTTTCATTCTTTTCATTTTATGCACACTAAATGTTTCAAAGCCATTATGTTCATTTTGTTCTTCTTTTATGGTATTCTTTTGTATTTTATTTTTTCAACCCAAAAGGATAAACTATTTCATGGGATATAAATGAAATTATGATGAGTTAAGTGATTAGGATATTTCATAAATTAACTTATGGACCACATGGCAAAAAAATCTTATTATGATTTGATTGTGTTTAAATATCAAATTAAAAGTAGTCAACTTTGGTCAATTGAATATTTGGAAATAGTCAAATCATAAGTTGTTTCAAAAAATTTAATTAAAAAGCCTTAATCCAATTGTTAAAACCAAAGATTCAGGTTCCTTTTTAACCCTAAACCTTAAAACCTAATCCAATTTCCAAAACTTATACCTTTAGGTTTCTTTAACCCTAATTTTTTCTTATGCCCTTCCATTAAAACCCCTAAATTTGTCAAGGGACAAAGGTTCACTCTTTTTAACATCTTTTAACTTTGATCTTCTAGCCATTGGTTCCTTCCAATATCTTGACATGGGCAAGTGCATTCCAAGTGTTTTTGGACATGAATTGGTGCAAAAAAGACAAGAGAGAACTTGGAGATGTTCCCAAGTGGAATTAATTTTAAGTGCACACAATAACAACGTATATTTGTCTTCTTTGTATGATGTTCAACATGAAAAATGGGAAAGAAAATGATATTTTGAAAAGTTATAATGTGTTTCATCAAGATTCATCGCATATTTTACTTGTGATTCAAATGTTATTTTGAATAAATGGGTTTTCATGTAATGTATCTTCTATAAGTTCATATGGAATTTTGTAACATGTAATTTATATGAAATGAAACGTTCAACTTTAATAACACATGCATATGTTGTAATTATGTGTTGATGTTATCCATTATCAATATGTTTGGTTTTTAAATTTATTTTGTTCTAATTACAAATATAACACATTTGCATTTTTAAATTACAATGTTTCATGTAATTGTTAAAAGTTATGAAGGCACAACATGTTGTTTTTGTAATCTATATTTGAAAGAAATTGTTGTTGTTCACTTTGTATGTTTTTAAATTCTTTTTTAAAAAAAGATTTAGAATGTCTTTTAATTTATATTGATTGGCACGCTTTACAATTTTTTTTGAATTTATGTATATAATTTTTTTGGGTGCTTATCCATAACACCGTTCTATATTTATTTTTAAAAAATTGTATGTTTATATTCCTTATGATTCCTTGCATGCTTTAATTCAGCCCAATGTTTAACATCTTTTTTTGGTGCAATGTGCATGTCTTTTGGCATTTTATTTTATTTATATCTCCATTTTTTTGGTGAGAATAATGGATATGTTGCCCATCTTGATTATATATATTTACAAATATTTACAAATAACACAAAAAAATTTCCAAGTGTGTATTGAAAACTTGAATGCTTTATTTAATAATATTAGCTCTTCTTTTTTTATATTTAGAAAATATCTTTGTCCCATTCATCTTGTTCCATGTCTTGATTACTAGAGATAAATACTTTTACTTCAATCATTGTAAACTTAATCCATGTCTTTTGTTTAATAGATTTTTCAAATATTGAACATGACATTTAACAACAATTAAGTCTCTAGAATTTACATTGCTTCCACCTATTGTTTTTTGTTGTTGTTTATGATTTGAATAATGTAAAATGTAGGTTGATCATCATTGTTCATTTTTGTTCTCTTTTGTGAGTTATAATGAACAGAATCATGGTGTGAGTTTATGAATTGTTTGTAAATTTTTGTTGAAATTCAAGCGTTTTATACTTATCTAATTTAAACATGAAAAAATTGTACACCACTTTTCTAACCATGTTCCAATTCATTATTTATAAGAATCCATGTATTTTCTCTCATTTAATTGGACACTAAATTTTAAGATTTGTAGCTTGTGCAGATCAAACATTTTGATAATTGTCATACTTTCCTAAATGTGGATAGTTGACAATGCCAATGAATGAAACAATTTCTTCCACATTGTTCGTGTTGTTCCAAATGCTACTATGAAACCATGTTTAAACTAGAGGTCGTTGCCAATTTGTTTAAATTTTTGGAGCATGAATTTGTTTTTTGTAATCTTTTTAGTAATAATTTATTGAAAATTGATTTTTTTTACATCCTTTTTGTAATCTTTGTACTTTCATCTATTGAAAATTGGTCTTTCTGATATCCTTTTTTGAATTACTCACTGTTTGTGTTTATCTTGTTTGAATTGTGTAATAAAAAAAGTTAAAGTAGCACAAAGACATAGAAAGTTGAAAATGAAAATAAGAATGAACACATAATAATGTAATATAACATTTCCTTGTGCCTTTTATGCTTTCAATGCAAAAGACATTCATTCATATTGGATACTTTTGAAAAAATTGGATCAATCAAATCCCATCCGGCAAAGTTGATTTATCAAAGATCAATTTGTGTGCAAATAAGGAAGATTTATTACATGTTGCACATTGCATCATATCATAATTACCTTTTCAATGAACATGTGTTATTTAATTAGGCTTCATGTGGATATGTTAACATTGTTCAACAGATTGTTAACAAAAGAACAAATGTTAATACAAAAGGTAAGAATGGAAATTTGAATGGCCTAGTTATAGGCTAGTCAGACCTTATAAATTTTGGTAGTTACTTTTCCTTTCGTTTCTTTTCAATATTTAGAAAAAAATTGTCATAATATTATATAATATTATATTATTTATTCCTTCATGTCTTTTAATTACATAATTCAAAATTATCAAAACCAAATCCTAACCATGCACAAAATTGAACACCAACTTTCAAAATGCATTATAATTTTATTTTGCAAAAACATGAATCCAATGAAAATTTTATTTTTTAAAAAATCGAACTAAATCCTAAAAACTTCAATGTTATGTCACAAAATGCAATGACATCAAAACAAAAAAAAATTAATTATTTCAACGCAATGCCAAAATTTGTAATGACATCAAAACAACAAAATGAATATTTTAAAAAAACATTATGAATCTATGTCATATGCAACATTATTTGTCAATGTATGTTGAATAAAAAAACTTTAAAAGAGTATGTAAATTATGAATCAAATGTCTATTATTATGACTCTATGTCAATTTATGTCACATAAAAAATTCGAAATGGATTTGTAAGCTATGAATCAAATGTGTATAAACTAAAATAGTTTCCAAGTTTGGACCAAAAAGTTAATGTGCATTAAATGAAAAAGAAAAGCTCCAAATTTGAATGAGAACTCCAAGTTTGAAGCTCCAAGTGTAAATCACAAGCTCCAAGTTCGAAGTTCGAAGTTCTAATCTAAATTACAAGTTTTAATTTTAAAAAATCAAATTAGTTTACACAAACTGTAAACAAAGAAAATGCCCACATCTCATGCATCAAATATCATTAATAACAAAAAAAAACCTTATGTGCTGCATCTACTATTAAACTAACAACATGCTTTGAATCAATTTAGCCAAATTGATTATTATCAAGCAATTATGGAAATGGTTGAAAATATTCATGTATTAGTTTTGACATTTAGAACTTAAAGTGGTTGTCAACCTTGTATAGCCTTTAAATAATGTTTGTGTTTAGGAAACTCCAAATCAAATGGTTCATTCCAAAGATTATTTTACTTGTTTGTCCATCCTACAAATTTTTTTGAACATTGGTACCATCCATAGTAAGTATTTCTAGACAAAAATAATGAGTTATTTTTGAACCAAGAATAGTAGTAACAACATTAGTAGGTCTCTTTGCACACAAAAAATAAAAACCAAAAGTAAGAAAAAAGTAGAAACCAAAAGGACAAAAATCAACAGAAGACAAATAATTACATGTACCTTTGTCTTCTCAAAAACCTCCTTTTCTTCATTAAAAGCTTTGTCATATTGAAGGAGATAATTGCCTTTCAATTCTCTAGTAATAATGCACTACAAAGCTTTGTTTTTAAGGTGTTTGTCAATTTGATTGTACCTACAAAGATAAGAAAATAAAATTGAAATAGAAATCCATAACTAAAAGTTCAAGCTAAAGAGGAATACTAAATGATTGAAGAGGGGAAAAAAATAGAAACTCCAAATGAAATGGAATAATGAAACAGGCGAGGAATTTAGTTCTCATATGATATCAGGTTTCAATGACTAGTCACTTCCATGCCATCTTCTTGTGGGAGAAGAATTTCTCCCATTTGAAAAATGCTAACACCTTTTATCATTTTATTTGACAACAATTTTTAGTAAGATGATCAACAATTAACCTTAGTTGGTTGTGGCTAACCAAAAGGGTAGTAAACGATACATCTTGGTTCCTTTTCCACTTAGGTTTGGGGCATAGAAATAATAGGTGGGAACCAAAATTATCACTAGGCCCAACAATAGGATGCCAATAGGCAAGTTTTTAATATTTTGCAATGACATCATCAACATGACATTCCAAAGGAAAATGATACCAATTTGTATAACATTTTGTAACACTAATGCACCAATTATTTTATACACTATAACAATATTTCAAACCAACCCATTAGGCAATTTCAACAAAATAAATATTCAAAGTCCACATTTTAGAGTTCATAGCACCTTGTGATTAAAAATTCTTCATGCAAAAGTACCCAAACTCCAAGTCCAAACCATTTGGAAATGTTGGTTGATAAATTACTTATGCCAACCTCTTTCAATCTTTTTGAATGGAAAGAACATTAGATAGTCCTCCCAAGACCAACATCAAAGGCATGCAATGTAACTTCATCATTTACAAACTTCACCTGATTATGCCTTGCATTAGTATAAATGTTGAAACCAATTATTGGAGTTCTACATTAATTTTAGCAACATGTTGATTTTTCCTTTGCCTAATCAATCTACCAAAACTTCTAATGAAAGATTAGATGTTGCCATACAACAAAATACAATTAAAAATACAAACAACATTAGAACATAACAAGAAAATTGGATTAAGCTACATGATGAAACAATGATTTTTTTATAAAAAGAATATAAGAAGATGAGACAACATAAGTATATATATCTTAACAATATAAGATAGAATAATTTAGACCTAGTTAGAAGGTACATAATAATATTATTTTTGCAACTTGCAACATAACAAAGCCAACACATCAACAAGTTCTTTGTTGGTCCCTTTGTTCTTAGAAAAATAGATACACTATAGATTTATGTGTGCCATAACTTTGAAATTTCTTCCATTCATCAAATGCATTCTTGGCCCAAAGTTTAACATGTTTGTTGGCTCCACGACCCCCCTTATTATGTTCTTGAGCTCTCTTTCATCAATTTCAAAAAAATCATGACTTGGACCAAATTAAAATGTAAGAAAATCATCATTAGTAATAATAGGAAGTGCATCATCATAACTACCTGTAATAGTATAGAATTGGGACAAAGGGACTAACTATAACCATCACTTGGTCCAACATGGACATTAGAATCCAAAGAAAGCAAAGAACCATCACTTGGTCTAACATGGACGTTAAAATCTAAAGAAACTACAAGACTATAAAAATCTAGAAATAAAGAAGCCTATGAAGCATTCATTTCATGAAAATTAGGAGAAATGAATTTTAGAAATTGTAGATAGTATTTTTATCCATCATTAGACCATAGAAGTTTAAATGTATAATGACTAGTAATAGGGGTGGATGTAACAATATTAAGAATGGATGGTCTAACTTGATTTGATCTAGAAGATTCAACATCAAAAAATTCACTTCACTCTCCAATTGATAGTTGGAAACAAAATCAATAATAATTTCCTCAATAGAATCTTGAACATTTTCATTACAAAGTTTTTTTGAAGTTGGTTGATCAATAGAGGATTTTGAAAAAGAGAAAGAAAAAACAACATAAATAACAAAATAACGGAAATTAAGAAAAGTAAGAAAAAGGATTTCAATGTAATGAAAAGGAAAAAATAGGAAGCACAATGTTTTTACAAAACCACGGTGATGGAATTGAACCACACCATCAGCAAGTAAAAGCGCACTACACTGGAACAAAATGGGCAATTGAAAGTCCATTTTTTAATTCTAGATTTAGTGTATTTTTCAATAAAATCATTTCAATGATGTCGAAGTTCACATTTGTTTTCCACATTTAAATTCATAAAACCCTAATTCAAACCTTTTCAAAACACATTTAAAATATGGGCCTTGAAAAAATCAAATTAGGTATTTAAATGGACTATATGGTTTTTAAATCTCCATTTTGAATTTTTTTTGTAAAAAAAAGATCTCTTTTTACATTATTTTTTCATCTTAGATACTTGAATGTGTGGTGGTAAATAGTTATAAGGATATTGCTTTTAGTTTATTTTGTCACCTTGAATTGAATTTTGATAATTTTTGAGTAATTTTTTTACTTTTGGAAGGATTACAATATAATTTTGAATTTATCATCTCATCTTGGTTATGTTTTCCAAATTCATTTGAATTATATGCAACTACATTTGACTAACCTAGAAAAATCAAAATTGTAACATCCAAAAGAATCCATTGTAATGTGTTTTCACGTCACCATACAATAATTGAAGAAGGAAAACTATTAGTTGTAAATGAACAATAAAACACAAAATAAAACCTACACACAAAAAAAGAAATTAATAATATACAAATGGAAAAGACAAAAATTGCAACTATATAAAAAATCAAATAAAAGGAAATTAAAGCTACAAAAGAGGACTACCATTTTGGTAGAAGAGAAAAATGTCAAAGGAATGTGTTCCATTGAAATAATGCAACAACCAAAAAACAAGAATTGTAAGATACATACAATAAGAACAAGCAAAAAAAACTACAACAAAAATCAACAAAAACAACAAGTCAAAAGAAAAGGATATAAGTGTCTTAGGAGGAGGGAGACATTTATTTTGTGCTACAAAATGTGCTATACGAAAGGAAAGTGATGTGCCAATTGTTGGAGAATCACAAAACAAATGTGTGAGAGAAAGTGAAAATGATGTAAAGAAAAAGCTAAACAATGAAATCAATGAAACAAAAATAAAACAACAAAAACGTCTTCAAAGTTCAACTAATGAAACAAAAATATTGTTAGCAACATCTTCAAAGCATTCAAAAACCTTTGGAAAACAACTAGCCAAAGTTTTCAACCAAGCAAAAAGACACACCATGTCAAATGAATACAACAAAACAAAAGTAAAATGAAAAAAAACCATTGTTGGATAGTCGTAAACAAATGGATAAAAAAAATTGAAACTGATGCAACAAAAACATAGCCAGAGGAAGATCCTTAATGCATTGACAAAATGAAACAAAAACATCACAACAAAATATCCTTAAAATGCTCAAGACATATAGATGCACGATAAATTTATTTTTTTTAAAAAAAACTTTAAAACTTTAAAACAAATGAAAAGTTGGAAATATACACCTTATACACTTCATTTAAAAAACCCAAAAACTAAATTAAATGACAAAAGAAACTTGAAAACTAACCTAAACATTGAAAAGAAGAAATGCTTTTATGACAAAAAAAAATAAATAATGAACTATTATTTACGTTATAAAAAAGAGTCTCTAAATAAACTCTTTGAGAGGATCTCAAACCTTGGAAAGTTTTACTTGTATACCTTTCTCCTTTTCTTATACATAGGAATCTAATTGAATCAAAATTTCACAATAAAATATGCAATTGATAATACATTTGAAATCAACCTAGCAAAAATCTACTACTAAAATGTGGCACAAATGAAATTGCATTTGCACAACAACATAAACAATAGAAAAAATGATTCAATTCCCCAAACATTCATCCCAAATACATCCAATCACTCATCCTATCATAACACACTTTTAACACTTATAATAAAATCCGTCGATAATAAAGCCCCTTGAAGCCCAAAGTTGAATCCCATTTCTCTCAATGCTCATAATGCTTGAGGTGTGAAAAGGGATGCCGAAAGAACAAAATCAACTCCACTTGGGGGGTGTCCCAAGTGTGAAAGCGTCACGACGGCATGTGGCAGCATGAAGGTTACACGTACCCAACGACCGACCATCGTCATGATCATGGCGCGTCCACCGTTGGATCGACCATGCGCGTCCATCGTTGGATCGTCCACTGCGCTCCCGCGCGTAATCTCCGCACGTCCATCGTTGGATCGTCCATCGTGCTGCCGCGCCTAGTCTCGGCGCGTCCGTCGTTGGATCATCCATCGTTACTCCCAACGCGTGATCGTGGCGCGTCCGTCGTTGGATTCGACGAACGCTGCACTCAATCGTCGAGACGAGGAGCGAACGCAAGGGAAGCGAGAAAGGCAAAGAGAGCAAAGCGAATAAAGGAAGCGACTTCGGGAAGCGCGAAATATTGCAATTTTTTTTGAAAATTTCTGAAGCAGATTGTGGCGTAAATGCGATAATTAGAGCATATTAGCAACAGTGGAGACTCAAGAAAATTAGTACAAATTATTTTCTCGGAGAATTACCCTTTTTTTTCCCAATTTTTTTGGAGTTTGAATGGTCTCTATTATGTAGCAGAGTGTGCGCAACTCCTGTCTCTCTCTGTCTCTGTCTCTCTAGTATAATCCTGGAGTACGGGTTGTTCTTCGTTTTTATTTCAGGGCGGGGTTGTGAGAGAAGTGTTGGAATTTGTCTTTTGTTTTCTTGTCCTTTCGGTCTGAGATCGGAAGGGGCTTTGTTTTGAGTGCTCAAGAAGAGAAGGAAAAGGAATTTTGTGGCAGGGGAGGTTTTTATTAGTGGTGTACAGTTTGTGTGTGATATATTGAACACAGTTGCAGAAACAATGGCGGCGGCGGTGGCATCAGTGAAGAACGAGGGTTTTGCTCCAGGGAAGATGATCATGGGAGTGTTGTCCAACAGGGTGAGCAAGAGTCAGGTGTCTCCTGGCGATCACATTTACTCCTGGCGTTCTGCATATACGTATGCGCATCATGGTTCGTTCTTTTGTCTCTCATGTTTTCCGATATTGTTGAGCGCACATGAATGCCTCTAGCTACTCATATCAGAAAAAATGTTTTTGTCCCGTTAAAACGATTGCGGAAGAGTGTTTTCCTTTCATTTGTTTGTTGCTCAGTCTGGGGTGATGATAATGAGCATGTTTTGGAGCTCCAAATGCGTTCGACTAGGGCCGAAGGGAATTTTAGGTTCATGAATTCCAGAGACAAAACTAGAAACTCATGTGTGTTAGGGCCAAAGAGAACTTTAGGTTCATGGAATTCCAGAGACAAAACCCTAGAAACTGACGTGCGTGTTTTACTGCAATTGATAAGTTGCTGTTCTTAAGAAGCTGGAGGTGGCCGTGAGCTTTTTGGCCTCAAATTACTGTTCTTTGCATATGCAACAAACAGACTTTCACCATTCCTGCTTTTGCCTCCTATTGTTTGTTGTTGATAGTACATCTGGACATTCAAGAGGCTGCAGTTAAAACAGGCTTTTTGTAAGAGAAAGATGACTTGGAAAACATCAAAGCCATTGGTTACTGCATCTTTGGATTGAGTACTTTTGTGTGTGATTACAGGCATATACACAGGAGATGACCAAGTCATACATTTTACAAGGGGCCGTGATGAGGAACTGGGCACAGGCACAATCTTGGATGTGTTTCTAGTCAGCTCAAGACCAACAACAGCATTGGGGAGGTGTGAAAAATGTGGAGTCCAAGCAGATAGCAGTGGTGTCGTCCTCTCTTGCCTCGACTGTTTCCTCCTTGGAGACCCTCTTTACCGCTTTGAATATGGTATTGATCCAATGACATTTCTGGCCAAAGCACGTGGTGGCACATGCACGCTCGCCAAATCTGATGACAAAGAACTTGTGCTGCACCGAGCAAATTATTTGCTCAATAATGGCTTTGGATGTTATCATATTTTCCGCAATAACTGTGAAGACTTTGCCATCTACTGCAAGACAGGGCTGTTGGTGGTAGATCAGAACATGATTGGTCGCAGCGGACAAGCTGCATCATTTCTTGGAGCTCCCCTGGCAGCTGTGGTCTCCTCCCCACTACGCTTTGTTATGACGAGCCCATTAGGATTTGCAGCTGTGACTGCAGGTGTGTATTGTTTTAGTCGGTATGCAGCAGATATTGGAGTACGTAGGGATGTTGCCAAGGTTGCAGTGGAAGATTTGGCCGTCAATATTAGGCCTTCCACAATTACTGAACAACCCAATGCTACAGCAGACCTGCTTTCTCTGGACAACAATTCACCTGCTGTGAATAATGGCCTCCCTCCTAGGAGTTAGCAAGCATTGGCTTACAAGCATTTTGCATCCAGTGATGCAAGTCCTTTCTTGAGTAAGATTCCTCACTTTCAGATCATAGATTTTGCTGGTTCTATGAAAATGCCTCTCTGTGTTATCACATGCTGAGGGGGTGATGCCAGAAAACAATTTCTGAATAGGTTGGCAGCACATAAATGAGTTCATCTTGTATCCAAATGTTTATGAGGTATGGTACATGTATACATTGGAAGTACAAACATTTGGCAAGTGCTATAGTTGACAATCTAGAATCAAACTATTTTTGTAAGCAGTGTGTATTTATACTTGATAAAGCACAGTTTGTTTTCCTGCACCTTCAGTTGATGTGCATGGTGTAGCAGAACTGTTGCTCCAATTGTTTGTCTTCAAATTGGGGAGAATTTCATTGCCTTGAAAAACTGCAGATCAGAATCCAATTTGCTCAACTGTGTTCTGCTAGCTTGTGGGTGATATGTCTCTTGTGTGGTCAATTTGTTGGTCCTCTTTAGACAACAGGAGCTCATCTTGTTATTGTTCTGCTAGTTTGGCTGCTGGTTGGATTGTTTGATGTGCTCAATATGCTAAATGTCTTGGGTCCCCTTCTGCAAGTTTGGTGAATTGTTTGATAATCTGGTTTGACTCTGATATGCTCAATGTCTTGGTCTCCTTTGAGCCAGGGACCTGACCTACTAGCCACCTTATCAACTAGCTCCAATGTTTATAGGTTGTTTTCTCATGACTCACTAGACAATCCCTACCTGTATATGTTGCTTTCCCTAAGCTAACATACTTGTACTTCAAGAACCCTTCTCGAATCTTTTTGCACCTTTGTGAGACATGGACGCTATCCTTTTACGTTATGTGCTCTGTTGTGCTGGGTGCTGCTACAGACACCTGAATGCTCTGACCTCATGAAAATGTGACTTGTCATGTGAGATTGCAAAGTACAGCAGCTTAACAGCAATCAGCACATAAGCTGAGGCTGGAATTGCAACCCAATGATTTCTGTTGAGTAGCAACCTCTGGACCAGAGACCTGTGTAGGTGTGCTGCAAGAACAAGGAGTTCTCAAAAAGTGATCTGACTTGGTGTCATTGAGGTTGGCCTGGAGAAGGTGGAACCTGCTAGGTGTGCTCCTGATGGTCTCTTTCGTGTCTTCAAGGTTGACACAGAGACAGTGGAAGCGGTGTTGAATCATGAATGAAGTCAGGCATGGCAATAGTTGGGAGTTGTGTCAAGACCATGATGCAGGTGGACAAATGATTCCTCATTGTTGAGGATGATGGAGATCCTGGCAAATCTGATGTGGAAAACAGGTTATCAACTATTAATGTGTCTTGTTTATTTCCATGTTCAAAATCTGCTGCTAGTGCAGTGGAGAAAGGGAGAGTAATTCTGTTGCAGGTAGCTACCCTGGATCAAAATGCCATTTGGAGAGATGATAGAGGTACTGGCAAACTTCAGTGCAAACAAGATTATTTACTGCTGAAAGCTAGAGATTTTTCCATATATTTCAAATCTGTGGCAAATGCACAGGAGAGAGGGAGCAGGACTGTGTTGCAGGTATCTAAGATCATGATGCAGGATCATGAAGATATGGATTCTCTGCCAAACCTGAGTGTGCAACAGAATATTGAGTATCAATGAATTGAAATTGCCTGCTGGTCTCAATGAATTTTATGGAGTGAGAGCATCTGTGTTGGAGGCATCAAGGACAATTCATGTTCAGGTAAAGGTTTTTTTTCCCCAAAGGTATTTGGTTTTAGATCATGCAACTGAGTATGAGAATTGGCCAGGGTGTAGAGTGCACATTCAGGAGAATTTTCACCAGCCCAAGCTGGTGATCAAAGACTGTGATTGTTTAGGAAACTCCAACATTTTTGAAAATAATATAATTAGTGTCAAATTGGCCAAGATAGTAAACAAAATTGACATAATGTAATTTCAAAACGATGGATAGCTATCATCTATTTCTCATGTGAACCAAAATCAATTGCCTTTTATTGGTCACATAATAATGTATTAGGCTGCTGCTACAGCCAGAAGGCAAGGACCTGACCTAATGTCGACATATCTAATGCAACAATCTATTTCTATACGCTCTGAGCTCAAAGGTTGAGCAAGGACCTAGCTTAAAGGGTTGACATATCTAATAGGACTCAATATAGCTCTGAGCTCAAAACTTTCAAGCTGAGTTCAAGACTATAATCTCTGGGTTTCAGGTTTTCTTCCAGATCAGGGCACACCCACTCCTACAATCACAAAGTGTTGATTGGCCAAAACTTTCTGTAGGCGCTTTGGTCAACTACTACTGTACAGCTCAAGGGCAGAGATGTTCTCATCAGAATTCTGCCCAAAATAAATAAAAGAATCACTAGTCCAAAGGATATCTGCAACATAAATTCCCACTAAGCACTAGACTGTCAACTAACTACTCAACCAACCCCACTACATTGCTGCTGATGTACAAGATGATCATGCCTTCATCACAAAATCCTGAGGGGCACAAGAGTAGAAACAGCAAGTGCCAACATGAGGGCACCAAAAGCCATCGGTGCTGAATGCCAAGCGCCACCTGTAGGATAAATGTCAGGAAGAGAACATTCTTCTCCATTGAACCAAACCTTACTTGGAAACCCATCTCCAAGAGAAACCTCAATTCCAGGAGTTGGAACCTTAGTGAAGGATAACACTGATTGGAGCTTTCCTGCACTAAAATTCTGGGCAGCGACCAAATAGTTAAGTCCTGGCAAACCCTCCACCAATATGGTGTTATTCAGGTCAGGGATTGTTGTGGCATTGAATGAGTATGCCTGTTGGAAGCCTGGAAAAGCCTTGTCAAGTTCAATTGCAGCAAACCAGTTGGCATATGTTTGGTTGGACCAATCAAAGAGTGTCATACGGGCACTCCAGCCATTGGTGTAATCTGAAACAATATGCCAGTTTATGCTTACCCCACAGTAGTCTTGGCATGGCAGTGGATTTGGAACCGACTCATGCTGAAGACCCGCCCAGGCTACAATTTGGTTTGTCCGATTCACAGGCGCCAGTGTCAAGGCTGAGTATGGGAGCAGAAGAGCAGGGCTAGTGGGGTTGCATACAGGTTGAGGATTCTTTGGACACCCACATGCACATGTTGGACAAGGGATGATAGACTCATTGTAATATCCAGAGAATGATACACAGCACTTTGGTGTCTGTGGTGTAGTACTGATATTACATGTCACCTGCAAAATTCACTCATAAATACGTAAAACTCAGTGAAGCAAATACAGGGATAAAACATTCCACCTACTGTATGGTCAACTCCTATTAGTGTAGGTTGTTTCCCAATGATCCCTTAAGAAGCCATTTTCAATACAACCCAAACAGCAGCTAACCATCTGGTCATGTTGATTGAGGTTGGTGAATGCAGAGGAACCCAAGAAGCAATGGTCACCAAAGGAATCCAAGATCACTAAAACTCTGCACTGATCACAATTTGGAAGGGGTAGAGGAGGATCTCACCTGCCAGGTCTTCAAAGCTGATGATGAGTGTACAATACCAGAAGGATCTGGGAACACAGAAGGGGTGATCAGCCGAGGCTGCCCACATTTATACAGCCCATCCCCAATCCTCCAATTGGCAGGTGGAACCAAATGAATGGTGGCAGTATTTGGTGGAAGTTTATAGATATTCATAGTGAAAGCTGACTTTGATTGTGAGGGATCAATTGTAGCAGGCAGGATGGTGCCATTCCTACAACAGTACTGCACATGCCCATTACTGCTATTAAACTGGTTCGACGGTAGGTCAAGAATTATTGGGCTTGCACTGCAGCATTCAACACTGTTGATATTTATACTGCTGGCATATGTTACTGCAGCTTGTCCGTTTAGGCACACCTCAGTATCTGCTTCAGTTGTTTGAGCCCCTTGCATGACATTTATGAACTCACCTTCTTGCCAGTCCCATGTTAGATTCCAGTGGTCTAATCGGGTAATGGGGCTGTCATTTGAAATTGTCACCTACATGTGCATCACCAAGGATTGCTTCAGCAGGTAGTCCTCACAATTATGAAACTCTGGAATGGTGTATAGTATTGATATGCTACTGACATTGTCGCAATTGATGATGCTCTTTGTAGCAGGTTAGGTACATCAAACACCAGACCGGTGACCTAATTCAAATAGCACAGCAGCAATCAAATGAAGGCTTCATACACCATCAGCACTGCTGGGACCTACTACCTTCACAATCTGTGCAAATAGAGTAAAGACTAGCTGGTTTCAACAATGGGAAGAAAGAAGGCACACATACCAATGCCCAGTAATTGCCTTCATATGCTTGAGTAACATCATATGTGATGGTCAGGTTCCCAGTCTCTGATGGCAAATACTCGTTGTCTGAATTTACAGTAATATTTGAGTTCTGCTCTAAGCAGCAGGTGTGCATTGTACTATCTGCACAATCAAAAACCCAAGCCTCCATTTAGCTCAGCATGACAAACTCCACAATTAAGTAGTAAGTCCCTTTTCCAGTGTCCTATGACAGGCTTGAGAAGAACCAATGATCCAGGTATTCATGTCACCAAAAGTAAGTACCATTCTACTAAATTTTTTCTCTGCTTCAATTCCCTTTTCCAATTATTTCCTGTTTGAATCCAATGCTATCTGTCCTTCACTGTAGGAGTCAAACTATTCCAGAGGAGAGAACAGAAGGAAGGTCTGGTGAGATCATCAGAATTTTGCAGAGGTTGTTGACATACTTCCATATAACTTTGCAATACTGCAATTATAGCCATCATTCGTGACATTGATGTTCAAAGGCATTGGATAACTTGGAGGCTCCACCCCAAACTCAGTCCCTGTTAGCTGCACAACTGCCTGAATGAGGTTCAAATTGCCTGCAGTTTCAATTGCATTCTTCAAGGTAGCAGCCGGAAACCCCATTATGATGGTCCCATTGCCAACTTCAGCAGGCAATGGCGTTCCATCTGCCAAAACTGTGCCAGGTGCTGACACCAAAATCTGCCACCATCAGAGACAAAGGCTTAAAAACATAGGGACCCAACCTGAGCTTGCTTTATATAAATTCAGAGCCAGAACTTTCCAGAACTTCGAAACTGCATATGCCACTGTATGCAGAGAATCCTAAGGAGTCATGCATGGACAATTTCTCATGGCCAGATGTGGCATGAAATGGCGACCCATATGTTCCCGCATTGTGTTGGAGGTATGGATTGCACTGAAGACATACCACACTATCTAACAGACAATAGAAGCATATTGCAGCCACGAACATCTTCAAAAGATTTAGCTGAAAAAAGAAAGACTCAGAGCCCTTCTCCATATTTGAAGCAAATGAAGCATAACACATTCGATGAAAATCAATTGTAATCTCAGTCTCTAGAAAAGCTTGACATACAAGAAGATGATGACAATAGCGGGAATGTCATCACTGATCCAACACAGCAGTATGTGATATAACAACCATGGGGAAATCCTCGACATCCATTACTACATGTGCACAAGAACAAAACATTCCACCAGACAAAAGGTCACCAGAAACTAACTCCCAAATCCAACTGCCCTCATCACAGTCTTAAGCATCAAGATTCCAATGCACAACGCATCTTGATGTGCCCTATACAATGACCTTCTCATCGACAAGACCAAACTTGGAACACCTTTTCCAGAGACTTCACAGAAATGAGGGTCTATTGTTGTGCACATTTCCAACAAGAGCATGTTCATCAAAGCTGTACAACAACCTTGTTCATGGTCTTGTGGTAAGGCAGACTTGAGAATGGTGTGATTCCTTAGTGATGGGTCCTTGTGGTAAGACCATGCTCAAGTGATGGAGTCCTCGAGGTTCGCTCTTATGACCATCGTCAAACAGAAAACCCTTCTTTATCAACAATCTTCACAACATTTTCATGAAGCCCTACTTGTCATCATGAAACAAAAAAGCACTTAAAAGCCTTACAAAGATAGAAGAAGCCGGCAAAATGCAATAGGTTACCTCGTTGTGTTGGAAGTGAATACCCATTGCCCAGTTCTGGACCTCCGAGAACCCCATATTGGTAATAGTTGCAGTGGCCGCGAAGCTATAAGGCTGCAGCTGAGGAGTACCATTCAGATAGGGGAAGATCTTCTGCACGGCGGAGACTTGGTAGAGCAGATCTATTCCTTTACAAGGAGGAAACAAAGGAGCAGAAGGAGCCGGAGCGGGAGCAGGTGCAAGCCCGGGTGAAAGAGAAGGAGAAAGCACAGGTACAGGAGCCGGTGCAAGCAGAGGAGAAACAGAGACGACACTGGGTAGCGAAGGAATAGCAGAAGCTGTAGGAGTAGTAGGAGCAGCAGGAGGGGCAAGAGAGGGAGAAGGAGAAAGCAAAGACAATCTTTCAGTCTCTAGTGTCGTCAAGTCTCCATTTGTACAACAGACAATGACAGAGAAAAGAAAGAGCAACCAAAGTACAACTGCTGCTGCTACTGCCACTGCCATTTCTGAAACTTGAGCTCGAAAGAGAGGGAAAAGGAGAGAGAGAGAGAGAGAGAGAGAGCTTGATCTCAAATGCTTGCAAAGCTCTTCTTGGGTCACATTATTTCTTGACTCCGGCTATTCCTTGCGGTTTTGGAAGTTGGCGAGACGCAGAGAAAGAGACGACAGACGGGAGAAGAGAGGAGAGGGGGATGATGGGTGACAAGAAGAAAGCCGTTGGGGTGCGAGGATCGTCGTTGCGTTGCGTTGCGTTGCGTTGCAGAGGTGCTGAGACTTGAGAGGCGATTTGAAAGCGAGGCGACGCGCGGGGAGCGTGTGGGGTCAGCTCAGGTCAGGTCAGGAACTGTGCGTAGCCTGGTCAGGTCATGAACTGTGCGTAGCCTGGTAGTAGTAGTAGTGGTAGTGGGTGCGCCTGTTTGCCGCGCAATTTGGGGTTCCAATTCGGGAACGGATCTAATTTTGGTCGGGAAACAGGCAGTTTCCGGACCCAAGTTTTAGACTAAAAAAAAACCATTTTTTGGGGGGTTCACTTTGGCCAAAGGATATGGGATAAAGTGAGACGCTACGAACAACACCCTTGGGGAACGCATTACCAACTTGAAGAGCATAATGAGGAACCCATTGGAACATCATTGGGAACATCATAAGAAAAAATACAAAATTCCATCCTAAACTCAACCCTAAACCCTCACACCCTTCCCCCTTCCCCCTCCTCCCCTCCTATTCTACTTTTGGGCTTCCTTGTAGGCCTAGTGCTTTTGTTGAACAAGTGGGTTATGGAGTATTGAATGGCTTTTGTCCCATATGGCAAGTTCAAACTTCAAACTAGCAACAACACCTAAAATAAGAAAATGTATCATGAAGTCCCCTAAATAATATGAACTCACATTTTATAGCCAAAATGTTCCTCAAATTGTGGGGACCCAATGAAAGTGGCTTTGACCCCCTTAAGCCAAGTTCAAACCATCAACAAGCTAAATTATAATTTAATTAATTAAAAGGGAAATATTCACTCAAGCTCTCAAAAAATTGAACCCACAAATACTTACACTTTGTAATCTAACAACACTTGAAATGTTCCTTAAAATGTCAAGCCAAATGAAAAACTATTGCATTGTTTTATAGTCTCTCCTCATCTCTCCCTCACAAGGGGAGCCCATAAAAGCTTTGCCATCTTTACATGGTATAATTCACCATTTGGTCAAAAAATATAAATAAATAATTGAAAATTGGTTACTTGTTATAAGGTCTAAGATAATGAAATGTAAATAGGTGCGAGCAATGAATTTTTTTAATAAAAAAAACACTTTTTTTCTTTTGGGTTATGTGGAGTTGTTTTGGAGAGTTGTCTTGGAGAGTCTCCACTCTCCACCCATAGCACCTAAGAAGGCCTCTACCCACAATTGCCAATAAAGTATAGCAATCAAATTGTGTGAAATTGCCATTTTGACTCTAGGTTTGTTGAGGGTAGCAACAACCCCTACTAGAGTTGTATTAAAAAGAAATGACTACTTTTTAGTTCACCAACCAATGGTATTGATTGGCCTCGGTGCTGAGACTTAAATGATCTCTCAATCTATAATTATTCGGTTTTTCATTACAATAGGTGAGGTGCAGTTTTTATTTTTTTAATGAACTCTTGTCATTTTGTGAAAAATATTTTTCAAAAAAAATATTTTGTCACAAATTCCCTTTTTTTTTTAGGGAGGGGAGAGAAATTTGCCAAAAATCGACACAATTGTCTACCTTATGAAAGGGTGCTTAAGATTTTTTACTTACATATTCTGAATATTGCCAAATTTGGCTAAATGTAATTATGGATGATCGTCACTTGAGGAATATCATAAATTTGTTAAAAAAAAACATTTGCTAGCAAGTGGAATAATTTATATTGAATCTTGGATGTGCTTAATATTCATACAAGGGGCATGACTAGAAGATGTTTTTAAATGATTTGCTCACTAGGTATAGCCATTTGCACTAATTAAGGAAACCTAAAAGTAAAACATGCTATTTTTCAAAACTAATTTACAATTTGACTCAAGAGATCAAGGATTGAGATCGATTTGGCTTTGATTTGAAGTTGTTGCTTATTTTTTGATTTCTTCATATTTTTTAATTGCTTCATATTTGCATTCACATTCTAGAAATTGTAAGATTTCATTTTGATTTTAAAATTCACATTTGGGTTTATTACATATTTGATGAGTGTTATTTTGGCCATTATGAGTGCCATCTTCAAGTGCATTTGAAGCCTAAGAAACCTTTAAGTTTATGAAGGTGAACTTTGAATTAAATCCTTACTATCACATATATAGGTTACACTACATTCACACACCATATAAAACATTCAAAGAATATAAAAAATGAAATTTATATGCTTTTGAGCTAGAATCATCCACATGTTTAAAGCTTGGTTTTTATGTGTGTTACATTTCTTGGAGAGTTCATCACATGCACCTTAAAAACTTTGTTTCATGGGGATTGCTAACTAAGAAAATGTACATTTGTTCTTGTGAATACATTCATGATCAAAATGATACTTAAGTTTATTGTAATATAAGTTCATTACACAAAAGGTTTATCCTTAGGTAGAACACAAAGTAACAACATGAAATTATGAAAGGAAAAATATGAATTTGAATTCCACTCATAACCCCTTATATATTGGAAAGGGGGAATGAATGAATTACTAACCCCATTCATTTGCAATTATTAAACATTTTCATTTATCAACTACAAGGCAATAATAACATGTCACATTCTATCCCTTTAAAAATCATCATCTTTCTTATGAATGATTCATGAAATTATTTGAAATCTTCTTTCCTAAAATCTAGCCAAGTTCACATAATTCATCGCTTATTCATCATTCTACCCCTAAACCATAGTGCTAATATTTACAATTCTTCACCCCTATTCATTCATGTTAGTGTTACACACCCATGATCATCATATTTTAATCTTTTTAAAGTGGATGAAACTTCAAATCCGCCTTAGGCACCACATGAGTTCAATGTGACTTTGCCATGCCATTAATGTGTGTTTGATTTTGGTTGAAACTTTTACCATAATTTTTAATTTGTAAAATTTGAGTCTCACAATTTACTTTTTAATCACATCCATGGATAAATAGATCAAAGGTCTTATGAAATCCAATTATAATTAAAACATAAGTAAAAAGGGTTAAACTTTGAAGGGTTAATGTTCAAACCACATAATGGAGGTTTAATATTTTTCATCCAAAAAAGAATTGATAATAAAAGGGTTGATGTTCTTCTTACCCATTACAACAATTTCTTATTTTATCTTCACATTTTCAACTAGAGTGTTTTCGCCCCCAAATTTGTGATGTTGTTCAAGTGGTGATCATCTCTAAGTATATTTAGCCAATTTTGGTGATATTCAAAATATGTAAGTGGAAAATCTTAAGCACCCTTTTATATTTTAGGCAACTATGGCAATTTTCTGCAATTTTCTGGTTTTTTTTTCTAGAAATGTTTCCATGAAAAAATGGAATTTGTGACAAGATATTCATTTAGAAAAAAATCTTTGCAAAATGACCAAAAAAGTCCACAATTAAAAAAAAATTGTTTGCTTGCCATTCCATTTTTTAAAAAAAATATTAGCAATTGTAAAACATTTTGAACTATAAAATTTGGATGAAATAAAAAATAAAATTTGGCAAATTCATTAAAATAAAATTTGGGCTTAAAAATTGCACATATTTCTAGGCCTTGGAAAAGCCCTTCAAAAGCACAATACATAATAAATGATTTTAATTCATTATGTTTGATTAGCCAATGATTTGATTTGCTAAGTTGGTGAGATTTAAATTATCTTTCAATTTGTACTATCTATTTTTTTTTGTTTATGTGTGAGGGAAGGGAAGACATTTGATTTATATTTTGGATGTGACAAATCCTAATTGTTACCCAAATTGACGATTTCGGTGAAGATGCTCTAACGTTGACAAGAAAATGTGAATGTGGAAAACACACATTTGAAGAGGTCCTCAAGAAACACCTATCCACCATTGGGTTGAAACAGGATTTTGGCTAGGTTATCAAGGATGTGCTAACTAATGTTGGCTAATTCTTGGTTTTTAAAAGAACTATTAGATCAAAACATATATTCTTTGTAAGATGGAAGACCCTTTGGTTTAAGGTCTAGGAATTTTTTAAAATTAGAACCCATCAATTTGGGGGCCAAGTTCAATTCTTATGAAACTTGTTCAATGTGGGGTTGGTTTTAGATCGCTATTTGGGACAATTTTGAAGCTAGTTTTGAGGCCTATTTGGGTTTTTCATTTCTTGTCTATTTTGTGCAATTTAAACAACTATGGGTGCACCAAGCAAAGCTCTACATAATATATTTGAATTCTAAAAACAAAAAAACAATGTCCAAAAATTTTAAGGTCTTCAATACACTAAGTGTTTGGTCACTAGCCTACCTACCTTATACAACAAAGAAAAAATAGTTGGAGAGACTTTTAAATGTAAATAAGGCATGGGGAAACAAAAGATTTTATCATATATTCTTTTCCCATCCATCCACTACTCTAACCTATATAACTAGACAAACTTGGAAATGAATTCAAAGATTTTTATTTGGGACTCTTCAAGTTTTGATGAATTAATGAAAGAGGCTCATCAATAAACCTAAAAAACAAAAAAACCATGATTTGGGTGGAATTGTAGCCCATCCTATAAAGGTCTTAAGATTGGGACCCCATCAAATGGACCTTAAGACCCTTGGGTTAGTTTTAAGGTTGGGTCTAAATGACCTTAACATTTTTCAAATTAGATTTAAATCTAGGTCTTGAGCCTTGGGGCTTGTCCCACATAGACTTGTTGGGGTGGGAAATGTGATGAGTCCCAAATGATCTAAATTGTAACCAAAAATTTGAAATTGGCCAATATCGGTGTTAACCAAATGAACTTCCAGTAATAACAACAAGAGATTGGACTTGTATAATCATTGAAAGACATACCAAGATTAAAATATATTTGCATCGTTGTCATGATTTGCATGTGTTTTTAAAAGATCATATTAAGTTAAACTTTTAGTTAGAGAGATCAATCATTACATTTGCATCATCTTCATGACATTCATATGCTTATAGAAAAATCATATGGACTTAGATTTTTTGTCAAAGAAATCAATCACTAAAGCCAAGTTATCCTAACTAAATGCTAACCATCCATTTGAATTATACTAACAAGTTCAATAGCTCCTACTATCCTATGGATAATAAGAACTAATCCTATGTAATTAATTATTCTTTGCAAATAGTCTAACCAAATTAATAACATAATAATTAGCTTGAATATTCATATTTGTTTATTGTTCCTTACATCTTGAATATAGAACATGAAATAACATATTATCATGTAAAACCACATGGATTTAATGAAAGCTTCCCACAATAACCATTCATGTTTTGCCATGTCATCTTGACTAGCTAACCCATTATTTTTTAAATAATCAATTGGATGAATGTTGGTCATTTCATTATGAACTTACCTAGAGCTTGCATGGGTTACTTGTTTTAAGCACAAAAAATGTGAAGATTGGAAGTAACATGGTCCATTTGCCTCAAAACACATCACTCATCAAAGTTTACATTAACAATGATAATCAGTTTTCAACATTTGTTTTAAACTAAGAATTAATCTTGACTGAACTCACCTTAAAAATTAAATAGGATATTATCACAACCCTAATTTTGGCTTGCAAACAACCTTTGAAAAAACTAAGGAAATGTCCTTTTTGAAACGATCAAGTTAATCTGAAGGTTTAATAAAAAATTGAATGCAAGTTTAAAACATGAGATGAACCAAGGGGGTTGATATTTTGGAAGCTAGAGGGAAAAGACTCCCAAGGTCCCAAGTTGAATTCTCATTTGAGAATTGAATCCTAAATGTTCAATATGAGGTTTGAATTAAGATTATTCTTGTTTGAGTTTTAAAAAATAATTGAAAAGCTATTGAAAAGAGTTACAATAAGATGAACTTGCATGACTAAAATATTTTTAAATATTTAGTTTATTAAAAGGTTTCAAGAAGTTGTCCAATTGTTTCCAAATTTGTAAGGGGCCATCACTTGGCATCAAACCTTGCAAATGTTCATAACTTGTTACAAATACCTAGTTTGAGTATATGACCTCACTTTATTGTCTTACTCCTTGTGAACTTTCCAATCTAAAGAAGACCCAATTTTGAACAAGGTTTGATCCACATAAATTTTAATTTAAAAATTCAAAATACCACAAAAATTTTAACTTCCAAAGTTGAACTTCAACTTGGGAGTGTTTCCCTTTAACTCCCACACATTTCTACTTCATGTAAGAATGTGTTTGCATTCTTTTTCACTCACTCCATGTTTTAGTCTCTTATGTTTTCTTTTGTCTTAGGAAGGATACTTTGTTGTCCATGTTGGGAATTGGTCACGCACCAAAGTTATGGTTGTGACATTCTCCCAATGACAAAATTCACAAACTAAAATTTTGTCCCTCCCTTGACCTGTGGATATATGTAAAGTTAGAATTTTAAATTTTTAAAAAAGGATCTATTATACAAATCTATTGTAAAATTTAATTATATAATTAATACATAAAATTTGTGCAATGGTTGCATTACACACATCATTTTCCGATGTTAATTCCTTATTTCTATGCTTTTGGAAAAGGAATTGGGTGTGGTTCATTTTATTGTGGATTTAGCTTATCTAGTTTTGACATGATTCAAAATGGACATGGGTGCAAATGGGATAATAGGAAGCACATTGGCCACTTTGCATGAATGTGTTTCATGGAAATATATATATATTTAAACTTGACCTAAAAAGATGCTATGTCATATTATAATGTAACTTACATTTAAATAATCTTCCCAAAAAAAAGTTTTTATAATGCTTTAAAATATTCATTATTGGCCAATGAATGTTTTTGAACGACTTAAAACATTTATACAAATTTTGACCCAATATAATTAAAGCCAAAACATTTGTAATAATTGGTTTAGCTTGTATTAGTGTGTTTGCACCCAAATAGTTATCTCTTTATATTAGTAGCCTTGTCTTTTGTTGCATGTTTTTGTAATTGTGACATGGCATCTAATCTACCAACATACAACTAGGTATATACACATGACAACAATCAAGCACCCACCAAAAGAAAATACTTTTTCTTCCAAAGGCCAAATGCTTCACTTTTATAGATGATGACATAATAATTTGCTTCTTCCACATATGCATGCATAAATGCCAAACTTTAATCATCCATGGAGCTTGACATCAAAAGACCACCTATAACTCCAACTACTTTGAAATCATGTAAGAAATTAGGCATGTATATTAAATATGTAACCTCCAAATCAAGAAAAGTTGAATAACAAAACATTCTGTTCATATTGCACAACAACTAGCACATGAGCTTTTACAAGCACCTCAAATGCTCCATAACTATTTGTTGAATAAATTGAGCGTAATTTGTTAAGACTCATCAAGATATTTGCTTATGTCTACTTTTAGCTTGATGAAAACATATTATCAAATTTGTGTAATATCAACATGTGCTAATACCGTAATACCTTTACCATTTTGACATAAGTTAAATTATTTTTCATTTTGCTAAACTGTCGAAAAAACTATTTATTATTTGTGCCAAAAAATTTAATAAAATCAAAAGTTAAATTGTTAGGTTTTGAATTGCAAACCTTCCATGACAACAACTTAAGATTTAGGAAGTCTAAACACATTAGATTGTTCCATAACATTGACAAGATCTTATTTACTATTTTATATAACCATTATACTGAGAATTTCAAAATTAACAAACAAAGTGTCGAAGTTAAAATTTCAAATTTGATTAATTATTCGACAATTTGTTGCCAAAATGGTAAAGGTATCACAATATGATATGTAATACATACCTTGACATCATGGTTATAGATTGGGTGCATTAACATTAGTTATTGCCTATTCAACCAGAATTTGGGTGTTGTTATGCTTGAAATTAAAATCTTCCTACATACCATAAGGATTTCAACAATAGGTGACATCTACCATAGTGGTGAATTCGCACACTCCATTACAAAGTGGCCACAAATCCCAAACATTTTGGTTTGTAGGTTTGATTTGAAATAAATCAAACCCATAAAACAAATGTGGAAATGGTCAACAAAAAATTAATCAAGTGGGTTATGGCTAGTGACTATAGTGCTAGAACTTGGGGTCACAACCCAAATGGTTGGCCCCCTTTGGTGGGGGACCTATTATTTTTTTGTGTGTTGGGTGGAGTGGTTATGGGGTAGCCCCTATGTGAAAAGGGGCCAAAAAAAAAATGGCCATTATTATCACTAGCTATTATTTAATACCACAGGTGGTCATGATCCTTTGGGTAAGAGGAATATTCTTATGCCCAAAGGTCAAGGAGTCCTAAGATACTATTAAAAAAATAAAAAAAATCTAACTATGCCTAGCAACTTCAAAAAATATCATTTCAAGCTGAAATTTCTGGGAAGGGAAACCTAAACCTAAAATTGGAGCATCCATTGCACTCAGTAGGTGGGAACTGACAGAGTTAACAGAAAGAATCACACATTCCAAGAGGAAAAAAAGAAAAGGTTTAGGGTTTAGGGTTATTTATTTACTTATTTAAAAAGAGAAAGAAAGGGTTTAGGGTTTAGGGTTTAGGGTTATTTATTTATTTATTTTAAAAGAAAAAGAAAGGGTTTAGGGTTTAGGGTTATTTGTTTATTTGTTTAAAAAGAAAAAGAACAGAGAGACATCTAGAAACCAGAGCATAATATGGTGGGATGTGACCAAATATAACTATCTAGGGCTAAAAATTAGATGCAAGGTGACAGCACTAAGTTAGGTATCACCAAGTAACCAACTCAGCTCTTGCCTGGTCTCACTCATTTCACAACCTGCCAACAAAAGCCAAATCCTTGGAGAGCATGATTCAAGCCTTCTTGAAAGAAACCCAACTTATTCAAGTCTAATAAAATGAGCTACCAACACCCCAAGTTTAGAAAGGAAAAAATAATGCAAAGACTAAGAAAGAATCCACATAAAGCATTAGTTGTCTCTAATTCTATTCATGGAAATAGTGTGAGTGAGTGAGTGAGTGAGTGAGTTTAGGGTTAAGCAACCTACCTAGAGTTTTTATTTAGAAAAACAAACAGAAGATTTTAGAATTCCACCAAATGGGTATCCCAAACTAAAACTGGGTTGGACTTTTTTGACAAAAGTGAGCACTAGTTTTGGTTGATTTTTTGTCCCAGGTTGTGTGATCAAGTTGACAGAACTTGAAATCAAACTCAAAAGAAAACCCCAAGTTTGTAATCAATCCCCAAATAAAATAACCATTTCCATTTTCATGTATCAATACTCTGCAGAAAAACAAGACTACAAAGATCCAACTTCAATTACTCACATAGGTGTGTGTGTGTGTGTGTGTACCTAGTATGCTGAGACAGAGCCTTCAAAGTTTAGGATTTAGGGTTTAGGGTTTAGGGTTTTTAATGAGCCCTAATCTTAGGGTTCACATGAGAATCCTGTTTTCAGTTATATCTGCTTGGAGTTTCAAGCTTGGACTTCAAGATGAAGAAAGAAAGGTCCAGCAATAGTAGTTAGTTGTAAGTTTTAGTTCCTTCCTAATTAATAATCACAAGGATCATCATAAGGGCACCCACACTCTGAAAAACTTTCCAAAGGCACTTTCATCCATTAGGGTTTAGGGTTTAAGGTTTAGGATTTTTCAAGGGCAAAGGATTTTTTATTTTTTTTTCACCAGGACTTTGTGCCCAAAGAATTGAAGAATCATTAGTCCGAAGGAAAGATGGACCATTTGTCCTGGGCATATTTTTCCCTCTAAACACTAGTTAGTTTTGGTCTACATGATTTACTCACTAATTTACTCATAATACATTAGTATATATAACTAACTACTCGTTACAAAATCCCAAAGGGCCCAAGAGTAAACAAACCGAGCACCAATACAAGGGCACCCAAAGTTGTTGGTGTGGAATGCGAAGCGATACTCATAGGATAAATGTTGGGTAGGGCACATTCTTCTCCATTGAACCAAACCTTAGTTGGAAATCCATCTCCAAGGGGAACCTCAATCCCTGGAGTTGGGAGCTTGGTGAACGAGAAAACCGACTGTAGCTTTCCTGCACTAAAATTTTGGGCAGCCACCAAATAGTTGAGTCCTGGCAAACCCTCCACCAAAATGGTGTTATTCATCTCTGGGAAGGTTGTGGCATTGAATGAGTATGCTTGTTGGAAACCCGCAAATGCCTTGTCGAGTTCAATTGCAGCAAACCAGTTTGGGTATGTTTGGTTGGACCAATCAAAGAGTGTCATTCGGGCACTCCAGCCATTGGCAAAATTTGAAGCAATATGCCAGTTGATGCTTACTCCGCAATAGTCCTGGCAAGGTAGTGGATTTGGCACCGATTCGTGTTGGAGAGCTGCCCAGGCTAAAATTTGGTTCGTCCGATTCTCTGGAGCCAGTGTTAGGGCTGAGTATGGGAGAAAGAGACCAGGGCTTGTGGCATTGCATGCAGGTTTGGGGTTCTTTGGACACCCACATGCACATGTTGGACATGGGACGATTGAATCATTGTAATATCCAGAGAATGAAACACAACATTTTGGTACCTGCGGTGTGGTAGTGATGTTGCATGTGACCTGCCAAATAAAATGCAACGATAGACAAAATTTCAATGAAATTATTAACACTCTGACATAATTTTTCTTTGTTACCTAGTTGCTAGTATACATCACAAAGCATTAGAGTTATACTGGGATTTAATAAAAGATGGGTTTTAGGGTAATGTTTCTTTACCTGCCAGGTCTTCACAGCTGAGGTTGAGTGCAGAATGCCTGAAGGGTCAGGAAACACAGAAGGGATGATCAACCGGGGCAGCCCACATGTATACAACCCATCCCCAATCTTCCAATTGGTAGGTGGAACCAGATTAATGATGGCGGTATTGGGTGGGAGTTTATACACATTGAGGGTGAAAGCTGACTTCGATTGTGAGGGATCGATTGTGGCAGGCAAGAGGGTGCCATTCCGACAACAATATTGTACATGCCCATTACTGCTATTGAATTGGTTAGATGGAAGATCTACAATGATCGGTTTTGGGCTGCAGCTTTCAACCAGGTTGAGGTTTGGGCTACTTGTGTATGTCACTGCAGCTGGTCCATCCAAGCATGCATCGATATCCGCTTCTGTTGTTTGAGCTCCTTGCATGACACTTATGAACTCGCCTTCTTGCCAATCCCAACTTAGGTTCCAATGGTCTAATCGGGCCAGGGGGCTGTCATTTGTAATTGTCACCTACATGTACATGATGAGACCAATCAACAATTTAGCTGAATTCTTCCCACAATAATAATCAAACCCTAGAATTGGTTCAAGAATGAAACATCAAGTTGGAGTTCAAAAGAAATAGCTCCTTAGTGAACAAGAATGTGTGCACACCAGTGCCCAGTAGTTCCCCTCGTATGCTTGGGTGATATCATATGTAATGGTCAGGTTGCCTGTCTCCGATGGCAAGTAATCGTCGTCACCATTGATACTAATATTTGTGTTTTTCTCTGCACAGCAGGTGTGCATTGTAGTATCTGTAGTATCAATACAAAGCCTCAAGTTAGCTCAACACAGCAAAACTTCACAACAAGTTTGCATACTTCACATTGTTTTAGCCTACTAGAGTACAGCATTGTTGGTCTGGTATATCAAGCACCTGGTATCACCCTAAGAACTTACCAGACTAGTAGAGGCAATGGGCAAGGGCATAACCACTCCATAGTACACAAAATGAGAGATGATGTTCATGGGCCCCCCCACACATGAGAAATTGAAAGAACATTAAGGTCTGGGGTGGCAGACTATGTCATTTTTCTTGACCATATTACTTGACATAATCTTGTGATGATCATCATACACTCCTAATAATAGTGACCAAAATGTGTCTTTTGAACATGAAATTTAGTGTGACCAAAATGTGTCTGTTGAACATGAAATTTTTTAAAGGCGTTAAAGTCCCCCCCAGATTTAATGTCATGGAACGGCATCACTCTTGCCCATTATGTTGTGCGTGTTGCCTAGTTCATCATAACAGGCTCACTGGTGCCTTCCCCAACATAATGGGCAAGGGTGTGACCATTCCATGGTACAAAAAGAGAGATGATCTTGATGGGAAAAGGGTGGATTTTGGAGTTAGCTGACATATAGATACATACTTCCATATAACTTTGCAATGCCGCACTTATAGCCATCATTGGTGATATTGATGCTTGCAGGCATTGGCCACTTCGGTGGTGCAACACCAAATTCAGTCCCTGTCAGCTGCACAACAGCTTGAATGAGATTCAAATTGCCCGCAGTTTCAATGGCATTTTTCAAAGTCCCAGTCGGAAACCCTGTTAGCACTGTGCCATTGCCAACCTCAGCAGGCAGTTGTTCTCCATCTGCCAAAATGGTACCAGGCGCAGACACCAAAATCTGTTACCAAACAAAAGATAAAACAATTCAGATCATCAGATCAGATCTCCTGGAGTCATGTTTTATTTGCTGTTGTAAAGTTTGAAAAACTCAGGAAACTCTCTCTAACGACATCTTTCCATTAGGTTGTTGTGATCACAGATTCAGCTTTCCATTAAGTTTTTTCAACTAGCTGTGCTCACAGTCATCTCACAACTCTATCAGTAACGACCTGATAGAACAATTGCAGGAGATGTGAGTCAAATTGTGACTGACCGCCATTCAATGGCATCAGTCCCTTTTTTTCATGACAACAAGTGTCCCTAGAGTTCCTAATATGATTAATTACATATTTTCAACCCACTTGCAGCTCTCCAATGGAAAGCGTCTCTCCTTACAGCAGAAGAAGCAAGGTCCTATGTGAGTGGCTTTCCATTAACCATGTGTAACTGTGATCGCAGCAGCCTAATGGAAAGAGACCCAGACTTCTGGAAGATCTGAAAGATCATCATCAGTTGATGCAGTGTAGCTAGTATGCACCAACAAGATCAGCTGCACAGCTAGACTTGCAGAGCTAAGAATCCTAAGCAGAATTTGTCCAAAACGGCAATTACCGGATCTTCCCAGATGTGCACATTGTAGCTGCAAAGATTTATTAGATCGAACAAGCTCTGCATGGGAGATCTGAATGTTGCATAAGAGATCGGAACATCATCTATTGATCACCCCAAGGAATGGATCAGCATTGTGTTGAATTGCAGCTCAGTGTGTAAGTACTGATCAATTTCTGAAAGAAGTTTGTGCACACAGAGAGAGAGAGAGAGAGAGAGAGAGAGAGAGAGAGAGAGAGAGGCTTGTGGGTATCTAGATCTAGTACCTCGTCGTGTTGGAAGCGGATACCCATTGCCCAGTTTTTGACTTCCGAGAAACCCATGTTGGTGATGGTAGCAGTAGCTTCGAAGCTATAAGGTTGGAGTTCAGCTTGGCTGGCATTCAAATAAGGGTAGATCTTCTCCACGTTCGACAGTTGATACAGGAGGTCCACTCCCTCGCAAGGAGGGTACAGAGGAGCCGGAGCTGGAGCCGGACCAGGTGAAGGTACCAATGAGAGAAACCGCGAAGGAGAAGGCGCTGGTGCAGCAACATGATGAGTGTGCACAGAAGCTGGCGCTTGTACATGCGGGAAGACTCTCGGTGGAGGAGGAGGATATAAAGGCTTCTTGGGAGGCAGTTCTCCAGCAGCGCCTGTTGAAGAAAGTCTCTCAGCTGGTGAAGGTCTCACGGGCGGTCCTTGCGCATTTGTACTCTGCACATTGACAGAAAAAAGAAGCACTAGCACCGGAAGCAGCAAGAAGACTACAGCTTCAGCTGCCTTGAACTCCATGGATTCCCGCGAAGCTCGATTTCCTGAAGCTTAAGCTTGCAAGATACAGCAGCTTCACGGGAAGAATAGCAGTAGCTGATCAGTTTACTGATGCAGAAAAACTTGCAAAGCTCTGGATCTGCTTATCAGTTGGTCGTGTTTTTTGGCTCTATTGAAAGGCATTTTGAGTTGCGAGGTCGATGCAGATGCTCCGGGACATGATGAGGCCGCCAAGCACGCAAAAATCTCCCTCGAAAACTGAGCTCTCGAGAGCACGCCGCTGCTGCTACTGCAGCAAAACGCCTTCTCGTTTCCTCGCGCTCCTGTGTGGGACCTTTTTCTCTCTCTCCTTCTGCCCAGCCACCCTATTCAAAAGGGTGTCAACCGGTGTTTTTTTTAAGGGATTTTTTTTGTTTGTCGCCAAAAGTGGCTATCATCCATTGGAAGCAGCGTTTTTTTTTTTTTTTTGTGGCGAATTTTCGCCAATTGGCGATTTTTTTTCAAACAATAATTCTGTCGAATATTGCCCTTTTTAACAAAGAAAATCTACAAAACCTGAAGGAAAAAAAAATCTAAAAAATCTAAAACATGTTTCTAAACATTGTTCAAGCCAAAGTAGCTCTAGGATAGATATAAAAAGGTTTTTAATAAATTTCTACTTTCATCATAGCTGGAATATAGCCAAATATGGCTAAATCTCCCTTGTGCATGTGGCAACATTACAAAATCGAAAAAAAAAAACACACACACACAAACTGATATATGGAAGATGTGAAAAAAGTGGCAATCATCTTGAGGAAGATTTAGCCAAATCTGGCTATACACCAAATATGAAGTCAAAATTCTTTAATTGTCCTTCTATATTTTAACTGCACACTGAAAACCAAGTACCTACACAAATCTGGCGACTTTTTTGTATTATTTTCTCACAATTCTGGCGGTTGAAAACCTCCAAAATCACTTAATTTTTGAATTTTGAAATTTAATTTTCGCTTTTTGCCAAAATTTGACTATCATTGAACGGAACTTAAAAGATGAAAAAGTGGCGATACATCCATAGGAAGATTTAGCCAAATCTGAATATAAACCAAATATGAAATACAAATCTTTAATCATCCATCTATATTTTGGCTATACAAAAAAAACCAAGTATGTAAATCTGGCTATTTTTATCATCCCCCCCCTCCTCCTCCCCCCTCTTTCTTGTGGTGATTGAAAACCTCCAAAGTCACTTAATTGTCAAGTTTTTTATTTTCATTTGCTCTTTTTGGCTAAAATGTTTCGCCAATAAAAAAAAAGCCTGACTTGTACCCTCTTCATCTCCACCACCATATTGCAAAACCCATGTCAAAATGCCACCCTTTTGCTCCTTCCCTTATAAGTCATCTTGCCACCCTTTTGCTCCTTGGCTTATAAGTAAGCTTGCCACCCTTTTGCTCCATCCCTAATAATAATTCAGCTCCAAACTAACTTTCCAAGTAATTAAGTAAAATTACTAATCAAAGTAACTTTGAAGGCAAAGCCAAATTACCCTCTAGCCAAGTGCAATGAGTGTCTTTCTTTTCCAATTTTGTGATGTGCCCAAATTGGTGATTTGCCCATAAGAAGGTTTAGCCAAATGTGGCTATAAATTAAACATGATTTTACAAAAGAAGATTTAGCATCCATCTATGTTGTGGGCTACCATGCCAATACTCTTGAAAGGCAAATTCAAACTACCTAATTTTCCATATACTCATGTCTCTAGTACACATGGCTGGAGATAGTAAATTAAATTCATATTTTTCCAATTTTGTGATGTACCAAAAATGGTGATTTTGTAGATACGAAGGTTTAGCCAAATTTGGCTATAAATGGGATATGGAAAATTTTATAAACTAAAATTATCTTTTATTATTGTTGGCTACTAAACTCTATTGGGAACCTTGAAGGCTTGTAAATCAAACCACCTAATTCCAAAAACCCATTTCTTGCATTAGATACACACCCCACCAGAGATAGTAATAAAAAATTTACTATCTCTAGACTCTGACCAAATGGGCTTAATAAACTCAATATACAAAAAAACTCTGGCTTAATTTTTTTAGAATTAATTTCAAAAGAAATCTGAAAAAATGGGGAAAAAAGTTCATTTTCTTCATTTAATTTTTAAAAATAATAATTTCTCATGATAAAAATAAACCCTAGGAATTTGATGCATTGACATTATTAGAGACATAATTTTAAAAATATATTAGTTTACCATTTTGGAGATGTAGTTATTATGTGTTGGGGTTTTTTTTGATTAATTTATTCTCCCTACACACAAAGACACCATAGCTTTACCTATTTTTTCCAAAATATGCATGCATGTCTTGACTTGGTGTACCCACATGCTAGGGAAGTTGTGGTAGCTAATGGGTTGTTCTAAAATTAAACTTAAGTATTATTGTTAGAGCCCCCTTTTGTACCAAGTCCAAACCTCCTATTTCACTCTCATTATTGGCATGCAAATTTGGGGACTAGCCATGTGTAATAATTAATCTAGTATGTATGATCCCCCCACGACTTCCCCTCAACTCATTACAAACATGCCACCCTTTTCAAAAAGGTGGCCTTCACAAACGGTCTTTTTCCTTTTTGGGTGGTAATTGGACTTGGTGTTTTTGGTTTTTAATTTTTTAATTTTTTTAATTTTTTTTTTTGTTTTTTTTTGGGGGGGGGGGAGTGAAAGGAGTGGGATGGGAAGGGTTTAGGGTTTAGGTTGAAGGTCACATATTTATTTCCTTTTTATGGTATATTAAAAATTGAACTTCCTATATTGGGCGGGCCTGCATTGTGTGCAAAGGATGGGAAAATAATAAAATTTCAAAGGTTTCACATACCCATTCATCTTTGGAGATTCTCCAAGACTCAACTAGGATCATTTTCTACAATGGACTATGAATAATGTTGGATAGAAATTTTTTTTACCTCAAAACTTTGGCTACATAAGTGTCAACTAAATCCCAAGTTCATTCACAATGAACTTGAATGAACTTGGTAGTCCCTGACCTTTAGGTATCAAATTAGAAACACAACAAAAAAATTCAAGTTTAATTTTCACATTTTGGCACATGGGCCCACTTTCTCTTTGTTTTTTGAAAAACACCAGGTGTTCTATTTTAACATCATTAGTTGGAGCTCTTCTCCAATAAGCCCCAAACCAATTTTTAAGAAGGGCTAGTTCAAGGGAAATGGTTCACCAGGGCTCCACACCAGCTCTAACCCATCTGCACCACCAAACTAAACCTTCATCCAAACATGTCAATTGTCTTGTGTATGTCAAAAACACGTCAAACTAACCCAAATGTGTAAAATATTTGTGGCATGCAATCCACTAACCATTGTGACAGAGAACTAGTGTCAAGATTTTTTTTTAATGTGAATATGGATGTGGATGGATGGAAGGAGGTAACCCTAATTCACGATGGGTGACTAGTGGAAGATGCCAAATTATGGGACAATTGTTCATCATGAAGAATTGTGCACGCTGAAAGTCCAATTTCTATTGCTTTTTTTTAAACATTTGGTTGTTTTTGTTTGTAAGTTAAATGTACTTGATGTTTGCAATTCAATGGGGCGGCACTATTGAGCTGGTTTTTGTGATGGAACAGTTTCATAGCCACATTGTGTTTGCTCTTGGATGGGGAATGTGGATCACGAAATGTAGCAATGGTTGGTGTTGGAGATTCTGAGGTGGTAGGAGATGGTTGCAACATGTATCATAAGAAGAAGTGTTTTGGTCTTTGTGGAGGCAAATTGATGAAAAAGAGTTAAGTGTTCATCTTGATTGCTTGGAAATAGGAAAAACTTAAGGTACAAAGAAAGTGGTGTGTGTGTGAACAAATAAGGAAAAATGCCTCATTGTTGAAATTTCGTTTTTTGCTTTTGAACAAGATTTCCACTAAGCCCTAAACTCGAGGGTAGGAGAGGAAGGATTAATGTTAGAAGTTAGAGACTAATTCAGGGGAAATGATGATAGAATCTAGAGATTTCGTGAGATGTCTAAGTGGTTTGTTCCATGGTGTTGTGGGTTTTTGGGAATTTTGAGGGAATCTATTAGTTCATCTGAGTTTGGAAAAGAATATTTATTGTGTTGTGGGAGCTCCAAAGAGAAAGGGATTTTGAGTACATATATGGATGTGGTGAAAAAATTTGTGTTTTTGAACAATCTCTTTTTGTTTATTTGGCCAACTTCCATTCTATGAAAATCTAACGGGAATAGGGATGGTTGTATGGAATCTATGATTTGTCTATGGATTACCACATGACTAGTTAGCTCCTAAGGTGAAACCAAGATAGTTTTGATCCCTTGAGGTCTTTAGTTTGCATGTTGAACTTGATACAAAAGTAGTAGAATATAAGTAAGCATTAGTTCTATTGGTCCATTGTTTATTCGATAAGCCAACAATGTTATTGTTGGTATGATCAATAATGTTGGGGTGTTTCTTACCTAGGTTATCCTCTCCCTTTTTGGTGACACCATCTTCATCAAGAAATTTCCCCCATGTTTTCAACTATTCTTGGTTGTTGGTTGTAAGCTCAATTTGTTCTCAAAACCTTGATAAAGCCCATTTTTTACCAATATTTAATTTGTTGGACCTTGAGCCATGATTTGTATTTGGTTCAACCCATTACCATTCCAACAACCCTTGTTTTTCAAACTACAAACCCACTAGAAATTACTATTTAAAAAACAAGGACTTTGCTGCATTCACCAATGTTGATGAAAATATGTGTAGGATTCTTGGTTAAATTTTGACATGTGTGACAAAGTGGATGCATGATTTAATGTATTCACCCCTTGATTCAAAAGTACTTTATTATGGACGAGTGTTTGATTGTCATTACATAGTTTTCAAAATCAATTTATGTGGTTCCATTTCAACTGAAAAAAAATGGAGCGAAATTGTTTTTCTATCAAAATATTGAATATTTATTAGTCTAGAATGGTGTTCATCAATCAATGCAAAACATTTCAATGGAATATTAGGAGTTATGCATACAAGTTCTCATCAATTATAAGATCATTTCCCTCAGGATAATATGAAGTTAATATGGTTATAAATTGGTCAAAACAATGAAAAGTAGTTTATGCTAATATGTGTTACACAAGGATGAAACAAATGAAACAACTATTATTCCCATGGTTGGTAGTGGTATCAATTCAACAAGGACATGCCTTTTGCATTTTGCCTTTAGAAAAAAAAACCTTTTGGACATGACCTTCAAATTGCCAATGTTTTGGTTTAAGCTTGTGAATGATGCGTGTCTTGTTCAACAAATTCATTTTTATGGCAATGGAAAATATGTCCATTGCATAGGAATGAAACTTATTATGTCATCCCATATATGGAGGTGGAAAATATCAATCTACATGCCCACAAAGTGATATTATACTTATGTTCATTTATAACAAATATCATGCATTACATTGGATGTGATGGTTAGATACATGATTTTGTGTCAAGAAGTTGTTAACTTCTAGAATCTTGTTTTGGACATGTTAAGTGGTCAAGTGCGCAAAGACAATTTTTGTGCTTATGCATTTGATATTGTCCACATGTGGTTGGCCATGGGGATCATTCATTAATGATATTGCTATTAAGTTTGCAATGCATGTCATGTGGAGAATGTCATGTGATACTAGGTCAAGGCCAATAAAGTTATTGCTACCACAAAATCCTATTGAAAAATACATTGAAAACAAACATGGCATCTAGCCATCATGTTGACATCTTCAAATGAATGTGGCTTTCATAGGTTATCTTTTGGTGTATCATGCCCCCAATATATATCATATAGGTATTATTACATGGCTTAAGAATATTTTAGTAGCAATTAGGGGATTCCAATTGCGCATTGCTATTTAATAAAGTTGGATATATACATAATAATGCAAGATAGTTCTCACTTCCATTTTTCATTTCATGTTAATTTTGCTCAAACTTGGGTTTAATGTGAACCCTTGGATCAAGGTTATTTTTTTCCAAATTCCTCAAGTAGGTCCACTGGCAAGGATGCGCTTCAAAGAATCAGCATTAAATGGCGACTTTCGTAGGTGGGTTGTAACATTTTTACAAAAGTGCTATTACAAGTGGTGACCAAGGATGTGCCTAGCTCTAGATTGTGGCTAATTTGATTAATTTTATTTTAAAAATGGCGAATTTAATAATCCCTCAAAAACAGTGGTTTTTTTTTTTTTCCATTTTCTGAAATTTAAAAAAATAAAAAAAATAAAATCACCAAGTTGCAAAATGAAAATGAGAGTTTGCCCTTGCATGTGTGTTTAGAAAGCTTCATCTTTTGTACATTGAATATTGGGAAAGACTTTAGGTGTATAAACTAGGCATTGAAATGACTAGGGTTTTTAGGGTTTAGGGAGGGTTTAGGGTTCAAAAAGGAGTCGCTAGTTGACACTTTCTAAGGGAAGCAAGCAATAATGCCCTAAATTCCTGGGCTTATTATTAAGTTACCCCTTCCCCCACTTTGACTGGTACTTAATAGAAAACTACCCAGCTGTAGTCTGGAGTCTGGTGCCCTTTTTTCCAAAATAGAAACTCAAAGGCACTTCTCTATTTATAAAGTGGCAAAAAGCACATTAAATATTGTATTTTACTTAAATAGAAAAAAGCAAGTCTCCCCCTATGAGAGAGCATTATTAATTCAGGCTCTCTTTTATTATATTATATTTATTTATTTATTCTTTTTTTCCCTTTTTTCCCTCTTAATTTAAATTTAAAATTTTCCTATTGAGGACCACAATCTAATTGTAGGTAATCAAAGCCCCAAGATTAGAAGGAAATAATTAATGGGTCATTGTTGTCCCATGGAGAAATTCAAAATTTTAATATAATAATATTAAAAATATTATAATATTAATATTGCTCACTAATTCACAATTTTCAAATTTTATAATGCTACACTAGCTTACAATCTTTGTAGCAATTAGCAACAACACCCTAATTTAAGGTCCCCCTCCCCCCCCCCTTTGCCCATGTTTAATTTTAGCCTCTCACTCATTTAGTTGTGGAATCTTTTTATAATAATAATAATAAATAATAAATAAATAAATACACATGCAAATTGAATTGTCATAAGCCCATAAAGAATACTTTTCTAGAGTTAGTTATTATTGTGTATATACCCTACTTACTACCTTGGTGGCTTTGACATTGGTTATATTATTTTCAAAAATGTTGAATTTTTTTGGATTTTTTTTCGAATATATATATATAAATAATTTATTTTTATTTTTATTTTTTTGTGAAGGGAATTAGGGAAATTTTCCAAGAATATTTTATTCATCAAAATTTCAAAATGAAATAATTTATTCAACAAACATGTGTTGAAGACGCCAAGGTACTTTTTATGGAAATTTCCAAACTATAAAAAGACCGTTCTGCATTATTTTGCATTTAGATATTTTTATTTGTTTCCTTTAAGTCAAGTTCCGCAAATTCTGCTGAAAACTGTCGTTATGCAATGCAGTCAATTTGACGATTTTTCGACCGTTGCCTGATTGCGCGTAGAACTGTCGTCTTCTACGGTGGAACTGGTTTCGTGTCGTGTTCTGCAGATGACCTGGTTCCGCGCAGAACCGTCTTCCTCTACAGAGGTGCTGGTTCCACGTGGTCTCTTACAGAGGAAGTGGTTCCGCGTAGAACTGTCTTCTTCTCCAGAGGAACTCCAACGCTGGCGGCTATGGTGCAGCAGCGGCGGCGGCAGCGTCGGCCATGGTGTAGCCTGTTTTACAATTTGTTCGATCGTTGTTTGTTTCAAAAAAAATAAAAATTGTTTTATTTGGAGACCGAACATTCGTTCGAGTCTCTGTAAATTTTTTATTATCGGGAAGAAATTTTGAAGAGAAGTAAAATTTTGGGTGCGGACAAAGCAAAGCAAAAAAAAGCAAAGAAAATCTGGAGAAGAAGAGACTAGAGATTCGCTTTTTGAACAATCAATAATTCTTGCCTGAAAATCTAGAACCTCCTTGCATCCTGACTTGAGCGTAATGATTAGACCAATGCTGCCGCTTTACAAGACGCTTTACAGTTCTGTTGTCACTGTGAGAAGAAGCTCACGAAACCCCCGTTACCCAACCACCCGATACCAACCTCGGGTAGGAATTTGGAAAGCTCGAGGTTTATGAAAGAAAGTGGTTCGGAAAACACCTTGTTGTCCTAGTTTTCTAAAACAGACAGCAGCTAAGAGGGTGCAAGTGCAAGCCACTGATGCGATGAGAAGAACACAACATTCCGGGGGGGGAGGGAATACACAATCCACATCCTCGTTTCAGTCACAGAAGTTTGCATGATGATTAAGATATTGAACAGGAAGACATCAGATTTTGTTTTTTGGGAAGCTTCGATTCTCTCATAAATGTGTCCAGGAGGAGCAAAGCAGTAAGTAAGTAAACATGAAATTGGCAGCTGTGAGTGATCGATCACTGACTCTCAAAGCAACATTTGTCAAAAGCTTGTTGCAGACACTGAAAATTTGATGATTGTACAAATTGCAATCCTTGCATGAATCAGGAAAGCAGCTGAGCTGCATCATAATAGTATTTACTCTCTGCCAAAACTAGTTGGAAACTTCGCTCTATCACAGACAGCACGGGCTCCCCTGGCATAACAAGCAAAGGAGCTTCATAGGCTCTGCTAAAGAAAGCCCTTGGTCGTGTGCTCTACAGGAATAAGGGCCCACGGGAGGTGGAGCCAAGCAAGCACACGCCCAGTTCCAGTAAAGCTTGAAGTCAAGGGTCTTCACCATGCAAAAAGAGTAAAAGACCTGTCACGATTTATTGTTACCCAAGGCAAGAAGAAGAAGGATATGGTGTTTAGATTCATTATAGAGTATAGTAGCTCAAAGGATGTTGGCCCCTACTAGGTAATAATAATAATACTAATAGTTCTACTTTTGCATGAGGATTTTTTGAAAGATGATGATATTTTGGCTTATGTTGAAACTTGAGATTAGTTGTTCTAGAGTTATGATTTTTGAAAGATGATGATATTTTGGCTTGTATTGAAACTTGAGATTAATTGTTCTAGAGTTATGATATCTATGTAAAGACCTGATGGAATTATTTCCTTAATGTATTCCCTTAATGTATTCGGATGGGATGTTCTACACTAAAATTTGACCTTAGAAAAATCTTAGGGCATTCCATTTCACAGGAGGTGTGTATGTATGTATGTACTAGTTTGAACCCTGTGTGTAATGCACAGGTGTGTGTGTATTTGATGGTACATATTACAAAATTATAACTACAAATTACATTCCAAAACCTCTCTATATACCACATTCCGCTGAGCTTCTAGTTGCTGTCGAAGGGCCGTCAAAGTTGCCAAAGCATTATCATGTTGCGCAATGAGTGCACACATACGTTCTTGTATGTCTTCGGGCATTGTGTGGAGAATATATGTTGGGTTTGTTGTTGATATTGATATCAAAATCTTGGGGGTGCCACCCCCCGGGGCTGGGCATGCCTTTCCTAGACAGCGACACGTGCGCAGAAGGAGGGTTATTTATTGCTGCCAGGGTTTTTTCCCCCTGTATGATGCCATCCATGGATGGATGATGAGGTGGATGGATGAATAGATGGATGAGTCACGTGATGAAAAAGCTTCACAAAAAACGACCAGTTTCACAACAGGTGAAACTTCCAAAAGTTGGATCCAATGCGATTGTCCCTGTCCTTGTGGAGGCAGGGCTCAAAAAAGGGATTTGCTGCCAAAGTTGTTACTTGGTGGTGGGTTCTTTATTTTTACAAAGAACCCTCTTGTTCCAGTGCTAAAAATTAGCTCTAAAAGGTTGCAGGGTTTTTCACATACAAATGGAACCAGCAATTAACTGCCAGTTCCAATCTGGCCCTACTAGACTAAAATTGGGTCTAATTTTCATAACTGGAACTGGAACCAAAACCAAACATAGCTAACCACCATAGTTAGTTATGGGACAAGAATACCAATAGGAAAAAGTGTTTCCTATATATATGCCCTCAGCCAGAATGAACCAGCACCCTTTAGCGTACCATCCATCCATCCACTAGATGCCTGTGATGACTTGATTCTCAATGAGAACCTCAACTGAATTAATATATGGTTTCACCTTGGTAACCCATCATGTAAAAGAAGTAGGTCCTACATAAAGGTCGAGAGATAGGTATGAAAATAGGTGACTCCTAAACAAGTAGAAGGTTTATAAATAGGTACATAAGGGCTGCTTCTACTACCTACCACGTACTAACAACCTGCTGGCGGGTTCTTAGTAGGTAAGTAGGTAGGTACAAAAAGAAGCAATTGAGCTAACCACCATGGTTTAGCTGAGGAGCTGGAACCCAAGCTTCATCCTTCATCATGCCACACACCATCCATCTTCCATCATGTGATGGTAAAGTATTAGTCGACTCTATCCCGTATATCATACATACATACATACATATATATATATATAACTGAAACACTAATTTTAACTTAATTATGTGAAACTATAACTTAATTCTTTTCATAATAGGAGCCAAGAAAGCCTCAAAAGCTGGACAAAACTTATTCCCAACTATTGCAACAAAACCCCACCACTCTTGAATGGTTGACAATTGTTGTGCATTTTTCAATTTTTTTTAAAAATAAATTTAATAATAAGCCTACAATTTTTATGGCATTCTGGTTTCACAATGGTTTAATAATTTCCCTCATGTTTTTAACTTTCAGTAGAATCCACAAGTTTGGTATGTTTTTTTGTAGCCCATGCAATAACAAAGTTACAATAATGGAGAATTTCAATAAAAACTATGTGTATGAACATGAACTTGCGATTGAATTGGATGCTCTCTATAATGTTATACATTCTCCTAAACCCTTGTTGTTAGAAATCACCTTAGCGGTTCTTTGATAAAGGGGAAAACTACCAAACACTAGCTTTTACCAAACATTGTCTAGTCCTTACTTTTCAAGAGAACCAACCTTTGGTCTTAGTTTCAAGGAAAAAAATTAATTTGAAAAAACCCCCAAGTTTCATTCAAGAATTCTTTAAAATTTTGATAGAAACTCCGGTTTGTTTCAAGACTCTCAATGGTCCCTCACTACATGCTCCTTCCATGATCTCAAATTTTTTCCCCCTGAATCTAAACATAAACAAACAAGCAAAGCTCATTGCACAATAGATTTGCACAGGGCCTAAGAAAATCATGAGAGATAATGATACTCTCTAAGATGGTTGGTGAGGAAATTTTAATTAAAAAATGAACTTTCAGAAATAAAGGAGCCTTGAGAGTATGGCTAGGTCTCCACTTATCACCCACAGATTGGTGCCCAGTTCAAGGCAAAAATCGTATACAAAACTCTAAACCCATCAAAGTTATTCATAAAGTCACCCCCTCTTTCACCCCCTCTTTCAGTGGTATCCGCAAAGTAAGGAAATTTTTATTAAATCTGGGTATGAAATGCTGAAACTCAGCATTTAATGCACAAGGTTCGGGAGTAATTATAGTAGTGAAAATATATGTAACAGCAGCACTGGAGGAGGCGCTCTGAGAAAAGATGAAAGACAGGATGAAACTGAGTTTACCACCAAAAATGGTTTGGGTCCCAGTTATTTCGTGCTGTAAAATTTCATTCATTCCCGGTTACCCTTTTGATCCTATTATGCCGAAACTGGCCGTTCTCGCCCCCTAATCGCCAGACTTTTACACGGATAACTTTTTCATATGCAGAAATTTCTTCCCAAATGGGCAGAGCCAAAAATGAAAGTCTCTCAACTGAATGGATGGATGAATGAATGAATGATTGGATGGATGAATGAATGAAGGGATGGATGGATGAATGAATGAATGGACTAGGTGGTCAATGCATATGTCCAATTAATCAATAGCAGCAACACGAGGAGGGAAAAAGGGCTAAAAAATTTATTTGATGGAATTTGGGTCAACCCAATTCTTTCTAAAGTATAACACCCACCGAGGTTTGGAAACTTGTAATATCGTGCTAGAGTTCAACATAAATACTACATGCACAAAATGTTGCATAGTGATGAACAAGTCAAGTGAACATATAAAGTCATATCCGTGGTGGGTAATTTTTGCTTAAGTTGATTGATTTCTTTGAATTTTTATACTGCATTTTTTGTCAAACAAATTCATGGAATAACCCTAACCCTAACCCTAACCCTCCTAGAAAATCACACTAGTGTGAACACGATCAAAATAGAACTCAAACCCCATGAGTGTAAATGACGCCACTTAAAAGCATCTCCAGTGGAGGTTTGCCAAAATGCCAAACCTCTGCCACATCTCCAAAAAGCCCGTGCATCATGTGGCAACAACAAAGAGTACCAAAACCTCCTTTGCGCCAAAAATTGATAGTATACAAAAATGACACACTAGAAAGCATGCTTTGAGCATGGGAAGGGGGAAGGGAGTATGATTCTTCTAGTGTGGGAAGGAGGATTATTCTCAAGGCCTGACCTTTGATACAAATAGTGCAATTACCATTGAGGCTGAATTGAAGATGAAAAATCCATGACTTTGTGAATATGGGATTATAGCAAGCCCTAATGGAGATGCTCTTAAGGTCACGGCCAACACCAATGTAGGATTTCATAGTCCCTCATCCCTATGGGGAGTTAGGGCCCAATAAATTGCAAAATGAGGTGATTTTTCTATACAAAAAATCTGAAGAGGCATGCTTACTGGTAAAGATTAGGGTTACCAAAAAAAAAGACATGGAGCTTCTTAACTACTCATACTATAGCATCTATTAACCATTAAAACTTAGCAGCTAAAAACATGGTGATTGTCAATTTCACCCATCATCCACTTGGATGATGATTCATCCTCATTCAATGGGCTTAAATGACACAATGTTCAAAAAGATTGGACACAAGAAGGGAAAAAAAAAAACCAGAAAATACAAACCTTACAGGAGCTCTAAAACTTTCAAATTGCTTTGAAAATGCAATTGAAAAAACACCCTAGAGGTGAGCTTGAAAGGGTTAGGTAGTCTTAAGCTTCAAATATCATTAAAATCAAACAACCCCAACAAAAAAGGAAGAAATGAAAAGATGTTTCAGACCCTTCATTAGGGAACTTAACATGGATGGATGAATTTTCACACCTACATCTTGTTGAATGTTTTCTTTTGAAGGGGTACAACAACCCCAATTTATAATGGGAATTTTAATTATTTTCCGTTGCCTTGTTCTCATGAAACTATGATGAAGCAAGGGAATGGAACGAAAACCTTAGTCAATTAGGATTCTTGTAGATTAGGATTAATAATTGAATTGTAAGGTTCAAGAGATAGGAAGACCATTAGCATGACTAATATACAATTAGGCCTTGAATCTTTTTTTACTCGATATTTGAATATATTAGGCTTCTTATTTAAATTCTTAACATGGTATTAGCGCATGTGTATTATAATGGGATCTTTGGCATTCACATGTGTGGTGTTATTAGTATCTTCTTATCATCTACAAAGAATTAGAATGATGTCCCACAATGCAAAAGGCACCACAATGATAAAGAACTCCAAGATATCCAAAACCTTCCAATACATGACTTGCAACTTCTGTGTTTCTAGTTCATTACAAAGGGATGAGTTGCTTAACTTGGTTGAACCCATCAACAAAGTTTTGAAGAAAAGGGCTCGCTCAAATCATCACCTTATCCATGAAAAAAGAAATAATGCTACACATTACAAGGATCACAAATGCAATAATAAGGTTGTAGATTTTTAAGACCGTGTTTAAGTAGCAAAGCTAGATGTTTCCACCTTAGGACTAAACTCATTCAAACCTCTAACTAGAGAAGATGACTCTATGATTGAATTTCTTAAATAGCTAAAAAATATTATCCATCAATTAGTTAACACTAGAAAGATTGTTCTTGAAAAACATATGGTTGACTATTGATTTGATGTTGAACTTCTTTCAAACATCATGCAATTATCGTCAAATGTTTATTTTGAACCTCATGCCCTCAATAATTTGACCAAAATACTTATGCATGAAGAGGTAAAAAAAGAACTTAATGGGAAGACCATTGAAATTGATTGAAGCTCTCCTTGTCACATCCAAGTTTGATATGTTTAAGCACTAAGATTATTAGAATATAATTGAGAAGGCGTTATTACCAAATGTCAAAGCAACTATGAATTTTTTGGAAATCCAAATCATTAAACATGCCACAACAACACAATCAACATAATTGAGGATGAAAGCACAATGTAATGGACCAACTTCAACACACACAAAATGTATACATGGGTATAAATTTTTGCAATCCCTTTATAAATTATTGGTGTTTCCACAATTCCAAAGCCCTAGCCTTATACTCATTTTTTAAACATAATTTATTTTTAAATGATTCTATCACCTTGACGTATAGCTTTTTCTTTTTTACATAAATCTGTAATGATGGTTAATATCAATGTGAATTTTTTCATTTTTTTCATTTTTCAAGTTATTTTCCCAAGCATACTAATGATGCATGAGTAGGCAAATTGGTAGATGTTCATTGAGCCTTAGATTTTATTGAATGAAATCATTAGTTTCACACTAATATTCATATCGATAAAAAACTTATGAAAATTTCTAATTCCTCATATTTATGTTCATATGGACTTTCTAAGATATTTAATTACTTCAAAGCTTGCATGTGTAAAAATAAATAAATAAATCAAATATTGATTTTTGAATGTCATATACATTATGTTTTATCAACTCATGTGATTCAAATTATATATATATATATGTATAGTTTTATTTTTTGTTGAAAAAAAATCACATAATTCTAGTGACAAATTTAATTTAAAACTAGTTCATGTCTGATTTTCTAAGGTGGAAAATTGTTTGCTCTAGTGGTTATTTTAGACACATTCTATTTTGATCCTTTTAGATACATGCTATTTTGTTCTTCTAAAAGTAAGTTAAATAATGATCTTTATAGACATAATTTTTTTAAAAATCCTTGCTATAGTTAGAGCATGTCAAATAAAATGCACAATTTATCAAACAGACAATTTGTGTTTGGCATCCTCAAATCAATATTCTAAATTATTTCCTAAGTAAGCATGATTGTGATTTTCATCAAAGTCAAATCCAAACCTTGTTTTTTCTACGCGTACGAACTTTCGTAAGATTCTATTAATTTACATGCAACTTCCATAATTGGTAGCTATACCTATCAACTCAAACCTTGTTGTATTATGAAGATGTTACATTAAAAGTTTGGTGTTACAATGCAAATATCCAAAATTAGGTGGTTAAAATGTCTTCATTGTACATGCATTGATTGGTGAAAATTCCTCATTCATTTCCCCCATGTGCTAAAAAGAGGCAAATGCATTTCTTCATGTGACATGAAAAAACATTGATTGGTTGAATAGACTCAAGGTACCTTTGTTTTATATCTAGAAATTGCAAAATAACCTCAATATAAAATCCTACTAATTAAATGCTTTCCAAAAATATCAAATATGCTACCCAATTTCTAAAATTGAATGCAATGTGGTTTGGGATATTTCAACAAAACAAAATAAACAAAGAAACAACCTTCCTTAATAATATGATCTTCAACATGATTATATATATATATAAAGAGAGAGAACTAGATTTTAAAACAACACCAATCTTCAAAGTCTTGTGATTTGTGTGTAATTATTGTACTAGGTCCATGATATAGAATACATTCAAACTCTTTGAATAGTTTTTGGTCTCTTGGATAATATGACAATGTTGCATCATGAAGATCTATTATGAAACATTTACAATATGCTTCAACAATAAGATGATCAACAAAGCCAAGATAAATAAACGATAGAAACTTAGAAAGATGATATAAATTTGACTTTTCTAATCATGATCCTCATTTGAAAACATTAGATTATATATGTTTATAATTTAAATGTATTTTTTGGTCTCATATTCTCAACCTTTGTCAAATTCAATATCCAATATCAAGAGGATATCCAATGGTAGTGATTGTAGGTAGCAAACACCTTCTCACCTAAATTGTTTCATGAAAACATTCATTCTTTTTTGACTCATTTTGTCAACAACTCTTGTATTATTTTGAAATATGTGTTATAAATGCATATGTTATTCTTTGTAAATGTCAAGTTCAAAATTTCACATCATTTGATTTTGTATAAAAGGTCAAAAAGTTATTTTATAATTATTCTAAACCCTAATATTTGAAGTATTGCAATTGTTTATTTTACTTTGTTTATTCAACACAAATGCAAGTCATATGAAAAAACGAATAATAGTTAATGTGTGTATGGAAACTTAACAAACTTGATAGGTACTTCAAAATTTTCTTCCTTGTCAATCAAAATGGTCTTCTTTGATTGTTCTATCATCAAAATAAATAAAAAGGATTTTGTCTTGTTAATCCGTTTATATAGGTTTCAAAAGGTAAAATTTCATACATGTTTCAAAAAGATCAACTAAACCATAAAATCATATGTAATAAAATATTTTGCTCTTATGCATAGTTTGAGAAACATGATAACTTGTGAAACAAACTTGGAACATCAATGACAATTTACTAGGAATTCATTGAGAACATAATGAGGACACCAAACAAAAAATCTGAAATTACCAACATTATGTTTGTATAAAAATTATATTATGTTATATCATAATGCTCAATATTTTATTAAATGTTTTTGTGTAGTGTGATCCATGTTAATCTTCTTTGATTACCCATCCATAAGAAAACCCTAATATTCTTAATTAGACTCCTAGAATTACACATATTTGGTTCAAACATAAGAATAAGAATGAAATTACTAATTGGTCCACCTATATAGGTTCCCAAAGGACAACCTTGGACAAACCACATGGGACAAATTGTGCTACTTGAATTTTTTAGAAATTCAAAATATCATTTCAAAATTTTCAAATTTTAAGAGTCATTTTACCAAATGTAAATGGGTCATAATGTGTATGACATATGAACAAAGTTTTGGCTTATGATACAAAAAAACTAAAGCTTAGAGTAATTATCATATTTTAACATGATTTGAAATTATGACCATTTTTCAAGGCAAAACATAGAATCTAGTAGAATTTGTACACTTTTCTAAAAAATCATATTTATTCAAAAAAAGTTAACATAAGTAATGTAATTTATTGGGGGAGTTGTTAATATTTTAAAGAACATGTTGCAAAAACATCCTTCAAAAATTCCTTTTATGAAAAAGTCAGAATGTTCAAAAAGGGCCCATTTGTGGTTGAATCCTTTATCATTGATGGCTCGTTTGACTATGATTGCACCTAAAGATGGAATATATATATATAATTTAGAAATTATATAAGAAAAAAAATCATGTATATGCAATGCATATGTATTTATTATTACATATTGCAACTCAAAAAATTGAAACAATTTTTAATTTATTGCTTGAACATAATTGCATCACAACAAGAAATATTTATAACACATGCAATTAATTACTTTTAAAAATATTTTGATCACCTCACATATCATTTTCAATACACTTATGCAATTTTTTGCTATTGTTTATATTTTTGGATCGAACAATTGTATTTGTCAACATGCAAAAAAATGAAAACAATGAAGAAGTTATCAATAAATAATTTCCAAATGGATTATATGTCTCAGCCATAAGAAATTGATTTGTTTTCACCTTATGAATTCTTTAGAAAAATTTGCAAAAAAAACTCATATTATTGTAAATTGTTATGGGTCATACATAATCTTTATGTATACAAAACATGACCTAAAGTACCTATTTTTATCTTAGAAGGACTAAAATACCAGTTACAAAAGATGACCCAAAATATAATTATAGAATAGGATGCATATTATTCACAACTTGGAGATCATACAATGATTTACAACCTAATGGACAAATTATGCAAGAAACCACATATTTAACAAAAGTTCTTGACATCATATTTTCAACAAAATATAATGTAATGGCACAAATGAAATTTCATTCTTGACTTTATTTTTTCAAACTTATGTGTATATCTAATAAACAAGAATTACAAAAATCAAAGAAGGAACATACATTTGCATTTTATTAATTTTTAACAACTCAAAGGAATCATCAAGGAAAAAATATGTTTTCATGATTGCTTATATTTATATTTACATACCTACCTATAAAAGAAATATATAAATTATAATTTTAACAAGTCTTATTAAATAGTTATGCAATATAGTTTATATCTTTCATAAGTGAAATGTAAATATTATAATTTTTTTATTCTAATCATTTATTTTAAAAGTAAAATTTATATTATATATATATATATATTGAAATGAATATTGAATTAAAGGATTAACACTAAATTGAATTATTTTAACCAAAAGTGAGCATGTTATTGTATAATGACAGTTTTTACTAAGGTGAAATGGCATTATGGTGGGCAAACACTTTCACCTTTAAAGCCCCATATTGTATTGGGTTTCTGAATTACATTCACATTTCCTATTATTTAGAAATTTCTAATGCATTATCATGATTTTTAATTGGACATTTGTGCTTCCACATTGAGGATATTAACATGATGTTGGAAAACTTTTGGGAGGTTACAAGATAATAGTGTGTCATGCTCAAGTTTGATGTCCTTCCTAAGAATATGAACCTGAAAAATTGAAGGGGACCAAAATGTTTTTATTTCAAAATATGAATGTTGAGAATTTTTGGAAAATTAAATACCATGTTTGAATGTAGTTCCCATGGGTAGATTATATTGTAGGAAGGTGGTGTCTTCCACAAGGGTCTAGGTCATGGTTAAGTCTTGTGAATACGTGGTTTTCAATCATTGGTTAAATTTTTATTAATCACCTATAATGCCCAAATAAATGGGCATTTTTGTGAAGATAGGGTTAGGGTTGTTGGCCTTATCATGTTGGTTTTTTTTTTTTTTGCCATTTATAAAATGTTTTAAAAATCATATTTGTGGATTAAAATTCAAGATTGGTGGCATGCAATTGTTTCATATTGGAAGCTTGTGGAAGAAATTGGGTGATAGGGCTTTTGGATTGTGGCATGGACTAGATTTAAGAAGATGTATGACAACATAATCTTTAGATCTCCACCACAAGTCTTCAAAGCTCCCGTTAACAATAGCTTACCATTGTTGATTAAAAGAAGAACATATGCAAACACCCACTGCACATTCCACCTAGTATAAAATACATCAATCTTGTCAAAAAAATCCTTTTCCACCATTATTTTATTGCACAATATTGAGCACCCAAAACACTCTTGCACAAGCATTGTTAAAAAAATGTTGTAACAAAATACTATAGATGTTTTTGAGATTGCTTTTGCCATGAAGAACAATAAGGATAAAAACTTTGTTATAATGGAAGAAAAGTAGTTTTATTGCAATTTTCTACATGTTTTGCAAGATCCCACAACATGTATTGGCCAAATATCAACCACATTTGGGATTAGGTTCGTGAGCACCATAATCAAAATTGACTTGCTTGTGGAGCCAAACAACTTGTTAAATCTCTTGTAACAAAATGGGGAGTGATTAAACACAATGTTGCCAAATTTGTTTGGCATTATGGAACAATGGTGGCATTTTGTAAATCTAGAACTTCAATAGAGGGTATTTTGCAGAAGGCATTGGAACTATACAATTCAAAACATTCTAAAAATTGAAGTTTTGTTTTCTTGTTTTGTTGGTTCTTACTGAAAGATTTTCATAAATGGGTAGATTTTTGGAAGGATGTGAATAATACTTTCAATATGAAATGACTTGCCATGCTAAACAAGGTGCATGTGCTGAATTCAACAATCAAAATGAATTCAAGAGTTTGAAACCACCACCACCAATGACCTATGGCGGTTCAAGTTCCAAAAGGCCTCAAGGCTCATGTGTTGCAAAGGACAAGCAAAAAAAATTGAAGCTTAAGGATCAACTTTGCAATTACATGCACAAGCCACCACTGACATGGCTATTTCAACTTTGAAAAAAACAACAATCATCAATGACCAAAATACAATGGCCTTCTTCATGTTCTTGATTCAAAATTTGTTTTGGAGGAGGCCAAGGAATATTTTGTGCTTCAAAAAAGAGAAGAACTTAAATTTTAATTGCCTTTCAATATCATTTCATGTAAGCTACCTCACATATTTAGTCTCAAAAGTTTCTTCGATAATTTTCACAAAACATTTCATTGTTTCCATTGTTGTACTTTCTCCCAGTTAGTAATACTTGTCAACTTCACAAGGTGTGATTCCATAAGCTAAAATGGGTAATGCAATAATGCACTTTTGGATTGAACTCAAGTTTTATGTTGCCAAGTGTATTTTGTTTTTATAAACAATCTGTCATCATACATTGATGACACACAAAAGTAATCCCTTTAGATCTTATTTTGTACAAATTGCCTTTTTCTTTCAAAATTAAGCTTTCATCTTGAAAGTGAACCTTCATGTTTTGTTTTTTGAGTTTCAAAATCAGCCCCTATCTTATTCATCATGAACATGCTTAAAAAGAGATATTCACAATTGTCATCTTCAAGTGAGGCTTCAAAATTATATCATAATCATTATTTCCAATGCTTCATCGCTCAAAAGTTGCAACCTTTTTTGGTGCAAACCCTTAGAACCCACTTTGAAACGCTTTGTGAAAGAGTCAAAAACATTTTAATATATTGTTGTAATTGGGTTTTGGGTGGGGTGGGGTGTGATGGATGTGATGGGGTAGTTTCCTAAAATTAATTAGTCCTTTCATTTGGGCTTCAGCACACACCTTGCTTTAGCAAACTTGTCATGTTTGATTTGGGGGGTGGGTAGTGGGGATGTTCTTAAGCACCTAGGGAAGGTAATAACGAAGTGGATGGGGTGAAAACACATTATGGTGGCCAAAAAATGTTTTTACAAATATTTTTTCAAAATTATGTAACTTTTAACTTCCACCAACACAAAATTAAAAAAGGTTTTCATACATTTTATTCAAAATGAAATAGTTCAATAGCCAAATAATGAAATTATCAAAGAAAACTAGTGGGTGCCCGTGGCCGAAGGCCACTATGAAGTCCCCCGTGGGTGCCTGTAACCTTCGGCCACTGTTTTTTATTTTTTCTTAGTTTTTACTATTTTTTACTGCCTTGCCTTGCCCTGCCCTGCCCTTGCCCCTGCCCTGCCCTATTTCAAATTTTTCTTTTGTTGCCAGGGATAGGATGAGGAAGTTACACAGGGATCGGGCAATGTTTATTTTTCCTTTTGTTGCCAAGGACAGGAGGAGGAAGTTACATAGGGAACGGGTAGTTTTTTTTTCCTTTTGCTGCCAGGGACAAGAGGAGGAAGTTATACAGGGCACGGGTAGTTTTTTTTTCCTTTTGCTACTAGGGGCAGGAGGAGGACTTCTTCTTCTTCCCCCGTGGGAGGTTATGCGCCTTTGGATTCTGTGACAGTTAGAGGTGGAATCAGGTTCGACGGTTCGCTTGTGGTCGGGATGGATGAAAGTCCGTCCGGCTGGATGGATGACGGTTTGGGTGGGCGGAATCAGGGGTTGGCTTCATTTACATCCCCAAAAATACATTGGGGCGGAATCAAGGGGTGGCTTCATTTTCATCCCCAAAAGCCTTCATATATAGATTACATTTTTTTATTAAGATTAAATGATTAAAAAAAATATTTGTGAGAATTTAAATGTTGTCACGATATATTGCAAGTGCAAATATACTTTTAAAATAATTCAAATTTGATGAAGTATTTAATCATATATTGAATATGAATTGATTGTACTGATTCAATTACAATTGAAAAATTTTATTCATGTGATTTCACAAAAAGCATGTAGACAAGTTTTTCATTCAAACAATCATAAATCTGTTGAGAAAAATATTTTGTTGAAAAATTACTTTCATTTGAAAAATGACAAGAATTAAGTTGGAGGCCTTTACATCAAAACCCATTTTACATGTTTATCAAAACGATAGATGAAATTAAAAAAAATTGCCTTCAAAATATACCCAAATATACTTAAAAAGAGGACTTGTTTTTTGCCTGAAATGGTCCCCGTCATTTGCTATTACCCATGGGACTTTATAAAGTAGAGACATTTGTAAAGGTTCCATAGAATTTGTTGATGTGGAAGGAAGTTCATGCACCATTTAATCAATTTAGTGATTGGTCGAAGAAATTCCATACCCCAAATAATGAAGGAATGGATGGTGTCAATAGGAATTGTGTGATATGTTTAAAAAACCCTAGCAATGTGGTCAAGGGTAGACATAGGAGAGAGTTCCTAAGTTTTTGTCCAAGGAAATCACAAAATCACTTTCTAAAACCTTATGGTCAACATTTTCTTACAAGAGCTATTAAATCATAATCCAACCTTGGAGTAAGAAACTCCAAAGAAGAGTTCCAAATGCTATCAAGTGTTCATCCAAGAGAGGGACTACCCTTCAAGAGAAGGAAGGTTTTGGAGCATACTCTAAACAGTTGCCAAGTCATGGATGACCAAGTTGAAGTCCAGGGGTAAGTTATCACATTTCAATGTTAAAAAAAATGTGCTTTGGGTTTGATGACTGAAGAAGTACTGGCAAAGATTTTGTGTAAACCCAAGCTTCATGGGGAATGTAGTAACAGGTCTCAATATTCCAATCTGATCCTTTTGGGGCATATTAAAAAAAGCCCAGTTACTAACTTAGCATAGAATGCCCTAAAAAAACCCTTTGCATAAAGTGCATCTTAAAGAAGGTTAATTGTCAGAACACAAGAAAGCATACATACTAAGGATTACCAAATAATTTCTACTTGGGTTAATGTCTAAACCCTAAACCCTAGACCTGGCCAACAATTTTACATTTACAATCAGCTCTTGTCATCATGCTGATTTGAAATATACAGCCCAATAGGTTGTTGTTGGTAGGGTGTTCTCAGGAAGGGCTATTATTAGTCTAGGCCAATACTCTCACTAGGCTAGCTAGTAGTCAGAAGCTCCTGGCTAGATCCAGAGCTTGTGTTTTGCAAGATCCATAGCTGCCAGTTGCATGATAGCAGATGTGTCATAAAGTCTGTTGCACAGCTGCTTAATTAAGTGCATGTTGGGGAGCAAGTGTAGGAGGACTATTAGAAGAAAGTAAGTTTTGGGTTTGGCTATGGCTTCTTTCTTGCATGACCTTGTCCCTCCTCGCACTTTCAACTTCCAAAGCATGTTTGCATGACTACAACATTTTTTTAATACAAACATCGAACATGTTCTGTTTTAACACTATTCTTTGGAAACATTTGTCAAACACGTGGAACAAATTGTTGGTCTGAAAACTTGGTTTGAAAACAATTTCAGAACACAATCTTTTCTCTTTGAACACACACACAATTTCAAAACACAATTTCCTCTATTTGAAGAAAATTTTCTTTTGTTTGAACACAATTTTGCATCCATCAAGATTTTTTTTCATTGCTTACAGCAATTTTGTCTTTTGAAAATTGAAAATAAAATTCTTATTTCAAAAAACTTACACCATCATATTGGGTTGGAGTCTAGTTTAGAGCTGCCGTGGTTTGAAGGTATGAAACAATGTTGGTCTCGTACATATAGGCCTGCACTTGATATCAGCACTGGCAGCATTTACCAAGGCAAGCTAGGGATTTTTTTAAAAAAATTTTATAAAAATTTAGGTGGTGGGAGAGTTGGGTTGTTGGATTTTTGTTGTTACCAATTTGTTCCTATGAAGTTCTCACCATGTCCCAATCAAGTTCCCAATGGGTTCCCAACATTTTCCCAATAGTTCCTCACTTTGTCCCATATCCTTTGCCCTAAGTTTTACTCTTGTAACTCATTTAACCAACAAAGGGGGAAGAGATTAGAACGTATCTTACCCTAAGGTCAGTTTTGTTATTAAATAATCCTCAAAATGGTGAAATGAAAATTTGTGAAAATATGAAGTTGACATGTTGAAAATCATTATAATTATCATAGGCTACATTCTGAATAATTTCACCACTCATAATATCATAATATTATAGTAGATGATGGAAAATTTTATAAATGCAAAATTTTAAAAACAATTTTTGAAAAAAATTCATTTTGTCAATGTGGAAACTGACCCTGGGCTGTGGTATATGTTTTGGGACTGTACAAAGCTTGGTTTTTTGGGGTAATGGGTCAATCAAAGATGCTCATCACAAGAAGGAAAAAATTGAACTTTGGGGTCCCAACAAAATGAATCACAATACTAGGCATATACCACATACATGTTTTATGCTTCATACCAGCCAAAAATCAGTCTTGGACACAATACAAGGACCACACTAAGCGTGTTCAAAAAGTCGATGCCAGACCAACAACACTGGTTGTACATATAAAAGTCTGAAAGTTTCCAAACTTGGGAAACATGGGGCAAATGGGTGCTGGCCAAATGGGTTGAGAAAGTGGAGTTGGCCTTTGGTGGCAAGTTATGAAGCTCTTCTACATGTTCATACCTCCCTAATTCCTTCTTGCACATTCCTTTGCTTTGCTTTGCTGGGGGGGGGGGGAAGCTGTTTAGCCTCTTGCCTTTGTGACAAGGTCTGGGGTCCCACACATTGATTGACAATTTGTTGTTGAAATCCCAAATCCTAAAATAGGTCAATAGTAATAGTCAGATCCCACCCAGATCTCGGTATCAATCTGGCATCAATCATATATAGTGCCTGAATTAGTCAGAGAATGTCAAATCCAGTTAGCGTCTGTCCATGTTCTGGAAACTCCACCATCAAGGGGGCTCAAAAGAACCTCGCAACCAAGCATGCCAAGATTTGGATGAAATCTATGCATCCCACACAGATGCGTAAGTCAGGAACAAACAAAACTTTGCAGGAGCGACAAACAAAAACCCAAACAAAAACCCAAACATACGCCACTTTGAAATGGGCCCAAGAGGATATACCCTTCTTTCGACTCCACAACTGACAAGAGGAGAGCACCTGTACTGTACGTTAACATGAATAGTCTCAGAATTTGAGCATTGAGACTGGCTATTCACGATAATCAATGTGCTCAAGCTAGTGACCAGACATACCTGATTGACTCATAGCATTGAGCTTATGAGTTATGGGACATAGAAGAGCTTGAGTTATGAGGTTCAGGCAACCACTGATCAGGAATGTGCAAGAAGGAATTAGAGAGGTATGAAAATGTCGAAACGCAATGCAGCAGGGATATGTGATATAATTGAGAAACGCTTTGTTCAAGGTGTGCTGCCATGTTAGTGAGACACTCCTTACAATCTGTAATGGAACACAATTACAATCCACTTTGGAATGGACCAAAAGAGGACACCCTTCTTTGGAAAACATGTGCATTTCCTCTTTGGAATGGTTCAAAAGAGGATGCCTTTCTTGAGAGAGAGAGAGAGAGATGGAGGAGGAGGAGAGAGAGTGGGTTTATCGATTATGCCATCAATTTTTATTTTAAATGAGCAACAAGGAGTATCCTGAACAAAGGAATGAAAAGAAAACGGTGTGGATGGAAAATCGTAGTTGCGAAAAATTAATCATTGATGAGAAATGGTAGCACGGAATTTTTGAGAGATCCTCCTGTCATCCAGCAGGTGCCAGCTTTTGTGACAACAAGATGAGTCCAAAACAGGTGCTAACAGACCAAAGTCGGCTGAAACGTGTTGAATTCACACCAAGTTTACTATGAATGTTTCAGAATTGGTTCTTTTTGAGATTAAACAAAACATTTCAAAAAAAAACACTCATAACACTCACTACCTTGAAGGAATTTGTTCTATATAAAGCTCAAGGGAGGGACCCATTGCTTGCTTGCCATGGCAATAACCCCCGAGCACGCGCGCACACACACACACACACACACACACACACTCTCTCTCTCTCTCATCATGCTACTCGGTTATCCAAAAAGAAAGTGCACAATGAAGTTTTCATACGGCAACAACAACTCCGGTTGAGTATAGGTCTTTGAGAGTGGAATTTTCTTGGCCTTTATTTCAATGATGTCAATGCCATTTTTGGATGGGAAATTGTAATATAATGGATTCCACCTTTCCATAGGCTAAACCTAGACTTATTCATAAGTCCAATAGCCAATTGACTTGTGCATGGTTTTTTTTCTCTTCCCACGGGGAAAAAAACAAACAAAAAGATGCTTGTAAATGGGATAACAAATTATTGCAAAGTACAATACCCTTGGGAAAGTTCCAACTCTATGTGGAACACAAAGGGCCCATGCTATAGTTAGATGTGAAGGAAGTTTTATTTATTGAATTTTCTGTATGCCATACATACCCTATAAGCAACACTACAATGTCAAATATTGATTTTCTTGTAAAATTATTCTCACCACATTGCAATAAATTTAAAAGAAAATAAAACTACGTGGAATAATAATAGTGAATTTAATTAATATAATTTCAAAATATCAAAAATGATTTTCATTGTTTCTCGATAATTAGAAAATGTGTCCAATGAATGTTAGTTATGGTAGCTTTAGTTTATTGATCATGGAAATATGAATTACCAAATAAATACTCATTTTCTACCAACTATGTGATTGAAGTTGCCCAAAAAGTGTGGTATAATTATATAGTGAAAATTGAGTGGTAAGGCATATTATATATACTACAATCTTGCCCCAATAACTTGGTTCATAAAACTTTGAATGTAATATAATGGATTTCTTGTATATGAAAGCAAAAACACAACAATTAAAATTATTTTTTTAACGAAACGTTATGACTAGTGTGGACTTTGTGAAAGATATTCATCAAGTTGATTCTTTGGTTACTTGTGGCAATGAAGCTTTCTTTCCTTTTGGGGCCATGGCCCACAGAACAAGACTAAGTCTTTTAGGTGCTTGTGGGGGAACGAAGGGCACCCAAGATTATGCAAGTCAAACCCTGGTGGTAAGATAAGTCATGTATGTGTTTTAAACACTCAAAACTGGATGCCCACATAGTTTTGTTACCTAAGAAATAGAACCTCACAAGTCATCACCAATATGCAATTTTGGGAGGATTTTTAATTTTTTTTTTCTTTTTTGGGGATGGGAGGGAAATATCTAAAATAATTTATAGAACATATTTTACAAAATTAGTTTTATTTTTATTTTTGTTATATTGTGGGGTATCATACATGAAGAATTTCCAACCTCATTGTATATGAATTTGCAATATCTTTCAAACAATGTTTCTAAATCCAATCTTGGCTATGGAACCATGGTCAAAATCCTCTTTTTGTTTTGGTGTACCAATTGAGTAAGATATATGATCCTTTGTTCATATGGTGGCTAGTTGTTTCTCTATGTTCATCTTTATTTTTCAATTGTGCTAGCACGAGTTTTGTATTGGTGCCACTTTAACAAGTTTTTGTATTTTGTAGCCCAAATGTCAAATTTTTAAAGTTTTGTGAGTTTGGACCATAGAACCTTTCAAGCATTTAAAACTATACTTTAATGTTGAATCCTTGTTGTTTTTAACCTACTATAACTTTTTCTATAATGACATAAACATGAATGTTCTTTTAGTTTTATTTTTTATGAGTTTGGACCATGGAACCTTTCAAGCATTTAAAACTATATTTTGATGTTGAATCCTTGTTGTTTTTTAACCTATTATAAAATTTTCTATAATGAGATGAACTTGAATGTTCTTTTAGTTTATTTTTCGAAATATTAATGATGAATGTTGTCCAATCACATAAGATTACTTTGTAGTGTTTACTCGTAAAAACTTGGATTCCACCACTTGTATAAACATCAAAGACTTTTGTCAATAATTTTCATTAGGAAGCAACGTTGAGTAGTGCGGGGTGACAAAAGGAAATGGATGCCCATGCATTTCTTAGGGGAAACCAAAAAAAAATTGCACATGTCGTGTGTATTATGTACCTAGAAGTGAATCTAAAATTCACTTGCTTGCCAAGTTGAACAAAAAAAAAAGATGCTCTCCTTTTCAACATGGGTCCATTTGTCTAGATATAACAATCATTCATGAATTTGTACATTAACAACTTTTTCACATACCTTCCAAAAGGCATCACTTGCTATTGTTCTTGCCAATAAAAAGTTGATAGCCAATTTTGAGATGTGTGTCCCATAAGCAATAGGAAAAGAAAGATGGTTGACCTTGGCATATAGCATAGTGAAGAAGAATGATGTCATAGTGTTAGGCCAACCATTACTTTGCAATGTGTGTGTGTTTTTCCCCTTTGGAGCTCAAGGAAAAATCAAACCTCTCCCTTTTGTTTCTTGCTATTCATCCCTTACTCATGATGAGCAACCCTTATAAACATGACACATCTAGCATTTATATCACAATACCATAAACAAGAGCACACAATGTCAAATAGTAACCTTGTTGCTACCACTCAACTAATTGAAAGTTAGCCTTGGGTCTACAAGGATATTAACATTGTGTGCAACCATGCAAGTCCAACCACTAAATTTAGTAGAAAGGGTTTGAAAAGGGCACAAATAGATTGGAACCCAACCCAACAACTACCACCCACTTGACCTAGTGAGAATGGACTTGAGTTTTGATTTTTTTCTTTTGAAAACAAATGAAACAAATATAATGGTACCAAGGACGTCACACAGCAAACCAACAAGCAAAGGAGTGCAAACTTGCACTCAACTTGAACACCTAATTAATAAGAATGAGGTTTGATAACAAAGTATATTAGAAGTGAACTAAACCATGTCACTAGGCATTAGGATCTAGGTTTGACCCCAAAAATAAAAATTGTAAACGGACTCGACCAAATCATGATCATTTGACTTATTAAAATGAAAAAGGTTTGCATCTTTTGAAAAAAAATTTTGTAGGAAAAGAATGTGATAGTATGATTACAAATTTGTTAGAAAAAACACTCATGAGAAATGAAACAAATTTAAAGTCCAAAACAAAATCTAGGTTTGACAAGAAAGTTTGCTATAAGAAAAATAAACCATTGTCATTATAAAAAAAACAAGAAAAGATCATATATTTGACACTCGGCAATTGAAAATAAGAGGTTTTTCACTTTTTTCCTATTGCACCTTGACAAGGGTGTGCTTTATACAAATTATCACAAACATAGACTAAACCAACTTAGTGAGTTATTGTGATTGATTAAGAAATCTGAAAGGGGTTGTTAAGTAAATATTTAGCACACACCATATTACAAGGGATATGTACTTAATGGTTTGGTTTTTATTTATTTCCTTCATGATCATTGTCAAAGGGTCTATCAATGTAAATGTTCTAACCTACTAAACTTGTTGGGATTTCAAATACTATTAAAATGTATTAATTGTATGTTTTTGACTCATTGTTTATTGTTCATTCAATATTACTTGTCGACCATTATTGGTGATGTGTGAAAAGAAACTCATTTTAAATATTTCCTTTTGATAATAACACAAAGTGTTTAAAACAATAGTTTAAAATTGAAGGGCAAAAAAAAACCCATGAAAGTTGTTGCTATGGTTGTGGGATTGTTGGTTCAGTTCGGATGTGGAGTTGTTGGTTTGGTATGTTTGTGGATTTGTTCTTGTGTTGGCCGCCTTTACCAAGGCAAGAAGGATATTGTGTGTAGATTCATTTTAGAGTATAGTAGTAGCTTAATGGATTTTGGCCCCTACTAGGTAATAAATAATAATAGGTCTATTTTTTATATGAGGATTTTGAAAGAGGATATATTTTGGCTTGTATTGAAACTTGAGATTAGTTCTAGAGTCATAATATTCGGAAGGATGTTGGTTTTCATTAGAGGATTTTTTTGAAGATTATATTTTTGCATGGTGAAATATTTGAGTTTCGTAATTCTTCTTTTGCCTTCTTAAGATACTTTTTTAATGTAAATGGCAAGGCCACAATGTGATACACCCCTTGTTTGGTTTGGTTGTGGAGTCGTTGGGTTTGGTTGTGAATTTGTTGGGTTTGGTTGTGGAGTTGTTGGATTTGTTTGTGGATTTGTTGGGTTCGGTGGTGCATTTGTTTGGTTTGGTTGTGGAGTCGTTGGGTTTGGTTGTGAATTTGTTGGGTTCGGTGGTGGATTTGTTTGGTTTGGTTGTGGAGTTAATAGGTTTGGTTGTGAATTTGTTGGGTTTGGTGGTGGAGTTGTTGGGTTTGGTTGTGAATTTGTTGGGTTTGGTTGTGGAGTTGTTGGATTTGTTTGTGGATTTGTGGGTTCGGTGGTGCATTTGTTTGGTTTGGTTGTGGAGTCGTTGGGTTTGGTTGTGAATTTGTTGGGTTCGGTGGTGGATTTGTTTGGTTTGGTTGTGGAGTTAATAGGTTTGGTTGTGAATTTGTTGGGTTTGGTGGTGGAGTTGTTTGGTTTGGTGGTGGATTTGTTGGGTTTGGTTGTGAATTTGTTGGGTTTGGTTGGTTTGTTTGTTTGCCAGGTGCAACAAGGAAAGGGTAGTAGAAAAAGAGAAAGCCTAGAACAGGCTAGTAGGCCACCTGAAGGCGTAGAAGGCGCATGAAACAACTTGTTTCGTGGAAATTTGGCACGACTTTTTTTATCGACAGCAGCCTACTAGCGCAAGCGTGCCTCGGCGGCTTTCGCGGATCTGCCGTCCTCGTCGTCGTCGTCGTCTTCCACTCCTCGCACCGCGTTGCCACTCGCACCGCAACTCCCCCCGTACTCTGCAAACGCAATCTCCCTCCCTTTTCCTTTCCCCCCTTCCCCAACACTAGTACCCCTTCTCACCCATCCCGCCACACTCCATCAACATCCAGTTTTTACGTTCCTCACCCATCGTCAGCACCTGAATCCGCTACTCCTTTCACCATTCTCGTTCCCCCCCCACCTCCTCTCTCTCCATCTCTCTCTCCCCCTTTTACGATCTTTCTGTGGCACGTTTGCCTTTTCGTGTTTTATAAAAATCACCCATTGACATTGTAGATTTGATTGTTTTCTGAGCTTTGTGAAGAATGTAGTGCTTCTTCTTTTTTGGGTAGTGGTTTGTTGGTGTGATTGTTCTTCTAGTGGGTGTTGTTGTAGTTTGGGAGGACTTGGGGTCGACTTTGATCAGCTTGCTTTGTTGTGGAGGAGGAGCTTTGATGTGCTTGCTTGCTTTTTACAAGCAGCGCCTGAAGCTATGGAGATCATCATCATCATCACCACCACCACCATGTCGTGGATTGGGTGAACGTTTGGGGATTCTCTAAAGTTTCGTTGGAGATTTTGCTTCAAAGGGGAAACTTTTGAGTGTTGGGAATTTTGTGCACAACATTCGGGAGGAAGAAACAGAACAGATAAGATCTCCAATTTTGGTGCAGGGACGGCTTTGTGTCTGCGTTGTCTTGGGTTGGATAGTTGCTTTAAGAAGAAGAAGTAGAGGTCAAGGTCGGGGAGGAGAGGAGCTGCACCAAGATAGATAGATAGATAGAAAGAAAGACAGAGCCGGTGCAATATATGTTGGGGAGAATCTGAAGTCGCGAAGGCTTGGGTGATCATGGCGTCGCCGAGGTCGGCTGCAACAGGCGGCCTAGGATTCCGTGGGAATGTAGCGAAACAAGGGAGTACGCAGTCGAACAACACGCGTGCAGGAGCAGCAGCGGCCGCAGCAGCTGGAGCTTTGGACAATTCCAGCAATGTGTCATCCAGCAACAACATCCCAGTGCACCCGCGTGCGCGCAGAGACGGACGCTACATGAACTTATCGCGAGATGACAGTTCCATGGGAGGAGGAGACAGCGAGATGGGGTCCGAGTTTCTCTACACAGTACACATTCCTGCTACTCCGGATCACCAGCCGATGATGTCCGCCACGCCGTCGTCCGTGCGCTCCATGGACCCCGGAATTGCAGTGAAAGCCGAGCAACAGTTCGTGTCCAGCACCATCTTCACGGGGGGTTTCAACAGCGTGACGAGAGGACACGTGATGGAGAAGATGATGGAGGGAGAGTCCAATCACCCGCAACTGGCTTGCGCACGCGGGGCGGTTTGTGCCGTGGAAGGATGCGATGGCAATGCCATGCGAGACGAGCGAGGAGAAGACATGGTTCCTTGCGATTGTCAGTTCAAAATCTGCCGCGACTGCTACATCGACGCTCTCAACGGCTCTGGCAAATGCCCCGGATGCAAAGACGAGTACAAGATCCTCGACGAGCCGATGATGAAGAGCAGCAACAACAGTAGCACCAAGGGCGCCACCACCGACACGGATCTGCGCGCCTTGCCGCCGCCGAGCACTGACAGTGGCAACAAGAACCTGGAGCGGCGTCTTTCGCTGCTCAAGACGCAACCCAACAACAACAACAACAACAACCAGTCCTCGGATTTCGATAGCGCTCGCTGGTTGTACCAAACCAAAGGCACTTACGGCTATGGTAACGCGCTATGGCCCAAGAGCGATGGCTACACTGGACCCACTGACACTAGCATTCCGCCTGCCGTGGGCGCTCAGCCTGATTTTGTGGACAAAGCCAGAAGGCCTCTCTCCCGGAAGATCAGCGTTTCAGCCGGCATTCTCAGTCCCTACAGGTACGCAATGCCCAAAACCTAGTCCCCTTGCTTTCTTGCATGCTTTCTTGCTTGCCTCCTCTGAGTACCCATCCGCCCACCCTGCCATGATCTTTTTGTTCTACAGGTACCCAATGCCCAAAACCTAGTCCCCTTGCTTGCCTGCTAAATGTTTCAGAACATTTCAGAATCCACCCACCAACTCTAGCATGATCCCCCCCCCCCATAGATACCCAATGTTCCAAACTCAGTCCCCTTGCTTTCTTGCTTGCTTGCTTGCCAAATGTTTCAGAACATTTTGGAACCCATGCACCATGAACCCTACCATGATTTTCTTTTTCTTCTTCCTTCAGATGGGTCTTTCTACAGAAGCTTCTTCCTTGCTTGTGGGCTTGTTGGTTTGTGTCTCTTCTGCTGCAATCTCTGAACAGAGTTCTTGTTGTTGTTGTTCTTCTTCTTCTTATCGTTTTTTGTGATGGGTTTTGTTGTTGCTTTCAGGTTGTTGGTGCTCATTCGGCTAGTCGCATTGGTGTTGTTTCTGACATGGCGTATCAGTCATCCCAACACAGATGCAGTGTGGCTATGGGGGATGTCAGTTGTGTGCGAGGTTTGGTTTGCCTTCTCATGGATTCTGGATCAGTTCCCGAAGCTGTGTCCCATCAACCGGAGCACAGATCTCCAAGTGCTCAAGGAGAAGTTTGAAATGCCAACTCCTGAGAATCCATCGGGGAGATCTGACTTGCCAGGCATTGATGTATTTGTCTCCACTGCTGACCCTGAGAAGGAACCACCCATCACAACTGCTAACACTATTCTCTCCATTCTTGCAGCAGAGTACCCTCTTGAGAAGCTCTGTTGTTATCTGTCAGACGATGGTGGGGCTCTTCTCACATTTGAAGCCTTGGCTGAGGCTGCAAGCTTTGCACGTGTGTGGGTGCCCTTCTGCCGTAAGCATTTGATTGAGCCTCGCAACCCTGAGACCTACTTTCTGTTGCGACGTGATCCCACAAAGAACAAAGTGAGGCATGACTTTGTGAAGGATCGTCGGCAAGTGAAGAGGGAGTATGATGAGTTCAAGGTACGGATCAATGGGCTGCCTGAGGCTATTCGGCGCCGCTCAGATGCATACAATGCACATGAGGAAATTCTAGCAAAGCGTACACAACTCGAGACAGGGATTGATGGTTCTGATGCACCCAAGGTACCCAAGGCCACTTGGATGGCAGATGGCACACATTGGCCTGGCATGTGGATTCAATCTGCAAAAGAGCATTCGCGTGGAGACCATGCTGGCATCATTCAGGTACCCCTAATAACTCACACACACTCTGCTGTCTATGGGTATCATGCATCCTATGTGGGTCAGGGTTTTACCATTGAAACTGACATCAAGTGAGGTGTCCAGGTGATGCTATCTCCTCCTACTAGCGAGCCACTGATGGGGAGCAGTGATAATGGGAATATCATTGACACGACAGACATTGACATTCGCCTACCCATGTTAGTCTACATGTCACGAGAAAAGCGACCAGGTTATGACCACAACAAGAAAGCGGGTGCAATGAATGCACTTGTTCGCACAAGTGCAATTATGTCCAATGGACCCTTCATGCTCAATCTGGATTGTGATCACTACATCTTCAACTCCAATGCGCTCCGAGAGGCCATGTGTTTCTTTATGGATCGAGGTGGTGACCGTATCTGTTATGTCCAGTTTCCACAACGGTTTGAAGGTGTTGACCCCAATGACAGATACGCTAATCACAACACAGTCTTCTTTGATGTGAATATGCGAGCGTTGGATGGACTGCAAGGGCCTGTGTATGTCGGCACAGGTTGCGTCTTCCGCAGAATGGCTCTATATGGATTTGACCCACCGAGGGCCAGAGATCATGGTGGATGCTGGAGTTTCTGCTGCTGCTGCTGCTCACGAGAGAAATCAAAGATGAAGACTCTGAAGATGTCTCAGAGGGGTGCAGAGGTTGCTTCTCTGGCAGGTGGCATGAGTGATGAGGACGAGGATGTAGAAGCAGTTATGTTGCCCAAGCGGTATGGTTCATCTGTGATCTTTGCAGCCTCCATCCCTGTGGCAGATTACCAAGGACGACCACTGGCTGATAAGGGTGTGCACAATGGACGTCCAGCAGGGGCTCTCACAGTACCCCGGGAACCGTTGGATGCCAGCCTTGTTGCTGAGGCTATTAATGTTATCTCATGTTTCTATGAAGATAAGACTGAATGGGGCTCACGAGTGGGCTGGATTTATGGTTCTGTCACGGAGGATGTTGTGACCGGTTATCGGATGCACAATCGTGGCTGGCGATCCATCTACTGTGTCACCAAGCGTGATGCGTTCCGGGGAACAGCACCCATCAATCTCACTGACCGATTGCATCAGGTCTGCTTTTTGTCAAGAGCATCTGTTTCCAAGTCTCACATTCGACACTCACTCATGAACCATCTTGTGGTATTGTAGGCTATAAGTCTAGTATTCTAGCTATATTCTCTACTGCTTCACTTGCAGCAGTTGCCTTCGCATATGCATTTGATGGCTACTATCCGGTGGCTATTATCTGGTGTCATTCATGAGAGTTAGGTTGCACCATAATAGTGCCAGCTAGAAACTGTTTCACATGAGGCCAAAAGCTCAGATGTTGGTGGGTGTGGTGAAACTATTTTGCAGGTGCTGAGGTGGGCAACAGGCTCAGTTGAGATTTTCTTCTCACGCAACAATGCGATGCTTGCCAGCCCACGCATGAAATTCTTGCAGCGAGTTGCATACCTCAACGTTGGCATCTACCCTTTCACCTCCATCTTCCTGCTGGTCTACTGCTTCTTACCAGCTCTCTCACTATTCACTGGCCAATTCATTGTCCAAACCTTGAACCTCTCCTTCCTCATCTACCTGCTCATCATTTCTGTTTGCCTCTTTGGGCTTGCGGTACTGGAAGTGAAATGGTCAGGCATCACACTGATAGATTGGTGGAGAAATGAGCAGTTTTGGGTGATTGGTGGCACCAGTGCTCATCTTGCCGCTGTGTTCCAAGGATTACTTAAGGTGATGGCTGGTGTGGAAATCTCATTCACACTGACTTCCAAATCTGGAGGTGAAGATGAAGATGATCTGTATGCTGATCTGTACGTCATCAAGTGGTCATCACTGTTTGTACCACCGCTTACCATCATGTTGACCAATGGTATTGCTATAGTTGTTGCAGTTGTTCGCACAATATACAGCTCAAACCCCGAGTGGAGCAAGTTGGTGGGGGGGGTGTTCTTCAGCTTGTGGGTGCTCATGCATCTCTACCCATTTGCAAAAGGGTTGATGGGCAAGGGAGGAAAGACCCCAACAATTATCTATGTGTGGTCTGGCTTGCTGGCTGTCATCATCTCTCTCTTGTGGGTTTACCTCAGTCCCTCAAGTAACTCACAATCACAAGGATTAAGTGGAGGTTTCCAATTTCCTTAAAGACACTGACACCGAACATGGATGCAGGAGTGCAACCCTCTCCCCCATCTCTTGTGGGTTTTACCAATTCTTCACCATGGAAAACTGCCCTGACACTTTGTATACCCCTTGAAGACACTTACATCAGGCCTTGCCTTAACCCCCCTTTGAACACCTCACCCTAAAAAGACATCATCAACAGTTTGGCTGGATATGTTATGATATGGGAGCTCAAGAATTAATGAAAGAATGGATCGGGGGTTTTTTTTTTTGGAGCCAGAAAAAGAGGCTGATTGGTGAAGAGATTCGTTGTATTTAACTTGAAAGCTTTGTGAAGAGCTTTCTGCGGGAGAATTACATACAGAGCTGGACCAGGATAACAGTGGAAGATTTCTTCTTAAACTGAAGTGCAGCTGGATTATCAGAGCTTGATCAAGACTGCATCCAGAGGTTTAATTTAGATTTAGCATTATGTCTTGGTCAAGAGCTGTGAGAAGGTCAGTCATCACAGCTCTAACATGTGCAGGGATTTCTATCTTTTATTCTGGGATTAATTAAAGACAGAGAGATTGATTTTCAAAGGGAGGTGCTTATCTGGAGAGAAGAAGCAGGTCATGATGGATTTTAACAAACACAGCAGACCAGAGGATCTCTTGTGTATTTGGAAAGCAGCCAGAAAAGAGTTTAGAGATGAATAAAGTGCAGACCTGCAAGTCCGCAATTCTTTGTCCAAGTCTCTTGACAGTAGTAGTACACTGACTAAATGAGTTTTATGGGTGGTGTGGGTTTTGTGATCTCATTTTTGAGACTTTGTTGTAGCATTCTGTGTTTGTGCGAATGGAACCAAAATTTGGTTACTTCTCTCCAATTCTCACGTGAATAATTGGCATAGAGGTTACAAGATTGATGGCCTGGCCTTTTTGCAGCTGGGATCGTCCTCTCAGGCTGGATCAACTGGTGACAACAAATACATGAGGCTCTGCCATCAGCACCAATGGAAAATCTGGCAACTCAGGTCCATTGATTCTGAATCCCTGCATAACCCATGTGTGAAGAAGATCTTCTGTGACCACCCATTGCTAGTTTGCAAACTCTTTCTTTTGAAAAAATGTACTGCAAAATGCCTAGCATTTTCCATAGACGTCATCTGCTTGAAGATGAAGACACTGCTAACCTCCTGTCGCTGCCCATAATGCCTGGATATTGATCAATGGCAAAGCTTGGTTTTTGTATCCCTCCATGCTATCATCCACCAATTTCAAGCTTACCCATGTACTCTAATGAGCCACCTGCTCATTTGATGTCTTCAGATTGATTGATCCACGGCAAAGCTTAGTTTTTTAATATATCCCTCCACTCAAGTATCCATCAATTTCGGGCTTACCCATATCTTCTAATTAACCATGATTTCTAACAGACAAGTGTAAACTTTGTGTTTGCATCCATTTCTATGTAAAATAAATGTGCTAAATTGTATGATTACATGGATTCATTTCAAGTTTTCATGGTAGTAAAGCTCTCCAATTTTGGCTAAGAGTTTGTAAAACAATGATTAAGGGTTCTGGATAGCCTCTAGAGGATTCTATTCTCTTGAGTTGCTAGGGTTTAAGGGTTCAACTTACAGTATCTCAGGTGGAAATTACATTCTGCAAAAGGAGAAATGCCATTTTCTTTCTAAAATTCCTGCTTTAAGATTTTAATTATTGGCTTGGGCCAACAAGCAGCAATCAGCATTTTTATTCTGGCAAAATTTCACCATTGGTAACAAAAAAACATACAAAATATGTTTCTGGAAAATTTGGCGCAAATTCAGGATTTTAAAAAAATGAAATATCTCCAGATTTAGACTGTAGGTGCCAAAATATAGTTGGGTTCCAAAACATTTCTACTTTCCTCTGACCTATAGCCAAATTTGGCTAAGTCCTCTTATGGATGATAGCCAGTCACAAAATTGGAAATTAAAAAAAATTAAATTATTTATATATAAATATATATATATATAAATTTAAAACTAAATGTTTAGGGGGGGGGGGGGGGGGGGGGGGGGGGGAACACCCTAAATGATAATGATGCATACATTACTATAAGAGATGAAGGAAAACAATAACTAGCAACAAATAGGGGGGAACATAATAAGAAGCTTATGGGACCAATTGTGGAACATAATGCAGAACATACACATTTAGTTGAATGAATGCAACATGCAGAATACAAGCACTTGGGGGAGAACAAAACCCCTTCTTTCATCCTCACTTAATCAACAAGGTCATGTGTGTCACGCTTTGGCCTTGCCATTTACATTAAAAAGTATCTTAAGAAGGCAAAAGAAGACTGTTTGAAACTCAAATATTTCACCATGCACAAATACACCTAATCTTCAAAACATCCTCTAAAAGAAGCCAAAATCCTTCAAGATATTGTAACTCTATAATAACTAATCTCAAGTTTCAACACAAGCCAAAATATCATCATCTTCCAAAAATCCTCATACAAAAATAGACCTATTATTATTTATTACCTAGTATGGGCCAAAATCCATTAAGCTACTATACTCTATAATGAATCTAAACACGATATCCTTGCCTTCCTTGCCTTGCCTTGGTAGGCCTTAAACAAGGCCAACAAACAGCACAAGTAATACGCAAGAACCCTCTCTAAAAGTATGAGGAGGAGGTTGCAAGGTTGAAATTGTATACAGTTATATATGCTGCAGTTTGTGCACCTCTGAGTAAAATGAGAGAAGGATGTGTTAAAAGCTCCAAATTCTTGTCAAAAGCTCCTTGCAGCTTGCATGACTTTTGCACTGGCCACATGCAGAAGACATGCAATATGCATGTACAAGGCACTGATTTGCACAATCTCATTGACCACAATTTTTTTGCTTCATGCCTAGGCATGAGACTACAATGAGTCTATTACAACATTGAAGTGCAAGTTTACTGAAAATAACTCTTCAAAACAATTGAAGGATCAAAACTCTCATTGGCCACATCACCTTTTTTTTTCTTCTTCTTTTTTTTTTTTTTTTTGCTTTAGGCACAATTCAATTCTTCAATGTCCCTATACATTTGTGTAAATTTGTTACACCTTATATTATATGAAAATCATCCTCACCCATGCGCATTGTAAGAGCATGTTTTGAACGGAGAGCAATAAAAACTTGTTGGGACAACATAATGCAATGGTTGGTGAAAGTTTAGGGTTTAGTGTTAGGGTTTAGGGTTGGGATCTAAATCGTGTTGTGGATCGATCAAATTGGTTGATTGGTCTAGTATGCTTTGCCATTTTTGTGATTCATATTAATTAGATCATGTGCACTCACAACTTTTTCTTTTTCTTTTTGAAGGAGCCATATTGATTGGCCCATCAGCAAAAAAAATTTGGAACATTTGGGTGTGCCTCATTAGAAGCATCTCTTTGAATCCGAGTTGCAAAATAGAATAAAATGTGCTCCTCTAAATCTCACCTTTTTGGTTTATATACATGGGAGTGAACTTTGGGCAAACCATATGGGATAAAACCCAAGTGCTACTGGGAATATCTTGGGAATACTTTGGGAACATGATGGGAACACATTGAGAACAAGATAGGAAAAAAAAAAAAAAAAAAATCCTTCTCCCCCCACCCCCTCAAAAAGAAACTAAATTTGTCACCCATTGACAACAAATTTCCCTTGATATCCATTGGCTTAAATAGCTCTGAACTATCATTGGGAACAACTTTTTAAAAGACCCAAGGCATTTTAGAAAATGGAACACTTATGCTTGTAGTCATTCCAATTTTCAAAACATCCTGCAAGTCTTTTACAAATTGTAAATGCAATTCCAAATACACTAAGAAAAATGTTAGAGGTTTTTATGGCCAAAAACAAATTTTGGTGGGAATTTTTTGAAGTTTTTTTCTAATTTAAATTTAACTGGTTCTCCTTTTTTTGGGGGAAATTTTTCAATATCACAAAATTGCAAAAAACAAACACCCTAACTTTGAATTCCCAAATGGACATGGGTGTTGGACATTGGTGTTCCTAGTGATGGTTTCAAGATAACCAAGCAAATGAAAAGTCTGCAACTTGTTTTTAAATTTGGCTTTGTAGCTTGAGTCATTAACCTCCAATTTTGTGTCAATATATTTTCACAATACATCACTTGCTACAGTTTTTTTTTTCAATTAAATTGCAATATTGAAAACTTGGATTTTATTTTTCCAAAAAAAACAAGAAAATTAATTGAATTTACACTTGAAAAACAAAACTTTCCCAGATTTGCTCAAATTTTTTGGTAAAGAAACAACAAAATATGTCCCCTAGAAAAACCATTGGTGTTCGTGACGATATGACATTCGGAAACAAACACTTGAGGTTCATTTAATAGATGTTTCAAGAGTAGCTTGCGTACAAGTAAGCATCGTATAATGGCACCAAATTGCATTGTATCTCATCTTCCAAGCAACTGAGATGATATACCCACACAAGTAGTATTTCTTTTCTTTTGCAATTCCAAAATGTCTAAAGGTCATTGCCAAAAAACATTTCAAGCAAACATTTGTGTTTTATCATCAACTGATGAAAAAAGTTAAATTCAAATTATTATTAGAAATTAGGAAATTAACACTTATAATTATTATAGGTTGTTTTGGTCTACCCAATTTTAAATTGACCACTGACATTATTTTGGAATATTTTTAAATTAGAGTTCCAGTTATTGACAATAAATAAATGGATTAAATGAGATTATTCCAGTAAAATATATACTATCTAGTACGGAAAACTTGTTCAAAATCTGAAATTGTAATATTTATTTGAAAAGTAATGAATCCAATTGGAAATTTTTGGGTTAATAAGGTGATTAATGGCACATGCACACTAAGTTAACATAATTTTAAAACCCACTAAGCATCTAGTGCACCCCACCTTGTGTCACCATTTTGGCTTGGGCAAATAGATGTATCTACTAAGTTCAAAGACTTGTTACAACACCGCCAAGGGATAATTGTTCCATAGATGTACGATCCTAATGTGGAGTCCTAGCATGGATGCTTTACCTTACATTTGTTTACACCATATTTTAGATGTGATAAAAAATAAAGGTTGATGCACAATCCTAATGCGGAGTCCTAGCATGGATGCTTTACCTTACATGTTTTTACACCATATTTTAGGTATGGTAAAAAAAAAGTTGAACAAAAGGGGCTCAATTTCCAACACTACCAGCTTCAACAGCTAAGTGTTCGTAAGCAAGAGTAACAAGCCCAAGATACAATTCCATTAATGTGACAAGAATGAATGCACATATGATACCTTCACTATTACTTGCTCCCCCTCCAATAAAGGCACCCAACATGTGCTCCTTTTCCTTCTTAGGTAAGCAAGTTTCATTTGGGACCTACACATTGGTTTTATAGTTGATGAATTGAAGGAAGGAAAAGACATTTATTTTGTACTTGGTGAATTTCTCATTGTTTTGCCCTTGAAGTTTCTATACTTATGGACTATAGGTGCACGATGAACTAGTGGTGGTGGACTCTTCAATGGCTAACCAAATAACATCATGGCGCAACATAGTGAAAAGCTAGCAGATGCATATCTTGGTGACCGTTGGTGTTCAAGAAAAACCTATTCCTATTATCAGATTGATGATGTATTCTTGTGTGAGAAAGTTGGGCGTGTGCACACTAAGTCTTCTACCTTCCTTTCATGTCTTATGAATATCAGCTCACAATGTTGACCCAATGTATGTTTTACTTCTTGGTCGTGCTTGTCCCCCGTGGCACGTCAAATGCAAAGTTTGAAGAGTCCCTTAGTATTAACCTTGTCACATTTTGGGTCATGGGTGTAGTATGTGATGATGATTCATGTCAAAAGATTGTTCGAAATCCTTCCAATGAACTTCTTGTCTGCACAATTTTTGAGCATTTTTTCCACCACTAGATCACACATGTAGAGGAAAATAATGTTGAACTTGTAAGTAACAACTTTCTTAGAGTCCATTTATTGTTTAGGGTTATGAATTAGGGGTAGCAACAAGCAAATGCAATTGCAGCAACTGAGGAATGAGAACCATTAATGAGCTCATGTAGACTTTGGTATCTGGTAGTCAAGCACTTAAAAGTGATAAAACCCTAGAGTCCCAATAGCAACCTACTACTTTATTGAAGTATTTGTAATTGAAATGTTAAGCAAATTGGTTACTCTTCCATTGTGATGTTAACGCCATGGAGGAACGCATCTATACTAACCATAGCTACAATTGCAAAACTAATCGTGTTTTCTTTAGAGAAAATCAATCAATGCAATAATGCTCAAATTTAATTCTTACATAACTTGGATGTTGTATGCAATGTTGCAATACTTGAGACCCATAAGGATGCAATATTAAATCTTTAACTAATATTATTATTCGTATTCTACTATTGCAACACAAGCAATAAATATCAAAATGAAATGCTACCAAATAAAAGATAAACCAACATGATACCCATACCTTTTGATTAATGAAAAACACAAGATCAAAAGGCTGGTCATATAAATATAACTTGATATATGCAATCCATCATTGAAATATCCTGACTAATTCATAAAAAACTTTCATCCTTTTCACATCCATCAATAACCTAGTTGCCTTTATTCAAAGGTCAAATTGAGAAACAAACATCTTCAAAAGCATTCACAACTTTAACCCCCCAAAAAAAAAACATAATAAGGAATTAAAGGTACATAAACAAAAGCATAATGACGGTCTTAAATTTTGTTTGTGTAAATTGACACACCTTCCAAGATAGAACATCTTGAACTTCAAATTTTAGGAATCTTATGAAATGGAAGGTATTTTGTTTTAATTTTAAAAGTTCATTGTGTTAAGGAAAGAACCACTTTGAAGGTGTTCCTTTGGTTTAAGGGCCCAATTGAGGCCCAAGGTTGGCCCGAATATCTAAAAACGCCTAAAAAAAGGGGTTCCTTCCCCTATAACAAATGAAAAAAAGACCTACAAGCTAACATCCTTAGGTATAAGGATCTTCACCTATGCCACATCTACCAATGTCACCTAAGGATCATAAGGATCATTGGGGCTTGTAGGTGCCTCCACCCAGTAGCAGGTCCTTAGGCCTAGGTGGCTTGTTTGTAATTTGTGTGGACCTTAGGGTTGAAAGGTCCACCTAGGTTTTTTTGGGTGAAATTTTGCAAGCTTCAAATATTTTTTAAATGATGTAAAAACCTTTTTTTGGGTTTTCTATTTGCCAAGTTTCGAAATTAACAAAAGCCATTGCTAGAATTTTGTATTAAGTTCTTGTTTCTTGATTTGGTTAAATTGTAATTATGGAGATTGGCACTCCAACTACATCACAAAATTGGCACCATTTAAAAAATAATTGGAGATGAGTTAAGGTACAAAATTGATGTAAGATTTTTAATGTAGATGCCTAAAAACAATTTGGATCAAACACCATATGCCCTTGTTTTAAAACCCACTTGAAAAGGACATTCAAATATGTCATTGCATATTACCAATTGTTGCCCTTTGGTATGTTTAAAAACAAATCCATGTTCAGTTTATTTGGACAAAGTATTAAAGAAGGAGAAATGGGACTTGATGGGGGAAATGCTTTAGAAATGTTTTCATTCATAACTACAAAATTTTGATTACATATCTCTACACAAATAAAAGTTGAAAAAACATGAACTAATACTTGACATTAAAAATAACCTTAGCACAATTTAAGGATGTTTTGCACACTTGAATGATAATAAATTTTTATTCAATATTAAGTTGAACGTACATAATTAAATACAAGTTTTTGAAATAAGTTTTTCCCGACATATGGGACATTTGTTTTGAGCATTGATTATACTACAAAAGCAATCTTGACAAAAAAAATAAAAAATGTGACCACAAGTAGTTGAAGTCTCTAATTTAATTTCATCCATCCAAATTGGACAACTAATTTTTTTATTTTTTATTTTGTGGATCAACATACACATCTTTGTCGTCATCTCTAAGTCCAATTCTAGATAATTTGTTGAAAATTTTATAATCTTTTGGGCTTAATATCTTGTGCCATAGACTTCAATGTATGAAAGACCGAAATACCTACAAATATAACCAAAGACAAAAAATAAAATGTAGAACTTAATCCTCATTATGAATATATCATTTCTTTTGTTTTCATCTATAAAAGCTTAACCTAAATGGTGATTGCAAAAATTTGGTGAGATTATTTCACTATTTAGTTTTTGTTATAGATTGAAGTAGCTTATTTAATAAATTTAACAACAAGAGATGAGTAGTTCATGATATGAATTGATGGAAATGGTTTTTCTTGTCTACTTTAATATTTTAAAAAACTTCTCTCTTCAAATGAAGATGGGAAAAATTACTTCAATTATTATAGTGGTTTCAGCCACTTAAGACATTTTCAGAAATGTTAAAATTTTCGGATTGCTTTTTTCACATTAAAAATTTGTGAAGAAAATTATTGAATTTTCAAGAACATTTTATCTATTGAAATGAGGAATTCAAAATTAATTAGTTATTTATCTCAGGTTCCATATCTTTTGGGGAATCCTTTTTAATAGAAAATCATCACATTTTGACTAAGATTTTTTGTAATATCATATTTTTAAAGCTAATTTTTTATAGTTTACATACATTCTAAGAACCCATCACCATTTATTACTAAATGTCTTTCAGCATATTGACACAACATCAGAAAATTTTGGAAAAAATAAATTAAAAAAAACTAAAATAAAACAATGGTCCCTCTCTAATACTTTCACTTGTGGTCAAGAACTTCTTAATATTTTAAAACCAAGAATAAAATTAAGTAAAGTATCAAACTGAACACATTTTTACACCAAAGGAGCATAATTTGCAGATTTTTTATTTTATAAAATTAAGGGGGGGGGGGGGGGGGGGGGGCGCACAAAAAAAACTTTTGTACCCTGCCCGAATTGTTTTTACGTCAACTAGGTGTGCCTTTTGGGATGGTGATCACTTCCTTAACTCCTGGCATCAACGGGTCGGATCTTCCTATGACACGTAGACGGCTGAGATCGTGCCAACGTGAAACATACCAAAACTTTCTCTCATCCAGAGTCCAGACTATGAAAGTACTGCCAGTTGTAAAGACGAATGAAAGAGCGACACGTGTGCAGATGATATATCCAGCTGTTACTTATTTTTCTGACTACCTTCGTCGGCGTCGTCTGCTGGAACGAATAGATCGGACGGTGAACACGTATCAGCCGTTGGATTCGATTCCACCCAACCGACTTCGATAAGCTCGTCATCAAAAAGGACTCATCGGGGACGTCAGATCCGGTAGTATGCAAATCTCAGCCGTTGGATTCGAGTCAGCGTAATATGCTCTTCTAATCTAGTCACAGCAGTTTTGTCGTATCTGGAACGTTAGATCCGGGGCGGATAGATGATTTGAAGCCGTTGGATATGCTTACGCGTATGGACCTTATATAAAGCTCGCGAGCGTTTTCCCCCTTTCTAAGGCTCTCGCGCTTCCTCTTCTCTCACATCGCGCGCGGGGAGCATTTGCGATAGATTGTTGTGTAGGAAAGAAAAAATCTCGGACTATCTTTCGCAAACTGCAGAAATTTTTTTGAATTTTTTTTTTGGTTACAAATTTCGACTGCGATCGAACAGTCTTCCTGCAGCGTCTGGATTTTGTTTTTGGCTCTTCATCTTCAGTGTAAGCGACAAACTTTCGTTGCTGAATCTACTTAGTTTGCAGATGGATTCTGAAAAAATTCGTGTGACATTGATGCAATCTTTTCGTGAAAATTCCTAAGCTTTGTTCCGACTTGTTGTTTTCCCGAAGGTACGGAATTTTGGACAAGGAAGTGTAATTTCTGGAATTATTTGTTCGTCAGGTCCAGTTCGAGGTTCAGAGTTCAGACCTCGCGGATGTAAGTGCGTACTTTTTAGTTCTGGACGTAGTTTTCGGGTCGGGTTTTGTCACAGGCTGATCTGTTGTTGTTGTTGTTGTTGTTGCCGTGATTCTTTCTTGCAGAAGAAACAGTTGCACCAGCAGCTTCTTCGCGACTTGACAAAAAACCATTTTCCCAAGTTCGACGGATTCCGCTTCTCACAGCCATCATGGCAACACTTGTCCAACCTCGAGCTCCAGCGCCAACAACAACGCCTGAACCACAACCTCGAGCCCCTACAGTAGCGCCTACAGAAAAATCGCGAGCTCCTGCAGCTGCACAACCGCGAGCTCCTGCGGCAGCGCAAACAGAACAACCGCGAGCTCCTGCAGCAGCCCCAACAGTTGTTGAACAACCTCGAGAAGCTCCAGCGGCTGTGGACACGAAAGAGGCAGCTACAACTACTAGGACTGCAACAGGTGTGCATGCTGATCACGCAAGCGGTGGTAAGCACAGCACTTGCATAGAAAGCAAATTTCCTGTTCTTGTTGTTGTTGGAGTACAATTCTTCTCTTTGTTTGTATCTTTTGTGTTTCGTGTATCGTCGTTCGTCTCTTGAACAGGGGAAGTAGATTGTGTTTTGCATCTGACGACGAATGTGTGTGTGTGTGTGTTTTCGTGCTCAACAACAACAGATCAGCAATTGTCACCAGGATCAAACGGGTCCTTATCACCAGCAGGAGCTGTGAGAAACGTAAAGGCAGAGACAATCGCTGAAGCTCACAGAGAAAGAGTTGAATCTGAAGCCCAGACCTATCTCCATTCAGAAAGCAGAAAGGCTGAAGCTCATGCTGCAACAGCACAGGTAACACAACAAACAACGATAATGTCTGGCAGCAGAATTCCAGGAACAAAGGAAGAAGAATCAAAACTCTGTGTGTCTCTCATGTTCAGAATCTAAGAAGCAAAACCCTAGGAGCTTTCGTCTGTGTCTATGTCTGTGTCTCTCTCGTCATGTCAGAATCTGAGAAGCAAATGAAGAAGAAGCAAAACCCTAGGAGCTCTCCTCTCTCTCTCTCTCTCTTTCAATTGTTTGTTAACAACTCTTGGTGATTAATGACTAGCTTTGCTTGTGAAATTTCTTTCTACAGTCCAGAGTTGAGCAGAAGAGGATGAAGGATGAGGCAAAAGCTATAGAGGATCGGAAGCTGGAAGAAGCAAGAGCTGAACAAATCATTCGAGCTGCTGAGGTTTGTTGTTGGAATTGAAGTACATTTCAATCTCTCTCTCCTTTCTTCCTCTCTTTCTTTCTTCCCACTGCCATGTTTTGTTTGTTTGTTGGTTTCAAAAGAATTTTTTTTGGAAATAATCAAATAAATACATCTGAAAAGAAAATCAAGTCCATGAACATTTTGTGCAGTAGTTTTGTGAGCTTCTTGTGCTTCATCGAAAGAGTTGTTGTGGAGGGAGTGAGTACCTACTATAATGGACTCAATGTGTGTTGGTTGTTGTTGCTCTGTCTGTGTTTGTCCACAGGTGAAAGCTGACAAAATCAAGTCCAATGCAGAACAGGAGGCTGTGAGAATCAAAGCTAATGCTAATGAAGAAGCTGAGAAGCTGATTGCTGACGTCAATACACAAGCTGAGAGGGTATATCTTCTGTCTCTCTCGATCTCTGTCCCTCTGTCCCTTCTTGTCTTGATCCCATCATGATGATGAAGAAGTTTTTGTAACAGAAAACTGAAAATTTACCCTTCAGGAAATTGTAACAGAGGAAATTGTGGGAAGATGCTTGTGGTGTTGTCTAGCTTGTAGTGAGCTTGTAGAAAAATGTTCCGGGCAAGGAAGTCACACTCACAAACTTGGACAAGACTAATGAGTAAAAAATAGTAACTCTCACCAACCAAAGCCAAGTACAAACCAAGCCCTGGTTGCTTTTGCTCATCTTTCCTTCTTTCCCGAGGTCATAGAAATGCTGCAAGGGATAATAGAAAAACTCTGACTCCTACTTCCTCAAATGCTTGCTACTTAGGTTCATCTTTCTTTCTTTCTTCCCTCATAGAAATGCTGCAATGGACAATAGGAAAACTCCTGCTGCCTCCAAAGTGCTTTTGTGTGCATCTTTTTCTTCTTTCCCTTGGAGAAGAAGTGCTTCAAGGTACAATAGGAAAACATTCCCTCCTTGTGCATGCATTCCCAGAGTGCTTTTGTCGTGCAATCATTTTCTTCTTTCCCTTGGAGAAGAATTGCTTCAAGAGACAAATAAGAAAACACTCCTTATGCTGCATCTTCCAAAGTGCTTTTGTTGTGCATCTGTTTCTTCTTTCGCTTGGAGAAGAATTGCTTCAAGGGACAAATAGCAGAACGCTCCTTCCTTGTGCATGCATCCTCCAAAGTGCTTTTGCTGTGCATATTTCCCTTTCCCTTGCAGAACAAGTGCTTTCAAGGGACAAGAGGGAAACTCCTGCTGCTTCCTGAATCGGTACACTTTGGGAAAACCTTTTGCCTTTTTTGTCTGGCAAGTTTGCAAAATCTGATAGAATTTGGAGGGAGCTGCTGATGGCAGGAGAAAGCACAGATTGAGGAGACAAAGAAAAGGGAATTGGCAGAATTGCAAGACAAAGTGGAGGAGTTATTAGCTGCAGGGACATTGCCAGACATAGAAAAGGAGAAGAAGAGTGTTGGAGCCAAGATCAGAGACACACTTGTTTGCAACCATGGTGGGTAAAGAAAAAATGATTTTGTGTGTTTTTCCCTTCACGAAAACCAAAAACCCAAATTCGATAGTACTAAAACCTTTTTTATTCTTCTGCAACATCTTCTCTGGGGGAAAGGATGTGATTGATTTCCAACTCATGAAATCCCTGATTCAGTTCCACTAATCAGCCATCAATCCCCTTTGAAATAACTTGCCATACAAGATTCACCTTAAACCTTAAACCCCAAACCCTTTCAATGTGCAACCAGCTCCAATTCTCCGTCAAGTTCTGTCCTAGGTCATCCCCTTGAAAGTTCAAAAACCCTAAGAATAGAAAAAGTGGGTGGGATTCTAAAGTTTGTAAAGTTATTGGAGGTGGTGATGAAGATGAAAATGATAAATAGAAACGTTACTTCCCAAGTGTTATACCGGGAGTATAGATTGTACCCTTCTTTGTAGTATCATCCATCATCACCTTGCATTGAAGCAAGCAAAGTGTAGAGTTATAGTTTTGGCAAACTCCTTTGGGAATAAGGTGTGGAAATATTAGAACTCACAACAAAGTTTCCACAAATATCCCTCAATAATAACATATTGTACATTACACTTTTCCTATGCATGAAAGTGCCATTTGTAAAATTAAAAAATATATATGGTAGCCTTTTGTGACTCCTATCAATTTGGGCTCAGAGATGCTGTACTGTGATGATAAAAAACTATTTTATTTTATTTTTATGTTTTCATATGATTTTCAATAATTCATCATTATTTATGTCAATGTTTAATTTAATTTAAATTAACATTAAATCATGAATATGAAAACACAAGTGTTAATTTCTTTTTCATATCCATGTTGCGGGGAGAGGGAAACAAAGTGAGATAATTATAAAATAGAAGTAAGTACTAGGAAAGGTGAGAGATAGTTATTAAAAAATTAATAAGAAAATGAAATAGTTAAACTTGAAAATTAGATAGTTATTTCTGAGATTGTCTTTGGAATGGTCCATGAACGACCTTACGAAAAATTCCAAAAAAAATCCCCATATACCAGTTCTGATTACTTCTCACTAGAATTCCTCAAAGGAATTCCATCACTGGAATTAATAATTGGGAACACCCACAATTTATTTCTTAATTTTTTGTGATGGCCATCTTTGATTGGCCCATAACAAAATAATAATATTCAAGCTTTGGGCAGTTCCAAATAGATATTTATGTTGTCATTTCCTCCTTTGGGTTGGTTGTATTGGTTACAAGAATATAAATTAAGGCAAAGGATATGGGCTAAAGTGAAGAACTACTGGGAACTTGATGGGAACAAAGTGGGAATACATTGGGAGCAACAAAAATCCAACACACCCATCACCCTCCCTCAAAAGAAAAACAAACATGGGCCCTTTGGGTGCATCTTGCCTCACCTCATTGCATACAAGATTTTTTTTCCCTACTATATATACAAGTTCCATATTTGATTTTAAACTTGCAAATCACAAATCATAACACAATTGTTGTATTGAGATTAATATCCTTTCACAAGTCACAACCCAAAAAAAGAAATTTGGGTCGTTGAGCAGGCTTGAAGATTTTTAACTTCCTAGTCTATATATCGACAAGGTTTACAACAACATCTCTGTACCCATACCAAATATCCATGTCTACATTAATATTTTTCACATCTATTATTATTTATTTACATATCTCAAGTCTCACCCATAAACTTAAGAGTGAGACTCTGAAAAATGGATCATTATGTGCCCAAAATTTTCCCTGTGCCATTAGGGTAGAGTGGCCCATCACAGATCACTAGCCTATCGCAGATCACTTTGGCAAATCTTTCTCAATTCTTCTCCATTTTGAGTGACTTAAAATGTTATAGGAGTGGCTTCTCAAGCTCTGCAAATCATATTTGAAATGCAAAGCCAAAGGAGCAGCCAAAACATAGCAGTAAAGAAAATATGTTTTTTCGAATTACAAAATGTGTTTATTTTTTTCATTTTTCTTCATTTTGACCCCTCCTACTTCATTAGTGCATAACTTTCTCATTTTTTTTGGTTCAAATTGAGATATTTAAACTAATTTTTTTAAACATCTTAAGCTCTACAAATCATATTGTAATTCTAAAGGCAACAAAATAATATTTAAGGATTTTTTGAGTAGGTCGGAATAGGCTATGAGTTGTTTGATCAAAACTTGTTTTGTAAAAATGACCCCCTTACTTCAGGGGGCTGTACTTTTTTTGCATCTTATTCATTTTGCCAATTTTTAGTGCCATATATGTGCGAAGAGGAGGGTTGCATCTATTCTTTGGACACCATAAATAATGGGGCCCTCCTGCAAAAACAATAAGCAAACCCTACTTGAAATAATCGTTCATGGGTTGTTCTACCTTAGCCTAGGCAAAAAATGGTGACACATAGTTTTGAAAAGAGAAATTTGTGTAGTCATTGACAAGGTTCAACTCTAACCTAAAAAGTGTGGTTAAATTTTGATTTTGGGGTGTTGTAAATAGATAGAAGCAGAACTTGATCAAAATGACTAGATCGGAAGAATCCTAATGAAAATTTTCGTTGTGCCATGAATGTTAGGAAAAGGTTCAAAGTTGTTACATGTGTTTTTGTAGGGACCAACACAAATTAAAGGATGAACGTGTCTAAAATTTTTGGAGTGGTTGTGTGGCAGCTCATGTGTGATGTTTTTGGGGATTTTGAACTAGGTATGGAATGTGTTTTGTCTTTAGAAGAATACCTGTTGCATTGTGGGAGCTTCGGAGGTTTTTGGGATTGACGGGATGTTGGGAAGTAAAGATGATTGTATTGGCTGACCCTACCTTGAATCTTTGTCCAATCTTTGAGACTGAATCGTGTTGAAGTAATAGAATCAATCTATGTGGGGAATTTTGTTGTTGGGTATGAAGTGCTAACCACATAAAACAACCTATTGAATCCTAAATATTAAATCAAGATGAATGATTGATCCTTTGTGGTCCATAGAATTTAGGTGTTTGTTGAGATATTGAAAATGAAAAAGATTTGAAGCACAATCGTTATACTTCAGTAAAAGTTTCAACAACATACTTTAGTTCATGTATGTGTAACAAAGGGGATGTGCATATTGTAGAAAGTATTCCCCTTGTTTTTTGGTGACACAACATGCATTCATGAACATTCCATTTTTTTAGCACCCCAATTTGTGTTGCGTTATTCGGGTCAAAAATCTATGGGTAGGTAGGTCATAACACCTAGGATTAAAGTTAACACTCTTTGAACAAGTGTCGAATGCCATAGCAATACATTAAATCAATTGTCCAACAACAAAAATAGATTTCGACAGTTGAAGGAAAATGTGTCTTACAATTCTGTAATTACAATCCTCCCATGAGGAGGAGCTTATTACTTTACAGGATCATAGGTGCATGTGCAAATTACAAATTACATAACTGGAACTACCTAATTTAATATTTTCTATTCGACAAAGTGTTAACAAGAATGTAGTTGTGGAAGAGTTGTTGGCAACGATGGCTTTGAAGAGTGCTTGACCTGACTTTGTGTTGTGTGTAGGAAATTTTTGCTCAAATGAAGACACGTTTACAACAACTATAGCGGAAAGGATGAATGCCAAGCCTCTAAAAAAACATGTCGGTTAACCTAGTGGACATATTTGTAACAAGGTTTCAAGAAGGCTTTGAAAGTGAGAAGGATTATAAACCCTTTGAGTAATGACAAAAAGATACCTTTTGAAGGTGTTGGGAGGTGGGGAGTTGGAGCCATTTTAGTAGTTGCCAAGGAGAAGTTGAACAGCCTAGGTTGCAAGTATGAAATTCTTCTCAGTTTTTAGTTTTTCTCACCATTCATTTCTATGATAAGCAAGTTTGAAAAAGGAAAAATAGTTGTAGGTGATTTTTTGCAACATCAAAAAAATGGTGTGAATCCCCCATGACAAAGAGGTGGTCAATTGGTCATAATAAAGGTGATAATTTATATGAAAGTTTAGAAATAAGTTCAACAAGTAAAAGCAAAAAAATATCATCTACCATCCATTTGATAGTTCAGTTTCCATGAAAAGACAAGATTGTCACCATCTAACCATGTTCATGATATTGTACATAACTTGGAATAAAATAGAGTCAGATATGCCAGAAAGATAGAATTATAATTGATCATGGAAAAATATCCCAATGGTCGAGCATTTAGAGAAATTACTAAACACAAGCTTTTAGAAAAAACTAGGGTCCATCATCCCCTATGTTTAAACATGGCAGCTTATCCATGCTAGTGGATATGGTGGTCATGTTGCCAAAGGATGTACAACATTCATAAGTATTTCCAAGGGCACCACATGTATGGTCAACAACTAAGCTCATTGATCTCATGCATGTGAATTCCTCACAAATACTTATGTCAACGTCAAAATGTTTTTTACACATCAAAAAAGTAAAGAGAACCTTAAAGGAAATCTCTATCTTTTTCCCCATAGTGAACGTGGTTTTGTGATGCTTGTTGGATTTTGAAAATTGTTAAGAAAAAAATTCTTAATCTTTGTCCCATTATCCCTTTCTAAGTTGTTGTAAGCTTATGAATTCTTATACCTAAACAAACATCTTGATATCATTTTGAAGGGAATGTTGGAAACATTTTTTCAAAAGCAACTAATTGATTTAGGAACGTAAAATCTATTGTCTAATACATTTGAGTAATAATCATGTTCACTAAAAGAAATGCAGCACACAACTTCATTAGTAGAAAACATTAAGGTAAAGCTGAACAAACTGTCAATTTGATTCCTATCCCTTCTTTTGGCCATAACTTGTGTTTCAGATGTCCAAATGGGCAATAAGAGCCCATTTCAAATATCTACGTTCCACGAGCTTTCCATTGATATAAATAACTCCTCAAATCATTGAGTTTTGACCCCTGCAATTGCCCTCTGAAAATTCAAGAGTCCACCGAGATTTTAATTCCCCAAAGTGGAACTCCCTTGGGGTGTGAGGGCTCATCCTCACACATTTTCTCACACTCCCGGGAATATGTTGTGCAACTCTCGGCTTCTTTCTTGGCCCGCAACCTTGCAAACCCTTACCTTGGTTGCGAGCCCAAAGCTAAGGTTGCGACATAATTCATCATGTCAAAAAGAAGCCTTAACCTGATAATTACACAACATCAACTTTGCATGTCCCACACATGAACAATACATACAATGAACATAATGAACTGCAAAACAATGTTATTGTTGTGATGTAAAAACTTAATGTTATGTATCTCTATCTAGCCTAGGGGTTGATAGGAGATCATCCAACATAACGGTATCATTCATCACCCATTATAGCAAAAACATGATTTCTTTTGACTTGGATAAATAACCTCTTTGCACCAAAAACATCCAATTTGAACTCTCTTGTTAATGTTGTTTGCCCCACACCATCGCAACAAAAAGGCACAATTAAAGACAACATTGACAATATTTGCATCTAGCCTTTATCATCAATCAATATAATGTAGAGCCAAACTTTTTTTTTGATAGCCACATAAAGAAAGTATCAACAAAGCTCATGGTCTTATTCCAACCTCACAACTTCATCAAGCTCCCATTCATGAGCACAATTCTAACCCAACAAGTATGGGTGTCCTATCCCATGACATTGTTGAGAGGACATCTTGTTAGGGGAGGTTCCCCAACCACAAAATGTTGTAGCAAAAAATGAATTTGAATGAAATGTGGGTAAATTGTGTAACTTTTTAGTGAAAACTCCTTGGGATATATTTAGGTTTTCATGAATTTGGTTCATTTGGTGCCAAAAATGCGAGTATGATCTTAGAGAAGGACAGTTCCATGTAGGAGTTGCTCTTTTTTGAGCTTGGCAAACTATTATTCAAGTAGGTATGACAACATGGAAAGAACTACACAAACAAATAAGATTTGTAAAAACATTAGATAACCTTATTTGTGAATTCAAGCAAGTATGGACTCAAGGCAATTTATTGTGTAAGGGCAATGGGGGGCTTCATTAGCAAATCTTACAAAATAAGTACTTCTTGCCCAAGCATACGGTGGATCACAGAGTGGGTTTAACAATTAAACTACATGTCCAGGTGTTCAACAAGCAAAATAACATCCCCACCATGGAGGACACGATAGGAGAACATGTAGATGGAAGGGTTCATGCTTTTCAAACTGAGTCATCAAGTTCTAGCCTTGAGCATGAAGGAGTTTAGCTCACCAAATTATACGGGCTATTGTGGAAGAGATTCAAAAGGAGGCAATCCCAAAAATAGAACATCAAGAAGACCTTCTCACTGAATCAGAAGAGGATTCACATGAATCCATTGACCTCCCAGCAGAAATTCATTCTCCAAGGACGATTCAATAGATGCAAGATTTTTGAGTCAACCAGCATGCTGAATCATCTCAGAGAACTAGGCCCTTACCAAAGGTTATTTCTACCATTGCCAAGGGAGTATCATGAGAGATCAATCCTTCTAGCCCATTTTCTCCAAATACTTCAACAAGGGAGTTAGATATGAAACTAACACCCGAAGAATTGCATCAATTGCACGAGAGATGGAGAGTGACATCACCTCTTACGCAGTACATGCAGTTTGGGAAAGCTTTTCATTGATTGCACATTCTTTTCTTGGAAGAATGTAAGGGTTTAGGGTTCAAACCCAGTAGAGTGCAGGTTGGAACTCCTGCTGTCCCCTCTCTGCCAATGAGCTTGAAGAATGGGGGTGCCAACCAGCTCATCTGGCCAGCCAGATGTGATGAGACTCTTTGCAGGAGCCCAGTGCCCCGCTTCCCTGGTTACCAAATTTAACCATCCCTGGTGAGAGTGGAGATGCCCTCTTTCCATCCATGCAGAGAACAGTCATGAAACATTCATCCAAGAAGTTAGGTGTTATGGAGACATTGGGTCAATGAGAGCCTAATATGGGAAGAAAAAACATAGTGAAAATTAGAAATCCAATTTTAAATAAAATTAATTTACTATCAAACCCTAGTTATAATAAAATGTTGGAAACATTATCGAAGTTCTTGCGCCTGTAGCTCAGTGGATAGAGCGTCTGTTTCCTAAGCAGAAAGTCACAGGTTCGACCCCTGTCTGGCGCGAATAAATCCATTTTTGTTTGTTGCCTGAACCTTTTGATCATCCAAAATTGTCCAATTGGCACGAATTTTTGACAAAGTTCGGAGTTAAAACTAAGTTGCTGCAAAACATGCATAATTCAACAACATTTTTGAATTTTAGAAATACAAATACTCTCCAAATTTTCTAATTTTCCATTATAGATAGTTGAAAACTTCAAATTTGCAGTTTTATTTATTTATTTATTTTAGTATGGATGGATGGATGATTTTATTTTATTATTATAAATTCAAGGGATGTATATGTTCATATTATCTTCTCTAAAGGAAAAGTAGCAGACTCCCCATTCACATTTCCATGCAAGGAAATTGGCCATGGAAGGAGAAGAAGATATGTAAAAGAAAGGATTTATTGACATATAGGCCTCCAAAGGATTGAGCTCTTTTTTGGTTTTTTCAATTGGATGAGATTTTCAATCACATGAACAAAACAAGTCACTAACTTGTTACTTAAAATTCACAACACTGGATGAAATATTTCTCAAGCACTATTGGAATCTACAAAGATTGAAAAAACCCATGTTATAACTTGTATATATGTCAACCCAGATATGGAAATTTCTAAATTTGTGTAACAACATACAAATACATCTTGTGATTTTTTCAATGACTAGTTGTTGGTAACTTGGTACACAATGATGTGATTCCATTTCTTTCAAAAAGAAATCCACAATAACATTAAAAATATATATTTGATTATATTTTCAATGTCCTACCAGAACTTTATTTGAATGTTTAACTAGAGTCTAACACCGCTTTGACTTGTGTGGAAGAGGGCAAAATGATTCCACTAATCAATTTCGTAGACAATCAAAAAGGCATGAGAAAAAACAGCACCCAAACGAAAGGAATGCAACATTTGCCACAAAAGAATCTCTATAGCTTTCGATCACATTTCATCTGAGATACCCAAATGAAAAATGGGCGTATCAAACATCTGCAACACAAGAATCTCTTTAGTGTACAATCATGTTTCATTTAGAACACTGTAGTAAAATCTTTGGCATATCACACATTTGGAAGACAGATAGATCTCTTTAACTTACAATCATGTTTGATTCAAAACATTTGGATGAAAAGCTGGCACATCAAACATTTGAAACTCAAGAATCTCTTTTAACTTACAATTGCATTTCATTCAAAACATCCAACATCCAGATGAAATATTGACACATCAAACATTTGGAACACAAGAATCTCTTTTAGCTTCCAATCATGGTCCATTCAAAACACACACTAGTAAAAAAATTGGCATATCTCTATGAATGTAGTATACATACTACGATTTCAGCATCAGATATGATACCGAAGCAACTTGTTTAGCAACCATCTGCAACGATGGAAAATGCAATACCATAGAGCATCATCCACTAATGCAAAGGACCTCATTAAAGAAAACAAATTGTAAACCCCCTATGGCAGTAATACACTAAGCTTCCATTCAAAGTCGGCAGCATCAGACATGAGACTGAACCAACTTGTAGAGCAATCATCTGCAACAATGAAAAGTGCAATACCACAGATCATCACTCACGAATGTGGAGTACCTCACAAAAGGAAGACAGTTTATATACGCCTTATGGCGTAAGCTATGGCCAATTAGAACATGGGATAAAAGATGGTTTGGAAACAATACACTGCTGTATTGCATTACGTGGTGAGCACAACAGAGAAGATATGCTTGGCATAAGCCAATTATGCACTCTGGGCACCTTCAAGCACCTTGTTTACATTCTCTACTTTGGAGGAATTGGGTGTCTCTCCTGCAGGTTTTTTCCCCCTCAGAACTTGGGACAGTCGTATTGGGGTCCTGGGATTTAAAAGCCTCTGTTGCTGCTTCTGTATCTTTCTCAAGGTAAACCACCGGCCACCCCTGAACCCAAATCCATATCTGCTTCCAATGCAAATAGGGATAAATTTCAGTGTAAAAAACAAACCCTGTCACAGTATATTCAAGACCCCCTCAAGATCCAGGGGCACAGAGATCAATGGACTCTTCTTTAGGTGCCTAGGCATCATAAACAATAGGATGACTGCAACTAAGGACAGAACAGATCTGGCCATTATCCAGCCCATCTACTAACTATACACTATTTGAACGAATTTTCACCAATCAATTCAATTGCAGCAATTGCTTGCCTAGCTAAAAGAAGCATGTTCAAAATGCTACAATAACAACAAACAGCTCATGAGGCCTCAAATACATCATACTCTTCACTTGGATGATATAGAAAAATTGTGTTAAATTGTGTTTTAAAATCTTCTACCAGAGAGATTTACAAATCAATTAACACTAAGTACTGCCTTCTTGCCATTAGGGTCTAGACATGCTTGAGAGTTTTTTTGCTCTCTTTCTCTTTCGGTGAATCAAAACTCAAAGCCAAGCTCATGATGAATTTACCCTACTGAGAATTAACACCACCATAGTGTGACATGTGTAAAACATGCGAGAGAGTTTTCTGCTCTGTCTTCAGATTAATCGAAATTCAAAGCCAGTCTCATGATCAATTAAACTCTACTGAGCATTGACAACACAATTTTGTGAAATTATACGATCTACCATAAACCCACTGGAGACCTTCAATCTCAACATGTACTTTTCTGTAAAAACCTGCCTAATTTTTGTAGTGTATTTAGACAACCATTGCCAAGCACAAGAACTCAGCAATGACCTTCCAGGTTTTACAAAATGGAAGAAACCTTCCACAGTGGAAGCATACATCCTCTGGACCTTAGGCCAAGTTTTTACACCAGAGAAGGTAGGGCCCTTGGCCCTTCGTTGTTTTTCGGTGCCCATCACTTGGCCTACTGCCATTGTGCCTAGGCACCTCAAAAACAAGGAACCCTTCTCCTATACTAATTGCCAGGTCTTGAACCTCCTTGGAATCTGCTACAGAAGAAGAGGTATTTCAAATGCTTTAGACTACAACTTCAGTATAATGTCAAGAGGTGATAAAAAATTTGTGAAATGAGTTATAGCATACCCAATGACCAAAGTGGTTCCTGCGGTTGCTGCACATGCAGCATAGCTTACACCGATGCTGCTTGTCAATGCCTTCACATGTTCCTCTTCCAAATTATGCACTGTTGCCATCTGCATTGTACCCGTCAGAACACTGCCCTCGATCAGTAACAAGCCCCCCCAACCTTGCATAAAACCCATAGTGCAGAGTTTACAAACCACCAGAATCATCAAAGCTTTTCTGCTCTGACAACAATGGTTCAGACACAGCAATCCACCTGCACTCCTTGCTTTCTTCAATAATCAGGCAGATGACAAAACAAATCTGATGAGAAACACTCTGAAAAAGAAAAAAAACCTAGTCAAGGTTTTCAACATACATACCTAAAAAATTGCAGAGAAATCTGCTGTCATATTTCTTCCCACCAAAGATATTTGTCTTACAGCTAGAAATGATAACTCTTCTTCAGGAAACAGCAGAAAAATGCAATGGCTTACCGCATGTTCAATTGAGTTCAAGCGGTCCTCAACCTTCTTTTGGTGCATTTGTCGAGCAGTGTACCCTGTTTCATTCAAATGTTAAGAATCAGAGACCACAAGAGAGACAGACACAGACACAAATTGTAAAATGTTTGTGCTGCTGTGGATCATGGATCCATGTCAAGAACTCTGAAAACATGCTAACATTCACCACAAATATAGAAGCAAGAAAAACTGTGAACCTGCCCAGGCAGCCGCAGCAGATGCCAAAGAAGCTCCAATTGTGAAAACCACATTATGTTTCTCGAAGATGTCCTGAAGAAGGGACAAAACAAAAGATTGGATTCCAAGTCCCATGTCCACCCACCAGGTGAAAAACCTCAAAAGAATGCAGCTCATGAGTGGTGAAGAAAGCTGCATAAGAATGGCATGGTCTCTAATGCGTAGGTACAAGATGAACAAATGATTGCAGATTCCAGAAAAAAGAATCAAAAGAAAACTGCATGAGAATGACATGATCTCTGATGGGTACAAGAGGAACAAACAATTGCAGATTCCTGAAAAGAATCAAAAGGTCGTCGCACAAACCTTTACTGAGAAGAAAGTCTCGTGCACTGCCTTCTGCGCATTCAGAACCTTGGCTCTAACTTGCTGCATAGCTAGCTGCTTGTCCCCCACCCCCTCGCTACCAACCGTCTTCTTTTCTTGAACTCGCACTTGCAATTGCAATCACTTCCCTGAGATTACCTATCCTCAAGAAGAAGAATTTTGCACTCTACTGCAATCATTCCATTCTGAATGAAACCCTAATCCCACCAGAAAAATTCTCCAAGAGACACACTGCACAGTAGGCTGTTTGGAAATCCTCCTGATACACCCTAAGATTTCTTGGGTTTTGTTGTCCTACAGTCTCTTCATTCCAAGAACATCGTCATCCCCAAGAAAGAGTACCATACCATACACTCAAAAGTGTGCCACCATAGCCTCCGAGACTGCTTTGCTTGAATTGATGAAGAACCCCACAAGCAAGCTTGAGCTGCTGCTTCTTCTCTTTATTTGTTCTCGATCTGTAAAGAGGGATCACAACGATGAAGCTTCAAACCCCAGATTTTCTATAAGCTTCTAGGAGGAGGAAGAAATCTGTTGTTGTTTGATTAGGTCAAACGCTCGGTATGGGTGTGTGGATTCATCAGTGGAAAGCATGCGAAAGAACAACCTAACCTCTTTCTCCTCATTCTCCGATGCTGTACATAGGGTAGGTGCCGAAATTCTGAGTAGATTCCTCAAGAAGAAAACTCTAGGGAATGTTTCTGTTAAGATCTTCAAGAACAAAACTCTTGCGAATGTTTCTGTCAAGATCTTCAAGAAGAAAAACTCTTGGGAATGTTCCTTCCGTCAAGATCTTCAAGAAGAAAACCTCTTGGAAATGTTTCTTCTGTCAAGATCTCCAAGAAGAAAAACTCTTAGGAAATGTTTTCTTCGCAGTTTTTCTTGGGAAATGTTCTCTGTGTCTCCTTCGCAGTTTGTTTTGTAGAGGAGTGTAGAGAAATTGCTCATGATGGTCAGGTTCGAAGAAATCAAAGACACGGAAAGACACACACACACACAGAGAAAGAGACACAGAGAGAACACCAACCCTAGTGTGGTTGATGCAGCAAAGCAGGCTGAGATGTTTGCTGACTTTCCCATTATTGTAAAGCTCCATCAGAAAATTGTTGTTTCATACATGTCCTTGGAGGCAATTGCAATAGGTTTTTTTTTCTAGATCTGTTTTCCAGTGAGAAAAAAAGGTATCAGAAAACATCGGCCATTTGCTGTTGTTTTCTGAAAACTCCCACTGTGACAGCCAAAGGCTCTTTGCATCTCTTCACTTCTCTTGCATGTTTGGTTGCAAAGTTGTAGATAGTTCTGAATCTGCTCATTTCCGTGCTGACAAAGGATGACAATTCAAGAATCTGTGCTGCGGTTGGAACTTTTGTTTGGGACCCATGTTGTGAAAATATTGATTGATGGCTGTCTGTTTTGATTGGTTGATGGATGACCCACAATCTAAAATTTTTGCAGAAGATGCTGTGTATTGCTCATCATGACATTTGTTTCAACACTTGGGTTTTGATGGTTGCGGGACTCTATGATTGTATGACCCAGATGGCAGTCACTGACACTATTTCAAAGGGAAAAAAACAGTGTCATCACTGCAGCAGGAATTGGAGGGTTTGTTGGAAGAGCTCCATCACGCTGCTTGCATGTGCTTTAGGAAGGAAACAACATATAAAGAATCTTGTGAATAGCGAACAAATTGTGCCGCAGTGTAAGTATGGGTCTTTATAGGATTCAAACACCATCACAAACTTCTTATTTGATTTTGTTGTAATATCCAACTTTCTCTTTCTGTGTTTTCTTTGATGGTTTTGTTTCTCACAGTTTCAGGGTTCAGGGTTTATGAGGTCTTGTTTTTGTGGGTGTAAGATGTTTGTTGCATTACTGGTGAGTGGAAAGTCAATTTGAAATTTTTGTTCTGGGATCACCAAACTGAAAAATCTGCATACGGTCCTTGCCTGTGTACAACAGAAACTCTTTGCAGCAGCTTATGTCTGGCGCCAGATTGACTACAGCGCTTGAGTGAAGCTCTTCCTTCCATCATTCCTCCTCCCTGACTATTGGCACATGATCAACACATGAATTAGCAATTTTCATTCTCCAGGTAAGACCAGCACCTCTCTTGTAGGTGCTTGTATTTGAAGGAGGGAGGACTTCTGAATGAACTCTGCAAAAGTGAAGGTCACTGGAGCAAGCTTCAGCACATGGCACATAGATGCCCCATGAAAAGCTCAGAGCTCAGAACTTGAATCCTTCAGCTTCTGTCTCTTAAACACCCATTCACAATTTACCTTGCCATCCTAACTAACTAGCCTTGATTAACAACTATTCAACAAATTAATTTGTGAGAACTTTGATTGATTGAATTTTGCCATGTTTCAAACATCTTGCCTACTTAACCAACCCTATTGAATGAAATATGGAAATCAAGACATTGGTTTCCATTTTCTTTGTTTCTTTTGAGTTCAAAAGATTCATCTTTGCAAAAAAAAAAAAAGCAAGGTTTGATTTCAAGTTTAAGTCTTGTTACTATTATGGGCGTGGGCAATTGCTTAACATTTTGGTATAGAATGAGCTTGTGATGGAGTTGTAGTTCCAACTAATTTGACAATAGCAAACTTCAAGTGATTGTGTAAGTTCCTAATTTAAATTTGTAAATTGGATGTAGTGGATTAAGTCATGATCTATGGATTATATCATTGTAATGTTTTAATAAAAGTTTGTTATTTGACGGTTGATATGTTTGTAATATTTTTATTTTGTCATTGTAATTCATGATAAAACATATGTCCTTAGTGTTGTTTTAAGTGAGAATTCAGTTCTTCCCTTTTCATAGATTATGTGGTCTATGTCATTAGTTGGGGTTTATTGCCATTTGAAACACATTACAATGTTTATTGAATAAATGAACAAGTTGATAAAGTGATATTTATATGTGCACAAATAAATAGTTTGTATCCTTTTTTTTTTTTTGTTCCAATTTTTTTAAGATTAGGCAATTTCTTCTAAAAAATCAAAAACATGAAAATTTGATCTTTTAAAAGGTTTTTTTTATGGCTATTTTTTAAAAGCAAGTCAAAACTAGATTGTCAACTGTAGTAGGACTTCTAAAAATATGTTAGTGTGCATAAATAGCACTTGTTTAATGCAAAATCTACTTGAGATTTTTTCCAATGGGCCTATTTCAAAAAATTGAAGAAAAAAAACCTTGTTTGTATCTACATGGTTATTTTAATATTCATAATAAAATGGTTTACATAACTCGAGATCATAATCTTTTTCTAAATGAAAAATTTCAAAATTGAACCAAATCATTTTTTTTCAAGAAAAGTGTTTTGAAGTAAGTTTCAACTAACTCTAATCAAATTTTGTTGAAAATGAATAAGATTTTGAATAATGTTTTCTGGAACTTATGCATTTTGAACAATTTTTTCTCTTCAACATTTGACATGTATTTGAACAATAAACATTATTATCATTTTTTACGAACAATCCAAGAAATGTATGATATTATCACAAAATGTGAACGATTCATGTGAAACTATTGTTTGAATTTTAAAATTTTAAAATTAAATGTTTTTTTCATTAATCTAAAAAAAGTTTTGTCGTAATTTTATTATGATTGCAATATTTATTTATTAAGTATTAATGTATTATGATTATTATTTTTTTGGGATCATTGCATAAACAAATCTTGAAACTTTAAATGGTGCTACTTACAACATGACAAAATTTTGTCAATTAAATGTGACATGTGTTCAAGCTTCAAAATTTAATATGGACAATTTTAATTTTCACGTGTTTTTTTTTCAATTTTCAAAAAAATAATAATAAATGATAATGATTTTTTATTCAATGAAATATTGAAAAATGAAAAAACATTGGTTTGCAAAATGTAGATATTTACATGCATGTGAAATAGTTAAGGTTATTATTTTTTGCACCCAACATGTAAATCCTCAAATAACAATAGTCTTATACATAGGCCATGTGCTCTCATATATTTAATGATACTTTTATTGAAAATTAAAGTTGTTCTTTTTGCTTGAAAATTATATTATATGTATATTTATAGTTCTTTTATCAATAAAAATTTATATAAATGATTGAATATTTGTAATTATAAATTATCTTTGTTTTTAAATTTGTATTTTAAATTTGCAACAAAAATGTAAAAAAATAACGTTTTGTTTTGTATTAAATTTTTTTGAAAGGTGCAAATGTAATTTGATGAAATTCAACTATTATTTATGTAATTATTTAACATGTAAGTTTGATGATTTACTTGTTAATAAGATTTTATAATTTAATTTGATCATAGTGTTTAACTTTCACATATTAAATTATATGAAAATCATGTGAAAATCTTTGCATTTTATTATGCATGTGAAATCGCATGAGGTGTTATGTGATGTGTAGACTTTAGAAAATTCTATTTATTTATTTTTTGATTAATATATAAATAAGTGTTTGTAACCTTGGAAAAACACCTTCATTTTGATAGAAAGAAGTTATTGTATGAATGTGAAATTTTGTGCAATAGAATTATGAAAGGAATGCAAATTTTGGTTTATAAGGTTTCTGGTAGTTCATGGGAAATTCATGGTAGCGAAATGGTGTGACATATTAGTTGTATATAAATAATAGAAAGGTGAAAAAATATTCATGCAATTAAGTACATAGATTTCCAAAACTATGTAATAAACATACATAGTTTCGATCCTAAACCCGCTTGTGACTTACATCTTTTTGTTCCATTGTCGGGACCGGAATCTATGTTCTTTGTGTTATGGGATTTAATTATGTTGTTAAAAATTTAGTACAAACAAAAAAATAAAAGAAAAAGAAAAAATAAACTATTTGTTTTGTTTTAGAACAAGAGATGTAAGGTGATTTGTTTATCCCCGAATCATGGACAAAAGTGACAACATGGGTGGAGGAGATTCAACTTGTGGCAATAAAGATTACGAGAAACAAACCAAGTTGAATTCGTTACACGATTGGGCATGTAAAGCAACATCATGAAGATTATAAACACGAATCATTTTGTTTGATGCCAAGTTTGCTTTTAAATTTCATTTATAATCTTAAGCACGAACTAAAGTTGAATTTTTGGGAGTCTGAAAAGTTTCGTAATTAAAAATTATAAACAAAAAAGGAAAAGAAAATGGCACGTGTTAAGCCATATGAAATAATGTAAATAGAAAGTATATAAACGATAATAAACGTTCATGAATAGGTTCATGATTATTAAACCTTGTTGAAACCTTGAGACATTTTTGTTCCTATATAAAAAGTGTTGTACTTTTTTTAAACAAATAAAAAATATATATGTTTTATTTTTAAAATTAACGTTAAGGGAAGCTTCTGTTTCCCGTAGTACACAATTTCCAAAAAACAGGCAATGAACCTCATCATTAACATTAGGAGTTGTTAGCCAAATTCATATGTTGAAAGATTTATTGCAAGACCTATTAAACAGCTTGGACCTATAAATGAACCAAGTGTGCTAGTGTCACAACTACGTAGATAACAAGAAAAATTTGGACCTCATCTTGACCTTGAACCTATGAGACAATATGTGTGAGGAACTATTGCACACCTTCAGCATTAAGATATGCACTCACAAAAAACCCGGTTGAAAGTGGAACTACTATGTAGTTGTAGTCTAACAAGTAAGGTGGTTCAAAATAAATAATGAAATTCACTAAGGATCTAATGCGTTGTGTCCAATTTGAAGATACAAAGATAGGGTGAAAGAATCGTAACTCACCATGATGGAATATGAAAGAGTCATATGTTGATGTTCAATTAATTTCACGCTTGATGGTTGGAACCCTTCCGTTTCACTTGTCATGACATCTACATACAACCTCCTAATCTAACATGCATAGAGTTTTTGGAAGCTAATAATAAAGAAGCCATGTTACAACATCTCGTAAGTTTTTATTTTATTTTTTTGATGAAGAGTTAAGCCTTGGAACTAGGAACCACTTGCCTAGATTGAGAAAAAAACAAATTCGACCCCCTCTACTTTCAACAAGTATAGCTCCCTTATAACAAACCCGATGATGCTGAAATTTGGGGAAAAGCTTTTACACTTTTCAAACTAAAACCGATTTAAATTTGAGACAAATCCAACGGTGGATTTGAGAGGAACAACTAATTAATCAAAAAATCCAAAGGCTTTGTCATGGAAATCCTTCTATGAACTCCACTACAACACCCTCTACTTCCAACCAGTGTAGTTCCCTTACAACAAATTCGATGATACTGAAATTTGGGGAGAAGCTTCTACACCTCTCAAACTAAAACTCATTTAAATTTGAGACAAATCCAATAGTGGATTTGGGAGGAACAACTAATTGAACAAAAATCCATAGGCTTTGTTATAAGCACTTGCTACACATAATTTCTTTCCATGCTTGATTCTTACACACACATTTCACATGAACATCTCTCCGCACATAAGAACTAACTCCTTCCTCACACTTCCTCCTCCTTTTTTTTTCTTCTCCCTTGGTAAGCCTCCATGACCTTCCTTTAGCTTATTCCCTTATCCAATGAAAGTTTCGAAATCCCTTGCTGCAATCAATGGCCTCCTCATCCTTCTAAAGCCAGTGAGAATTGAAAATAAATTTCCATCCAATTTTGTTTAAAATGAAAATCCTTGGCCCCAATGAAACACCTGAAATATTCCATCCCCCAATCAAATATGATGACAATCTTCATGATTAATGGGATTGGAGGATTCATCCTTCCCCTTATCTTGAATATCTTGATGAGGTCTCTTGAGGTTGATCCTTATCCCTTCTGTGCGTTGACCTTCACATCATACTTCTTCATTCTAATTACTTTAAGTAACTAATTATTAGGATAATTTATCGGTAATAACAAGTAATTGTCCTTGAATTCTTATTTGATTAATTCAATGGTTGAACTAACATCCCCGTGTACCATTTACTCTTTGATATTCCCTACCTATTTATTTTACCATGCATTAATTAACTATGTAATACATAACAAATTGAAATTAAATTTTGCATCACGAAAAATCCCCACATACTTCTAGATCCACCGTCGAAATTAGGGTTTGATGAATCCATTAAATCTAGGATGTTCGAGTTTTTATGAGGTTCCACCGTCACTCCCACACCTTACGCCTAACCTAACTTGTTAAATAAAAAGGCTTCAACCCCTTTTGAACGCAAATACCACATTGTTTATACTACCTTCTTGGTTTTTGTTGATGCAGGTGCAAATTAGTCATGGCGGATGATGTCGATACGCTTTTAAATCCTCCAATTGCACCAGTAGACAAGGAAGAGCTTAAAAAAACATCGCTCAACGTGAATGTTTTTGAACGGCCGCGCGAAGAATGACCATCCAGGCGAGTGGTGCGCACTCGAGTCGATTGTTCGGCATGGGATCGTCGATTGTCTCCTAACCCACATTCTTTAGTAATCTACTTAGAATTCGTTCCTGCTTGTGGAGCCGCACCAAGAAGGTTTGAAGAGTGTCAATGCGAGGATGATGATGTCCATCTTCATTTTCGAACGTGGGTTCCCGGCGATGGCCATTATCGTTGGCTACGAAGCCTAATTAACCCCCTTTCCATGAAGCATCGAGTCAAATACCTAGTTCACACCATCCGTCGCATTCTAAAGTTTTTGCAATTGTGACCTATTCCCTTCAAGTTGTTTACTAAGTTGTAGTTCACCTGAGGCCACTCAGGTGGAAATGTTAATATTTCAGCTTGATTTTGATTATATCTAAACGTTTGATAAAAATACAAACTAAATAAAGATGTATTAGGATTGCATCCTAGAAATCCTTCCAGTACATCATTCGTGCCTGAAGATTATTCTACAGACTAACTTAATATTATCATGGCGAAATGTGGTTGTGCGTTATGGGCTTGTATTCCCAATATATTAATAAATCACATTTGATTCTACATCCCCTTTTCCCTTTTCAACATAAAAGGATAATGCACTTGAAAAGGTTTATTAAGTCTTAAAACTAACTAAGCCTTACATCAATTTAAATAAAAGAGTCTTCTATGTTGAAATATCCAAAAGTTAATTTAACTCCTAATAATCATTACTTGGAGGTTTATCAGGATTCAAATCACTAATACTAAATAAAACTATGGAACTAAAGCTTAACAATTTGTGGTATTATAATCCATGGCTCACACAATGCCAAAAGGTGATCACACTAAAACAACATTTACTAATTTGGCTTAGAAGAAAGATATAATTTTAAACTATGCCAAGATTAATAACTTGCATGTCATGTGGAATGGGGCATCATTGATACTCGTGATGGTCGTTATCTTGTAAATGTTGTTTATTAATCCATACATTTAAATAGGATAATTACAAGGTTGGAGATATCTGATCCTTTTAAAGAGTTACACCAAAAAGATAGGGAGAATTTGATTACCAGTGCAATTTGGGCCATTGGGAAATTCTTTATTCATGAAGACAAATTGTGAAAGTTAAATGATAGTTGGTTAAAAGGAATTAATTAATTTGGTGAGTTTTTCAATATATAAAATAAAATAAAAATCATCATGGTTATTCTAGTTTTTAAAGGAAGTAAACGTGAAGACCTTGAAGCATTTTTCAAAGAATATAAGAAAGCATGTGTGAGACATAAATAATAATTCAACAGGATTGTTAAACTTTAGTCCCATAATTTTTCTTAATAATAATGATTTAAGTTTTTATAAACCCCAAGTATTAATATTAATAGTTGAATTAGCCTTTGGATATTTCCAAGCATAGAGAACTTTTTTATTTAAATTGATGCAATGTTTAATTAATTTTACAACCTAATAAACCTTTTTAAGTGCATTATCCTTTTATGTTATAGAGAGTTGAAAAGAGATGTAAAATTAAATGTGATTTTACTAATATATTGGGAATACAAGCCCACAATTAACATAAACAATTCGCCATGACAATATTAAATTAATTATAAAATAATCTTCAAGCATTAATGATGTACTCGTAAGATTTCTAAGATGTAATCCTAATACATCCTTATTTAATCTTCACAGTTATCAAATTTCTAAATAGAATCAAGATCAAATTTAATTATTAATATTTTCAACTAAGTAACCTCAATTGAATTACAACTTAGTAAACGACTTAAAAGGGATAAATCATAATTGTTAAAACTCCATAATGCGACAAATGATGTGAACTAAGTATTGAATTCGATGTTCCACGAAAAGGGGTTTGATTGTGCTTCGTAACCAACAATAATGGCCATCATCAAGAACTTAAGTTCAACAATGAAAACGAACATCGTCATCTTCACATTAACATTCTTTAAACCTTTCTCGCGCGACTCCACGAGCAGGAACAATTCTAAATAGATTGTTAAGGCACGTGAGTTAAAAGATAATCGACAATCCCATGATGAACGATCGACTCGAATGTGCACCACTCTTTTGAATGGTTATTTTTTGTGCGACCATTGAAAGACATTCACGTCAAACAGTGGTTCTTTAAGCTCTTACTTTTCTATTAGTGCAATTGGAGGATTCAAGGGCGTAGCAACATCATTCACCATAATAAAATGTCCATCTACATCAATAGAAATTGAAGGGTAGTTGAAACAATATGACATTTGCATTCAAAAGGGGTCGTTACCTTTATTCAAGAAATTGGGGTAGGCATGAGGTGTGGTAGTGATGGTGAAATTTGATGAAAACTTGGACATCTTTGTTCCAATGAATTCATGACTCCCTACTATCGATGATAGATCTAAAAGTACATGGGAATCCTTGGAATTCCAAATTTCATTCTAATTTACCATGTATTACATAATTAATTTATGCACAATAATGAATAACTAGGGAATATTAAAAAAGTAAATGGTGCACGAAAAGGTTACTACTACCATTGAATTGATTTAATCAAATGGGAATTCAAGGATGTTTATTTATTACTATTGGTAAACTATCCTAATAATTAGTTACTTAGAATAATTCAGATGAAAAAATCAAATGTTAAAATCAAATGGTTAAAATTGACAATGATTAAGCTCAAAAACCCCATCAAAATGCCAAAGTCGGGGAAAATGATGAGTCCTTCAATTCCAGTGGTCATGAGGATTATCATTCTATTTGATTGGAAAATGGAATCTTCTTAATGTTTCATTGGGCACAAGAATTCTTATCCTAAATTCCATAGGAAAGAAATTTATTTTTTATTCTCATTGGTTCATAAAGGATGAAGAGGCCATTGATTGGTGGGAAGGATTTCCAAACTTCCATTGGAGAAGGAGAATAAGCTTAAGGAGGAGTCATGGGAGGCTTACCAAAAAAAAATGTGAGATCTTATGTGTTTTATTTTTTAGAAGAAAAGGAGGACAATGAATGTGTGAGAAAAAAAATAGTTTTCGTGTGTGAAAAGTGTTCATGGAAAAAATGTGTGCAAATAAAGAGCATGGAAGGAAATTGTGTGTAGCAAATAGTTATAGTGAGTTCCTGAAAAGATTTCCATGACAAAACCTCTGGATTCTTATTTAAAATAATTGTTCCTCTCAAATCCACTGATGGAATTGTTTCAAACTTTAAATAGTTTCAATTTAGGAGGTGTAAAATGTTCTCTCAAAATTTCAGCATCATTAGTTTTGCTGCAAAAGAGGTACACTTGCCGGAAGTAGAGGGGTTGAATTGTCTATTTTTTTTCTCAAATCTAGTCGAAATAATTCTAGTTTTGAAGCATAACTCTTGATTTCAAATATAAAAATTTATAAGATTTTGTAACATTGTTTTTTTTAATATTAACTTTTGAAAAATCCAATGCATGTTAAATTAGAAAGTTGTATAAAAATATTATGACGAATGGAACAAAAGGGGGGTCAACCATCAAGTGTGAACATTGATTAAACATCAACATAATGCTCTTTCACATTCCATCATGTTGAGTTTTTATTCTCCACAATGTCTTGGTATTTTCCAAGTGGACACAACGTATTAAATTCTTAGTGAACTTCATTATATTACATTTAATCACCTTAACTTATTAGAATACAACTACATAATAGTTCCACCCCCGAGTGGGTTTTGTGAGTGTATATCTTCATGTGGAAGGTGTGCAAGAATACATCACAACATGGATTAGTACATGGTTTAGATCAATTATAGAATGGCTTAATTTCTTTCCTGAATTCCTAAAGGGTAGATCATCACATTGATTTAAACAACAAATAGAAGCATTGAAAGGATCATGGAATGACATAACTAAAGCTTTAGTGAAGGAATTTTCAATGAAAAATGTCTACCAAAACTTAATACTTGCATTGAGTCAATTAAAGTAAGGGGCTTTAGAGTTAGTGAAAAAGTATAAAAAACGAACAATGACATTGCAAAATCAACTTCAGGGGTGTCTTAGGGCATAAGATCATGAAGGAACTAATCCAATTTTTGTTAGAATCAATGCATTGGTGCTAAAACATTTCACCATTGGTTTGTTGTTAAAACTACAACAACAAATGTAATATGAAAAAGTGGAGACGTTTGACAAAGCGGTAAAGGTGGCCAAAAAGAAGGAGGTGAGCATGGAAGAAGTTTCACAACCAATTGTGCAATCAATGGCAAAGGCGATTCAATCCTCAACTGAACTTGAATGGTGAAAACATCCAAAAATGAGCTCTCACATGGAGTCAACTATGGAATAAATGATAAATCAAATGAAGAATTTGAATCTCCATCTACTACAACCAAGGATTAGTAAGAGTAGAAACATGGAAGTGGACTTATCAACAATTCAATATTACATGTTTCTAAGCCATTGCTTACATGTAAATTAATACATGTACTAACACATATAATTTCCAAGCCCAGTAATGCTGGTTTCATCTAGACAAAGCTTTACAGTAACATGAAGTGTGTTAAGGACACGTACATGTTTGTGCCACATAAATACCATATCTTTGATATGTTCCACGACCAAACCAGAGATATTGCACGACCTTCCCAAGTCTAAGGTTGTTATGAAACTGTGCACACAATCCTTTTTCTTTTCCTCCAATGCAGGTTTGATTGCATCCTGCATCCAACACAGATTCACCTCTTTGGTACGTCAATGAATGGTACTCAGAAGACAAGATAGCGGTATCACGGATCTGTTTGTTCCGTGATTAAATACTTTTTGGTCACTATTCAAAAAAAACACATCATGAAGCAGGATGAAGGATTTCTCCAAAAGAAAATGCTACAAAAGAATGATGAGGTTTGAAAATCCATACCTGCTACGACATTATTGCAAACTCCTTCCATGCCCAATCAAGTGGATCCTTCTACTCATCCTCTACTTCAGAATCACCGCTTCCAGAATCTTCTGCAAGCTCAAAATCAGGATAAACCTCACTCTCATATGATATCTTTGCCTTCACAGTCTTCGGCTTTGGAGCAACATCATCTACAAAATCACCTTCACTGTGAGTCTTTGACCTCCGACCTTTTCCACCATCTTGACAATGTCGAAAAATAAGACATTATTCAAGAGAATGTCCAAACGTAATAGCTTTGACTACCAAGGAAAACGTGGGTTCTTCTATTCGAAGATATTCTACAGAATATAAGGGAAAATTTCAAATCCATTTAATCGAATGGTACCCACACCTTTGAATGCCATAACAACTAAACATGAATGTGATCTAATCATTGATAATAATGCAATGGAATAGTGTTGCGTGGAGTGTTGGTGGATGGAGGTGTAAGAATAAATGTGATGACAATTTTTGCAATGAGGTACTTAAGATTGAAAATTGATAAACCATCCTCAATAACCCTAAAAATGGCTAATAAACGAGTTGTTAGGCCAGAAGGAGTGATTAATAGTGTTGCAATCACTATAATGAGGGTTTCCACCATTATGGATTTCCATGTGGTATTAGAGAATCCAACTAAATTTGAAAAATGACAACTTATTAACCAATTATTAACGACTTGTTGGAATTTAACATGATTGATTTTTGTAGTGGGAATTTTTTTGAATGTCTAGACTCATTAATGTTTGAATGTGTTGTAGACCCTAAGATATTGTTTCAATTGTTTCCGATCATATCCCATGTCTACCATCACAATGATAGTCCCAAGTTACAATCCTATTTTCCCATGTTAAACAAATTAAATTAAAAAAAGGTTATATTGATTTTTATTATTTTCATATAAAACCAAGAAAGGCCCTATGATCTTTGACATCCTTGATTTAATACATGTGTTAAAGATGATTGATGAATTTCGAGTTATTGATATTTTTCACATTAAGATTATATCACAAGCACATTGTTTGTATTAAAAAAATGTTTAATGTCAGAATAACCTGATTAATAAGTCTAGGGCATTTCACATATGCAAATGATTTTGCAACATGCATTTACATTCATATATCATCCTTTGGCAATTGAACAATGTTCGGGTGAATAAAGGTTCTACATGTGGCAAGCATTGCTCCAATGTTAAGCTCAAGTTGTTTATTAAATGTCACATGCACTTGTCAAGTGAACCTTGCATGATCACAATTGGTGGGGACTTTATTCCAAATTTGAAAATGTAAAATGTGTGTTTCCCAAAAGCTTAGTGGGTACAAATGCCCGATTGCTTGTTGACACAAATGTGGTTGTAATTAACAATGTCCCTTTCACAATAAATTTTTCTACAAGCCATGGCTTGTGATCAAATATGACCTTTTCCCTTGGGTATGGCATTGCCAAAAAATGTTAATTGAATTTATGTTATTTCCCCATAAATTTTCAGATCATGGACTTTTTGTATTTGGGTTTGGCATTTGTCCCCCAACAATGTACATTACACCTTCAACAATTCATTGATTTCAACAACTTTCTCTACCCACTCCCCTAAAATATATTAGGGTAAAAACTATGTAGATGGTAACATTTGTTTTCCCCTTCTCTTTTCCACACACCTCATAGCACCATCGCAACATCTTTAACTTTTGTGGTTGTGGAATCAATTCCCGTGTGGCACATGGCATCAACAATTTGCCCCATTATTGTTGTATGTGTTTAAATTGAATTCTTGTTAGACATGGCTAATGGAAAATGTTGTTAAAATTTAAGAAGATGAAAAAACACACATTGAAAACCAAGAAAACGACAAACACATTGTAAGCTAAGAAAACATGTTAAGTGACAGTCAAAATTTTATAAGAATGTTAATTTTGTTAGATATTTTTTTTGGTGTCACTTTAATGCCATATTAATCATGGAATGTAATATTAAATGACTAAATTGAACGTTGAATAATTCAAAAAAAAAATTCAAAAAAATGATTTTGGGTTTTGCTTTTAATAAAAGAACTTTGAACTTGAACAATAGTTGCATAAAAAATGTCAATTTTGTAAATTACTAGGCTAAAAACTCTTTTTTATAAAGGGATTTTGATGAGAAAAATTGAGGTCAATTGATTATCCACACTAAAAAAAGTTCGCAATTTGAAATGTTTTTAAATTAAAAATCTATTGAACAGTTTTTTTAAATTTCAAATGTCTTTTACCACATGTAAATGGGGTGTAATGAACATGACATTTTTGAAAAAGTTGTAGTTTATGAAACAATAAAATAAAAAATTAAATAATTAACACATTTTTCATGCAATTTGAAATTAAGATAATTTTTCAAAATGAAACGCAAAATTTGGTAGATTTTGTACACTTAGAAAATAATCTTAGTTATTCATGAGAAATTAATACAAAAAATATGAGATATTGAAAAACTGATAACATGTTGCAAAAGATTTCAATCTCAAAAATCCTTTATATGAGAAAGTGAAAATGACCCAAAAAAAAAAAGACTACAATCTTTGAGTCTTTCATCACCATTGGCTCATTTGATCGTCATTGCACCCAACTTGCACCAAGAACGATTACAAACACATAACTACAACTTGAAAAAATATAGTAATAGAAAATGCAACTAAAACACAAAAAATGAAAATGCAAATGTTTTCCACTAGGGATACAACAAGATGTGTCCTTGGACATCAACATTAACAACATGACATTTTTGGGTATGAATAAGAAAGTGTCTTTAAACATCTGAAATTAGTTCGGGAAGATGAATAGTTATGCCTATGCCAGCCTTGGAATTATCCAAATCTTGGGTAATAGTAGAAATAAATCAAAACCATGGAAGTTGAAATTTGGCCCTAGATCATAGAAACCTGAAATAAAATGGGCAAAAAAAAAGAGTTGGGCAATTATGTCTTGGTTATTATCATGTCATTGCCGTTGTTAATGAAATAGTACAATGTCGAATTTATTGATTACGAACTAATGACAATTTTTTTCACAATCATGGTCGATTAAATTCAAATCAACAATGAGGAATAATAACCCTAATCTTTAATAATAATAAACATTAAACGAGTAAATGAGTTAATCATCTCCCAAGGAGGGAGGGATGTCTAGTTTGCAAGTGGTCCCAAGGAGAAGGTGGCTAGGGAGAATAGTTACCCTTAAGAGATGATCAGCCCATGGGAAAATCTAGGGGAAAAATGGGGTTGAGGATAGGATGTGGCTCAAGGGGTGGATTTGGGCCCAAGGTGAAACTTGGTAATTGGGGAAAAGGATTTGGAAGGGTGGGCATGTTGGGAAAAAATTGGCTTTTGGAGAGTGAGGATGAAATTGAATTTTGATGGATGAGCTTAGTGGAACCGATGGTTTCAATTGGGTTTGATTAACCAAGACAAGCCCCATAAATGAAAAGGTTTGCGCTCCGAGTTGGCTCATCCAGATTTGCAACTTTGACAATCATGACGCATTGCAAAATGCATTGTATTTAATTTTTTGTTCCAATTTAATGTTTGCCAATCTAGGGGTATCCTTTTTTTGAAAAAAAAACCCAAAGAATCCCTTTAAAAAAAGAATGAAACCAAAATAATCCCTAAAAAGGGGGGAAGGGGGGGTACTATCTTATATATAAATTCACGTAGTTCATGCGTCTGTGCGTGACACAGCAGTTCCGCGTTTTAATCCGTCGGCAGAAATCGGCCGAACAGTCGAACGGACGGACAGATTTTCTACGAGAGAATCGGTTCTACGTTTTAATTCGCCGATAGAACCGGCCTCTGTAGAAACATGCCATCTGGACTGTGTGTGTGGAGAAAAGGGGGATGGGAGAGTCTGACCTATCCTCATTAGGGATAAAAACCCTGACACTAATTATCATTAAGTGACGCCTATCCAAGGTGGTCTGTAGATTCTTTTCAAAATCATGTTTTGTATTGGCGACCTCCATGAATGGGAGTGTCGAAATGTGACGACTTCTTTTTCTTCAAAATATGGCGAATTTTGCAAAACAAATCTCAAAAAGCCTTTGTAAGATTCGCAACCCCCTTCAAATAAATAATCCCCCGACCCAAGTAATTAAGATCAGCGTTTTTTATTTGGGAAAATTTTTGTTACTTTTTGGATCATTATTACTACACAAAGTGCAAGCAGCAGCAAGAGAAAGTTGGAACATTCAAAAGTTTTTCAATGGATTACTTTTCAATGCAGATTTGCTTTACATGTGCCAGAAAACACATTAAAATAAAAAATAAAAAAGATAAAAGTTTGTAAAAAAAATTAAAACATGAACCAGGTTTAAAGAAAACGGAGGACTTCAGAATGTCCAAAGGTCACAAGTACCCACTAGTTGATCATTAAATGTATAGCTAATATTATTCATAGTTAGAACTTAGGGCTAGTCAATTAAAAAGAAGGCTATTTGTAATTTCTATCATTTAGTAAATTATGATATTTTCTTAGGGATATGGTTTTTTTCAATTTTTTTGATATCAACATTTGGCGAAATTTTCCTTGTATCTAGCAAAATAAGTCGAATTTACATAAGGAAAAAAAAATCCAAAATAGAAAGAATACCAAATTTTTGGTCCAAGAAAAGATGACAAAATTTGTCGAGAAAAAGTCATTGGGAGTGAGGGACCCAGATGGGTTTATAGTTTGAAATTTCTAGGGTTTAAGTAAACGATGAGATTACACACCAGGGACGAGATTCGATCGTGCGACGTGCGCAGTAGTAGTACGTGACGAGTTCCGCCACTGAGCTAGCCAGCACTAGCGGAGCACAAAACACTGTACTTCGTCGCCGTGCACCAACTTGCTCTTTTTTGTTGCTCTTGTTGTTGTTGTTGTTGTTGATGGTGCTGTGTTGCCCTCTGTTTAGATTGTTTTTCCTCTGATCTTCACAATCTCTTGTTGAGGTTTTCTTTTCCTGGTTTTTTTGGTAAGGATTTTTTCCTTGTTTTTTTTTCCCTGTGCAGGAGATGTTTTTTATGTTTGTTTTTCTCCTGGAGATTTTGACGCGGGAGGAGTGTTGGAGAAGGATTTGAAACAAGTCGGAGTCTCTTCAGATTTTGTTGATTAGAGTTTTTGTTGTTGTTGTTGTTTTTGTTGTGGTTGTGGTGAGAGAGGGAGGTTTGGGAGGAAGTTTGGACATCGGAAGGGGATGGATGTCATGCAGAGGGAGGAGCTGGAGAGGTTGATGTTTTTCGAGCAGACGCGAGAGAAGGCGGCTGCAGACTACGCGCGATCACCCAATGATCCTGATGTAAGTATGGTTTGCCTCTTTGGGTACCCATTAGTCTTTCGCATCTTGCTTCCAATCTTCTGCTTCCGACCTTGATGATCAACACCGACAGACACAGATCTTCAAAATCGTGCAGGGCATTAGAAGGATTTTCGCTTGTCTTCACTGTTGGATTCTGAAGATTGCTGAAATTTTGTGGAGTGATCTTGATGTGGGTTCAATTTTTAGGGTTCCTGACACACATGCAAATGGAAACATTCGTTGAAAACATTGGGTTGTTTTTCCATGACTTTAAGAGCAACTCCACCAGTGCTTGGTATATGACCCTGCAAATTAAAATTGGATGAAGAAAAGTCAAAACATGCTGGTTTGGCACAGCAAAATGGTTTGGGCCTTGCATTTTTGCACAGTTTGCTGAAGCTGGTAAGATGCACATCGAGGCCTAACACCTGCTGTTGATTGGCTAGATAGTTTGATCGGTACAAGTGGGTTGCTATTAGAAGTCTCCCACCTATTTGCAGTCCTAGTTTTAATATTAGTTGTGGGGTTGGAAAAAAGTAAATGACTAAACTTGGATGTGAGAAATATTTTTGCAGGGTCACAGTTTAGGTGCTGCCAGAGATGCTCTTAGTTCGTTGTCTGATTGTTAAGGTTTTTGCAAGCTTGCCAGAATTTAACCAGATGGGGTGGAGCACTCTTGGAGCTTGCTCACTTCAGGCAAGGCCAGGACTCCATCGACATGGTTCAAGGTTTGTCTCTTCAAACCTTGAAAACCCTGATGAGCAGCATTGTATGTGGTTCACATCCTATAATAGTGCAGATTTTTCCATCTTCTTATAATAACTGGCTTCTGTGCAATAGTAATGTCTGATGGTGTGTTTGGGGATGCTGGACTTGTTCTGGTTTGTGTCAGATGCGGTAGCAAAGCTGGAGGAAGCTCTTCGTATAAATCCACGGAAACATGATGCACTCTGGTGCCTTGGTAATGCCCACACATCGCAGGGGTTTCTGGTGACAGAGACCTACAAGGCTAATGCTTACTTTAAGAAAGCGGCACGTTGTTTCCGACGTGCACTTGATGAGGTGCCCTTCCTTCCTTTCACTAGCAGTTCTTGCCCGATTTTATCCTGGGTCGTTGATGCTCAGGCTTCTGTACCTGCAACTTGTTTGATTTTAATTCCAGTGTGATAATGCAGAAGTTTAAGTTTTTCTCAAAGGCATAGAGGAAGCACAATTTTGTTCTGAATGGAGGCGTCAATGTCATTGAGCCATATCCTGACTTACAGTTGTGGATGTGCAGGATCCTAACAATGAACTGTATCAGAAGGCACTGGAGATGACAGAAAAGGTTTTTTTCACCAAACTCCCTGCATACTACTGTGACAGTAGTGAAGAGGTTGTACAGCTTCTAAGACTATTTTCTGCTGTAGCTCTTTTGCTACAGAGCCTGTGATAAGTTTGGGTGAGTCGCCTAGGGATGTGAGTGAGAAAAACCAAGAGAGGAGTATTTATGAGTGAGGGATCATGGGGTTTTGCTGGTAGGCTCCTTCACTGCATCAAGAGCTGCAAAAAGAGCTAGCATCACAGCAGGTCATCTTGGGAAGTGGGCCTAGTTTGGCCAGTGGTAGTGCCCCAAAGGTGAGTATGAAAGTTTTCTTGCATTTTATTTGCCTTTGTCGATCTAAAGACTTATGTTCAATTCCTGAGTTCTCCACAAGTTCTCTAAACAACGTGCCCATATAAATGTAACCAATGTACAGCACAATGATCTTCATATGTATGTCTATCATGTGTTGGTAGCATAGACTGACCTTGTGTGATGGAGTGATGTTAGAAAGGTTTTGTCTGAAGGGTGATTTTTATTGTGGTGTGCAGCAACAAAAGAAGGAAGATGACTTCAAGTATGATGTACTTGGGTGGATAGTGCTGGGTGTTGCGGTGATTGCCTGGATGGGCATGGCCAAATCTTCCATGCCTCCACCTCCACCTCCTTCCTCATATAGATAGACACATATACAATTAATAGCAAGTTTTTCAGGAGGAGCAGGATAATAGCCATCACTAATGTGCCACCCACAGTGTGAGATATAATGTCTGGATACAAAGTTTGTGCTTTTGAGTTTCTCCTTGGTATAAATGAGAGAGGTTCTACCCATATAGTTGTTTTTTTCATGTGTTGGTAAGATCTTGTAATTGCAGGAAGGTGCTGTCATATATCCAAAGCACAACACATAAAGATGAAACATTCAAATCCTCAAGAATTCTGAATCCAAAGCCCAAACTTAATGGTTGAATCTTTTGACCCTGATGTATTTTTGCTGGAAATTTTTAGTGTTGAAAGCTCAAAATCCAAAGACACTCCTAGTCTCTCACCATATGTGCTTTTTGGTGCTGAAAGTCTAGACCTTCCATGTCTGAAGCTTGTTGCTGATTGTATTAGTTCCTTTTTCTGCTCACTTAAAATGGACACTCTTTGTTCAGTCTGGCTGGTAGGCCCATTTGTACATGTCCAGCTCTGGCTCCTGGAAGACCAAAAGTCCCAGTCTCTTTTTGTACTTTCTTGTAAAGGTTGTTAAACCACCTGCTCTTGCAACCTCCATCCTCACAGCAGCTGCTGGAACACAATACATTTGATATTGCATAGGTCATACATAAGTTGTGCCCAAAATGCTGGTCTTCATGCACCAGCTTGTCAATTTCTGGAATTGTAACAAAAAAGCTCAGCCTTATGCAATTTTGTTTAGAAATATAAAGTTGCTGATAGTTTGGAATCCTGAATTTGTCAACCCTTTGGTGTGTTTGTGTTGATCTTTCTCACCAGTGGTTTCACAAAAAATTATATACATCATTTGGATATGTCATACCACACTGTGCATGTGGTCTTCAACCAGCTTATTGATTTCTGGAGTTGTTTAGGAAGTTTAACTACAAAAGACACTGCATTGGGAAGTTTCCCATACCTGCACAATGGTCTGGACATCTTTCTCTCAGCTGTTGGGGCATGAGAAGAGAAGTTCAAAGAAACCCAACTCTAAATACTAGAGTAGCTAACAGCTGCACAGGTACAATTTGGGACCAGAAAGATGTGCCAAAACTTTGACAGCATGCGAAGTGTGAAGTGATGTTAATGACAACAGAAGACAGGCAATACCATGGAGAAAAATTCCCGCTACTTTACATATACCTCGTTACAAAATGTTGGAAACTGGATCTACTGGTGGCAAGAAGGCAGGCCTGGGCATCACTGGAAGTCTACTCAGGACTATATGTGACCTGACCATGCTTTCAAGCTCTTTAAAGATGTCTATGAATTAGACTTTGTAAACAAAGCTCATCAATTTCTTTGCAATCCATCATCCAAACCGCACCTCCATCAACAAGATTCATGGAAAACAAAAATCCGGTACATGTGAGAAAGCCCACAAGTCCATCATTCCCAACTTATGGCAAGTCTCAAAGTGGATGTCCAATCTTCAAGCAACAATGGGGTCAACAATCTTTACTGCTCTCTGAACTGAGTTTCTGGGAGAGATGTGGCCTATTTACAGAACTCAGCCAGCCTTGAGATAGACTAGAATTCCTGGGAAATACTGCCACCCATCTCACCTTTCCCACCTTTCCCGGACTTTTTGGGCAACAGAATAGTGTGGATATTGGGCAGTACACCACCATTGGCAATAGTAACAGTTCCCAGCAACTTGCTCAGTTCTTCATCATTGCGGACAGCCAGCTGAATGTGGCGCGGCACTATGCGGTTCTTCTTGTTGTCTCTTGCAGCATTCCCTGCCAGTTCCAGCACCTGCAATCACAATTTAAACATAACTAAAGTGAATGTGAGACCTGATACAAATCAAATACTGGGCAATTGCACTTCTTAAAAGAAGAGAGAGTATGCACTTGATAGCCACTCTTGACTCTGCAGAGCTCCATGACCCATATGCTGATACTACAGCCATGAAAGATTTTCCTTTTGGTCTTTGGAGAATGACAAGGCTCCACACTACATTATGGAAAACTGCTAAAACAAGCCCGATACATGTATTGCTGAAGCAATGTCTTTGTGAAAGTGATTGACAATCTAAGACTTTGGCAACCACAAATATCCAAGTGAACATGCATTGTACAAGCATCAGATCCAAGTACACTCAACACACAAAAGAAGAAGATGCCAAATGAAACCCCTGGCAATATAAGAAGCAACTCATTGAAGAATATTCCCTCCCAACACCAACTGGAGATTCAGCAGGGGAGGCAAAGAGGCTTCAGGTTGTGAAGCTACAACCTGAAAATCCTGAAAAACTTGTGACTAATGCACTTGATAATCCGAAAGACATTGCATCGGGTTTTTAGAAATAAGGAGAGTAGAGACAGAAAACATACCAAGACAACGAACTAGAAAAAACCATGGCAGCAGATATCAGTCATCAAGATCCTGAAGATCTCAAATAGTCACTTTCCTTTGACGAGCAAGGCAAGCCAAAATGGGAACAAAGGAGTCAACATCTGACCTCGGCAGCCAAGTACTCCAGAACAGCTGCAAGATAGACAGGTGCACCGGCTCCAACACGTTCCGCGTACTTCCCTGCCTTCAGAAACCGCGCAATCCTCCCCACCGGAAACTGAAGACCCGCCTTCTGCGACCGGGACACTGCCTTTGATCCCTTTGTCTTCCCCCTCCCTCCTCCACCTGCAGCTGCTCCTGCTGTTGAACTCATCTCTCTCTCTCTCTCTCTCTCTCTGAAAAAAACAAGAAGAAAGCCTCGCCGACTCTTACTCACACCACAGAAAACTCCGTCTACTCTCCGAAAAACCTATGCCACACAACTTCAAAAGAGTTCAGAGACCAGAAAACTCGACGCGATCTCACAAGTCCGTGCTCACTCGAACAGAAGGAAACTCTATTTCAACAGATTGCGCTTTACAGAGGGCACGAGAAGAAAACGAAACCAAGAAACAACCAATCCAACTAAGAGAAAAACAAAAACAAACAGAATCTGACTCCACCACGGAAGATCAAGCGACAGAAGAAGCGAAAACAGATCCCACCCGCCCAAGAAAAAAGGAAAAAAAATCCCCCGGAAAAAGAATGCCAAGATCGAAAATCTCAAGAAACGCAGGCCAGCGGCGTCTTCTATCTGGTCTCCCTCCAAACCCTAGGTTACGTGTCCGGTTCCTACTGGGCTATTGCCATCATGTCCGGATCTGATTGGTCCTAATCTGATCAGAAGGAAGCAAACTTATTCTTGCAGAGAAGACGAGAAATCTGAGCCCCGCATTTCACCGCAGCAAATCTGTGTTGTTGATGGTGAAGGTGATGAAGAAGCTGCAGCAGCAGCAGAAGAAGACGAAGAAGAACCTGGTGATGATGGTGATTACGAGGGTTTTGGATCATGGTCATGGATAGATGGAGAAGAGAAGGGGTTCAACTCCTGGAATAAACTAGAGAAGCTCTTGATCGTTTACACAGCAAGAGAGTGTTTGTGTGTGTTGTGCAATGTCTGTACTTCTGCAGAGAGTTCACACAGAGCTGCAATTTGCTGTGTATCTCTTTCTCAGAAATGCTTTCTGAGCTCCCAACCCAATTTTTGTGCATGCGTCTAAGAAGAGCTAATAGGCTTGTTTTTTCTCTCATTTGCTGTTGCTGCTGTCTCTGTCTCTGTCTCATCAATTTCTTCGTGTGCTGGCAAAATTTCTTCTAAAAGAAATGAGACACAATTCTGATTTTGTCAAGCTTAGAGATCTGCGCCAGCATTTCACTGCAGCAAATCTATGTTGTTGATGGTGAGCTGAAGAAGAACATTATCATCATCATTTCTTCTATAAGAAAGATGAGGAATGTTTGAATTGAACTGTAATAGTGAGCCGTCTGAAGATTTGGATTTCAGATTTCCTACATTGTTGACATTTTGTCTTGTTACATGTATAGATGGGCTGAGTGGGATTGGCAGGGCTTGACAATGAAACTGGTGAGTAGAACAGCAGCTGTTGGTGGCCAGCACTGGGACTCAGCTCTTGTACCTCTGAGCAATTTTGCCAACATGTTTTGTCTTTCCGAGAAGGCAAAATCGGAGTACCATAGTAAGTCCTTCCTCCTCTTGCACTGTACAGGCTGCAACATATCAAGCTTTCAAAGCTGTTCATGAAACCTGTTACATTGCAAAGCCTCCATGTCTTGTGTCATCCACACAGGAAGTTCTTCCACACTCATCAGATATGTAAGCAATATGAATATTTTCTTGAAACCCAATGGGTGAATCTTTTTTTTGCAATTGCATACCCAGAAATGAGTGTCATCAATGGAAGTGTTCTCTGGTGCATCGCACATGCTGAAACACATCAAGCTTTCAAAGCTGCTTGTGAAATAGGTGGTATTGCATTGTAATGTATTTGGAGGCTTAGTTCTATTGGATTTGCAGTGATTGTAGACCAATGCTAGCAGTTTTGCTTCTGGTCAGATACATTTGTGATGCAGTAAGGAGATGCTATGAAGTACCAATTTCAGGGAGAGCTCTAATTCTTGTGCTGCAACAAGGGTGTTTGCCAAGGCCATAAACTGCAAAATGCAGTATCCATCAACTTGGGTAACCAATTGGAGTCTAGCCTTTTGGGAATGTTTCCCACCTTTGGACTTTTCCCATTGCACTAGGTGGATGTTGTTTTGAATCCAAATATTATCCATTGACAATAATGATTCATTGGAGTTGGTTTAGATATAGCAACTTTATGTTTCATAACTCGTGCTTTTGGATGACTCTATCAAACTCAAATATGTTTAGTGGATTCTCAAGTAAAGAAGGATGAAACTTTATGTTCCAGAAGTAGTTCTTTTGAACAACTATTCTAAACTGAAATTTGATCAGTTGTTTCCAAAGTAAATAATGAAAAAATGTCTTTTCAGATTTGTATCTTTTTTAACACCATAGTCACAAATAGATTTTCAATACCTTCTATATTGATTTGCATCCCATTTTTTTTTCAAATTGAATTTAGAATTTCATTCAGAGAATTTGAATTCAGTTGCATGTACTTGGATTAAATTTGACTAAATTTGAATTCTATTAATTTAAGTTGCATGCAACGTCATTCAATATTTTTATTCAAACATAACTTAATTTTCACAAAGTCAATTCATTTTTTTCATCAATTGATTGACATGTGTAATTATGCAAAACTCAAGTCTAATCAACGAAACATAGGCGGGGGAGGATGCTTATGGTTACGCTTTACACCTATTCTTAAAGTGCAAGATCTTTCCGTTTTTTAAGAGGGATATTCACAAATTCAAGTTGCCCTTGAAAGTAAATAGGCAATTAGTTTGTTGTTTTGCATCTTAAGATCAATTTGGCCTCAAGTTTACCAATAATGCAAAACACATGAATTTTTTATTCATGTTTTAACTTTTATGAATTAGGGTTATTTTCAATGTAGGCTGGGCATTTGTTTTTTTATAATAGTCAGGTCCGAGTATTTGAAAATAAAAAATTCAAAGAATTACCTAGGGCCAATTCTTTTTATTTTTAGGAGATTTAAAAAATTGCTCGAGTCTAGGTCTCAGAAACCCAAAGAGGGGCAGTTATGAGGTGGGGGTGAAGGTTAAGGTATGTGATTAACTAGGTATAAGGCTTAGTTTTTTAACAAAAACCCAGACCAGTACAAAAAGGTTCTTTTGTCAAGGTTTTTGGAAGACCCCTTACAAACGCATGTTAGGTCTTGTCCTACAAGTTGGTTCTTTGTCAAGTTTTTTAAGCTTTGACAAATAATCTTAAATCTTTTAAGTTTACAAGGCAAGTTCCTAAAATAACACTAATGTTTTACAAGTTTGAACGCATGTGTTACTTGAATGTACAAGCACCAATCACAACTAAAAACACATATTGCTTATTTGTAACAATTTTAAAAAATCTGAATTTTATTTTATTTTTCAATCTGAAGGTAGCACAATCTGAGTATGAAACTGGTATTGACCCAAGTTTTGGAGAGACATCTTCTCTTGTTATTCTCCCTAGGTAGGGTCTGATTATGCATACTTCAAATTTTAAAATCATCGGTTATGAAGTGGGGATGAGTGTTAACTTTCAAAAAATGCTAGGTGGGAAAGGGTTTAGGTTTTTGAAAAAGTAAGACCCAATGGGCATATGTGCATATACCCGGTGTGATACATGATTAATATTTGGTGCAAAAACAAATACCCACCCCACACTTGTTATTTCATGTTGGATTGAAAGGTGTTTAGCCTATTATGTTTGTGTAATTTTTGGCTTAAGCTCTTCACAAGATTTTTGGATTGTTGTTTAAGACTTTTAGTTGAACACTCTTGAGGGTGTTCACAAAACCTTTCCCAAATGGCCTATTAGGACATGGTTGAAGATGTTCATGAAACCTTTCATAAATGGCTTCAGTCATTTGATTTTTAACAATGGTAATTTTGGGTATTTTTCTCCATTGGTTGTAGACATTTGACTTAGGATGTTTGCATGAACTTTCATTAATGATCTAGAGGTCTTTTCATTACCATTCCATATTTTGAGATAATAAGTTTAGTTGATTGGCATTTAAAAAGTTCCAAAATGGGCAACCCTTAAATGATAACAATAAATTAAGTTTAGTTTTTGATACAAGAGTATGCATGCCCACCAATGATGTTTAGTAAAAAACTCATTTTAGAAAGACTTTGATCTTGTCCCTTAACTACGATGATTGTAATAATTATGGTTGGGATACCAATTTATATAATAGAATTGGTGTGGCCTAGTGGTTGGACCCTTCCGTTTTGTTCAATTTTTTTTACCATCTTCATCTTGGATGATTTTCACATGACAAAACGACAATCATTCTTGGGAAATATTTGTGTTCCTCAAGGTTGTGTCCCTAGGAAATTGTTTTTTCTTGAGACAAATGTTCCTTGAGAAATAGGTGAGGACCATGATTGTAATTCCTTACCTAGGAAATGTTTTTCCTTGGAACAAATGTGTTGAGACAAATTTTTTTATTATTAAACATCATGATGCCAAACCAAATAAGGTACTATGGTAGTTTACATATATCTAGGGTTGTTACATTGCAATCCCACTTGACTAGGGATCTTACAAGAAATTGCACTTGATAAACCACCTTCAAATAAAACTAAGGATCCTCTCCTCCAAGTTTGTTATATAACATTTACATGCCACATCAAAGAGGGAGAACTACCATTTTTGTGGTTTAAAAAAATAAAATTATGTTCACCTTTAAATTGTTGTTTAATGAGGGTGTATCATTGGTCACCAATGGGCATTGCAACATAGTAAGAAACATCTATATTATCAAATACACACAATTAAAAACTCCCACAATAATGTGTATTTTGGTCAAGTTTTTCAAGCATAACCTTTTGATGTTTATTGTGAGTGGGGCAAAATTGGTAACATGATTTGTTCCCCTTCCTCTTTTCCTGCTCTTTTTTTTGGGTTTCGTTTGTATTCCAAGACTTCGGTCCTTTCCTCTTGTTCTTTTTTATCCCCCTTTGTTGCATGTTTTTGTTTAATAAAGCTTGGCAAGGTTTCATCATCATTGTAACCTTGTTTAGGACACTTACAAAATCCTAGTATCATGCTAACTAACCAACATGGCCATATAGTTTGTAAGTGTCCTACTTTTCTTTTTAATTATTAAAAAAATAGAAAAAAAATATGACATTTTGTCAAGAGTGTTGGGATAAGGGAGTGCACAACAACTTCTTTATGTAGGTGAAGGGTTTAAATGTAAGCCCCCTTTCAAGAATTTTGACACTTGTCCCACAACCAATAACAATTTAGTGCCTAACATTTATACTTGAACGGCTTAATGAAAATTTTCACATTTGTTGAATTACCAACATTTATACATGAATTGAATCATTCACTTGGAATGTGTTAAATTCATTACTCACAAGTTACATTTTGCATTCATCACAATTTTTTGAATGCATGTATAAAAATTTGGCAAGTTTCACATTTATATTTGAATATATTAGTGATTACGTCAAAATGTTCATGCATATAAAAATGCATGTAAACCTTTAAATTCCATTTTTAAATATATAAATTAATTATAAATTTATGTAAAATAAAAAATATATTTTTCCCTCATCTGTTTTAGGCATCATGAACAATTTTTAAAATTATGAATGTCCACGATGCCACACCAAAAGCCCCAAAAATGATCCTTCAAAATTTCCCCAGTTTTTTCTTAGTGTATGAAAAAACATCCATGTTAAAAAAAAGTGATGGAGTTTTTTTCTAAATTTAATATTTAAATTTCTTATATAATTTAAAATTTAAATAATGGTACATTTTATTTTATTTTATTTATAAAAATATTATTATTAAATTATCAATATATTTCACCTTTATTTTTATTTTAAACACGATTTATCAAAATTTAGGGCTTATTTTGCTATAATTTTTGTTTAAATATTTAGTGGTGAATTTTAAATTTTCATTTTAGAAAAATAAATAAATAAATGAATTATAAATGGTGATGATAATATTTACATCACCAATTTTATTTCATTTTTCAAATTTGTGGTGTTTTTCAAGATCATCCACAAGAAACTTTAACCATGTTTTGGTTATAAACCATATATGGAGATATAAGTTATTAAAATATTTTTATATTTTGGCTACAAGTTTTAAAACCCATTATAAAATTATATCATTTTTAAAAAATGGAAGATATTTTTTTTTAATTTGAAAATTCTTTATTGATGTTGATGGCCCTTTTTTATGTTCTCAAATTGGTGGAAAATCACCACATGAAAAAATTTGATTACATTATTAATATTTATTTTAATGTTTAAAAAAAAAATGCACAAGGTTTATAATGATTTCACATATTGAACTCAAAATTTTTAAACTAAATTTGAGGTTGACATTTTTTATGTGTTTAAGGTTGGAATTATTATAATTATTTCGATATTTGTATTCATTAAAGTACCTTTTTTTCTTTCAAATTTGTCATCTCCAAATTTATGCAATTTTTTTGGTGTTTATATTTCCCTTGATTTTGTAGATTTTTTTTCCATTTTTCCAACAAAAATTGCAAAGTGAAGAAAATTCAAAACCAAGAAAAACATGTTGGTTTGGGAGGGGAAGGGGATTAATCCAACTATTTAATGCCAAATTTTCACCAAACTATGTTTTTATTTTTACAAAGGAGATGAAGGTAAAATATATTCTTAGATCAGTCAAATAATATTAATATTTTGTTGTATTTTCAAATTTTTTTAATTAACCATTTATGTTAATGTATGATTCATGTTGTTAAACAAACATGGTATTGAGAACTAAATGGTTATATTAATTTATTAAATTTTTTTTTTGTTTTGTGGTCAAATTTTGCCAATTTAAAGGGGCAAAAATATCATAAAATATTAAAAAATAAAAAATAAAATCTATCAATTAAATATATATATCATCAATTTTTTACAATAAATTATGGAAGGTAGCCATAATATTGAAGGATTTAAACAAGTTTCTAACTCCACAACTTGTTCATAACCAAATTTGGTTAAATTGTTTTATAGATGATTGCCATTTTGACAACATTGCAAAAATAAATAAAACCTGTAAACATAATCATGGTGTGTGCACCGCAACTCAATTACAAAAAATGAAGCAACTATTTTCAAATTGTAGATAATTGTAGTTCCAGAAAAATCAAATGTACATGTTGAACAAATTCAAACAGGTAGTTACGAAAAATAGAATCTCCTTCAAAGCATGTGATGTAATAAAGTTTTTTTTTGTAAAAAAGGGAATACATTTTAGCAACATAAGCAACCTAAGTACAACGCAAGACAATATTAAAAAAAAGTTACTTACAACAAGTATACTAACCTTCAACAAAGTGTGAAACAACTAAGAGACTTGGAGACCTTATGTTATTTGGTTCTATGCTATTTTCACCCATATTTGTGTGTATGAGCTGCATATGTTACAAACTTTGAGCATTGTAAGTTAAAAAACAAAGCTATTCAAAACAAATGAATTTTCAAAATGTAAGGTTGCCATATTTCCAATGAAGCACATGTGCATTGGTTAGTAGTTTTCAAGTCTTTTATGTGACACAAATTATCAAGAGGTTGAAACACTACTAGGAAATGTACCCTAGTTCATTTTGGGTTTTCACTAAATTTTAAGTGAATTTAGACATTTTTACCTAGTGAAATTATTTAACCCCTTAGTGAACAGGGACCAGTTGTTACGAATAATGACTTGTTTCACTAATACTTAGTGAAACAAGATTATTTTCAAGTGAAATACAAATTTATCAAACCATTCAATTGTTAGTTAATTAAATAACTAGTATGGAAATCAATTAAATTTTAATTATTTAATATATAATATTATTGATAATATCATGATTTTAAAAACCTATTATTCATTGACGCATGTCACCACTACCTACGCTAGGTTAAAAACTTAGTCTAGGTAACTAAGTAGGCCATGTAACCAACCTAGGCACCAATTCTAAAAATTTAGTAGGAAAGTATTTGGTCAACATATCATTGCTGACCACAACAACACCACCCGTGAGGTTTGATCCTTTGACCTTTGAAAGGAAGGTGAACACATTACCATCAAGCCACCCCACTTGCTGTGATAATTTGTTACATTACATTCTATTTATTAAATACATCATTTTAAACATTACAAAAACATAAATTTGAAAATTCATATTTTATTGAGATTTTGTTCAAATGAAATGATTCAAATTTACTTTTTTAAAAATTCAATAATGTGCATAATTACATTATTTCCTTTTGAAAGTTTAAAATCATTTGAACAAAAAAAAAGTTGAATATTATTATTTAATAACATTTCAATGATCATTTTTTTGAATTTAAAATAAATAAATGGATAATTTTCTTTAATATAATGATATTCTCTAAGTTAAGCTACTTTCAATTATTATATGACTATTTTTCATTAATTTAAATTATTTCACCTTAAATTATTTACGACTATTTATGGTTATTCCAATTAGTTTTGGTTATTTTTGGTTATTTCATCCTAGGCTACTTTTGGTTATTATAAGTTATTTTTGGCTATTTGAACTTATTTCACCTTAAGGTATTTTCATTTATTAATTTTTTTGGGGCTATTCTATGTTATTTTGGTTATTGTAAAATTATTTAAGTTTAGGCTACTTACAATTATTTTAAGTTACTTTTGGTTATTGAAGGTTATTTCATCTTAAATTTTTTTTTGTCTATTATAAATTATTTCACCCTACATATTTTTGGCAATCCTAAACAATTCTAATTTATGATTATTGTTTGTTCGTTTATTAGTGCTATTGGTGGTTATTAATGGCTATTGGTACCTATTTATTTGTGGCTATTAATGATTTTTAGTCGTTATTTTATTAATAGTTATTGGTGGTTATTCTATTAATGCCCATTAGTAGTTATTCTATTAGTGGCTATTTGTGGTTATTCTATTGGTGGTTATTTTATTAATGACTACTGGTGTCTATTTTATTAATGGTTATTGGTGGTTATCATATTAATGGCTACTAATGACTATTTTATTAATGGCTATTGGTGACTATTTTATTGATGGCTATTGGTGGCCATTCTATTAATGGCTATTAGTGGTTATTCTATTAATGGTTATTGATGCCTATTCTATTAATGGTTATTGGTGCTTATTCTATTTATGGATATTGGTGCCTATTCTATTAATGGTTATTGGTGCCTATTCTATTAATGATTTTTGGTGGTTATTTTATTAATGGCTTTTGGTGACCATTCTATTAATGATATTTGGTGGCTCTTTCATTAATGGCTGTTGGTGGCTGTTGTATTAATGGTTTTTGGTGGTTATTTTATTAATGGCTTTTGGTGGGTTTTTTATTAATGGCTTTTGGTGACCATTTTATTAATGGTTTTTGGTGGCGATTCTATTAAGGGCTTTTGGTGGCTATTCTATTAAATGGTTTTTGATGGTTATTCTATTGATGACTATTGGTGGTTATTCTATTAATGGCTATTTGTGGTTATTTTATTCATGGATATTGGTGGTTATTTTATTAATGGGTATTGGTGATTATTTTATTGGTCGATATTGGTGTTTATTAATGATTATTATATCAATGGCTATTGGTGGCTATTCTATTAGTGAATATTAATGTTTATTAATGATTATTATATTAATGGTTATTGGTGGCTATTATAGGTGATTATTAATTGGTATTATATTATTGGATATTGTTGGCCATTTTATTAATTACTATTGGTGATTATTTTATTATAAATTATTGTTTGATATTCTATGTTATAATATCATAGGCTATTAGTAGTTATTATATTGTAGGATATTTAAAATTATTTTTCATAGGTTATTATTTTTTATTCTAAATTATTTTTACTTTAGGTCATTATATTTTTTTATAGATTATTTTAAAGTTATTATACTTAGGATAAAATAAATATAATAACATAAAGTAGAATGACCTTGAATAATTTAAAGTATAATTTGAAATAACATATATTAATTTTAATTAAAATAACCTAAGGTATAACATAAAGTTAGTTGAATAATTTCATTTATAATAACTTAAAAGCTTATAATAAACTAGTTAAGATACCTTAAGGTAAAATAACATATAATAATTTGTAATAGCCTATAATAACGTAAAATATAAGTTGAAATAATTAAAGTAGTTAAAAAAATAAGATATATCATAAATAACATAAATAAAATATTTTAAAAAAACATAAAAATAAACGTGTTTATTATAATAAATTGTAATAGTGAATTATGTTAATTAGTAATGAAACATGATGTTTACATAGTGAAATAACTTTCACCACGGTGAAATTAGTAAAATGCAATGAAATTATTTCATTTTTTAGGTCCCATAGTTATTTAAGCTAATAAATTGCACCCCACTTTGGGAATAATGAAATTATTAAAAGGAAAAGTGCAAGAGATTTTGTGCAAGGGAAGTAGAGTGGATTTAAAAATAAAATAAAAATTTGTTCAGTACATGTATAAAATTGGACTTATTGATGCACATGCTACAACACAAACTTTGGGTCTATCCTCGCTCCGCAGAAAAGCTTTGCTTGAATAATAGTCTCCACAAAATACCAAAAAATACAACACCCCACACACCAAACCCAAGCTTATTATGCTCGTTGATGGTATAGTATCACATAAATGAGATGTTGCATTATATTGGGGTATGAAGAGACATTAGGTACATTAAACAATAGGTTGCATGATCAAGGTCACATTCACATGCATGATTAAAAAAGGTCTATGCAATATTGTTGCATGCATGGTGGGCTCCATAACATGTGGTTGCATGGTCATGCCTCATTGAATTTGTGTTTCATGTTACAGGTTACATGTACCATGTTCGTGTGGGGATTGTGGGTATGTCTACTTATATAATATCCCTGGGTGGTCGTCCTTTAGGGGTCGAAGTGCAGTGACGGCTTTAGGTGACAAAACCAGTTTTGGTCCCCCTTTTGTTTTCTGTGTACTGGAGTTATCCAGAAAGTCACCCTGTCTTTGGGCCTGCTTCCACTCGCTATCCCCTCTTTCAGTGGTATCCACAAAGAAGGGAAATTTTAATACATCTCAGTATGAAATGCTGAAACTCAGCATTTAATGCACAAGGTTCGAGAGTAATTGTAGTAGTTGTACATGTAGGAGTCATCATCCTATACATTAAAGGACATCGGGATGAGAAATGAAGCCGCCCCTGAACCTGCGCGTCCCGTCATCCGTCCCATCATCCCTCCTCCAGTGGTCCATGCGGATCGACACCCGGAAGCTCCGAGGTTGCCGGCTGCACACCATCCCTCTACCTGGCAACCATCCCTCTACTGAGTCTAACACTGCAAGTTTCTGGCCCCCAAGCATGGGAAGGAAATAAAACATATATTAAAGGACGTCGCCCACCAAGAATGGGAAGGAAATAAACCAGGAATGGCCCTCCATCCATGTCCCTATTTAGATACATCATCATCCTCCATGTGCTGCTTGCTTGTTGGACGGTGCATAAATAATGCGTTTTTTCTGTTTTTTTTCGGTCAATTTTGTAATGCACCGATGAGGTTGCCGGCTGCACACCATCCCTCTACTGAGTCTAGATTTGATTTTGTTAGTTCTTTAGGAAAAAAAAAACCCACCAAAAAACAAACAAATGAGGAGCAACAATTTGCAAAAGAAAGGGTTCTACAAATTTGGAAACTACATCAGGTTTTTCTGTTTTTTTTTTCAGTATTGGGTCTTCTTCATATTCGTCTGTGAGAAATTAAGGAAGTAAGTAAGGCTCTTCTTGAGGTGGCTGTTTTTATTTTCTTCTATTGTTGTTGTGGGTTTGCAGAGATCTGAAGTTTCGGAATTCAAAGTTGGCAATTTCTTCTTCTTCTTCAAGTCTGACTGATTTCCGACTTTGATCATCAGGTTTGCAAATTTTCGAGTTAGCAAAAGAAAGGGTTCTACAAATTTGGAAACTACATCTGGTTTTTCTGTTTTTATTTTTATTTTATTTTTTTTATTTTATTTTTTCAGTGTTGGGTCTTCTTTAGATTCGTCCGTGAGAAATTTAGGAAGTAAGTAAGGCTCTTCTTGAGGTGGCTGTTTTTATTTTCTTCTATTGTTGTTGTGGGTTTGCAGAGATCTAAAGTTTCGAAATTTGAAGTTGGCAGCTTCTTCTTCTTCTTCTTCTTCTTCTACTTATATAATATCCTTGGGTGGTCGTCCTTTCCATCCAATCGTCCTGTCAAACGTCCATCCAAGTTCTTCATCCCGGAAATAGAAGATGATGGAACGGGAGGAGGAGGATGACTCATGGCGGCAGCAACAGATAATCCCCAAACGGTTTGTGCTATGATGCCAAACTTAAACAATGGGTTTTGTTTGAAAAGATTCTTAAAATCTTCAAAATCTTTGCCTTAGTGAATTTTATTTCAAAATGGCATAATCATAATATCTCCACTAACCCAATTGCAGAACCATTAAAGTTGAGGGACATCAAATATTGGTTGTACACCAACTTCCCATGAGTGTAGTTAGAGTGACATCTTTACTCTTTTATTTCTTCTGCAGATTTGCTATTTTTTTCCCTTCCTGCTTTGATTTTTTGGGAATTTTTTCTGAGACATAGTTTGGATCAGGCTTCTGTGCTAAGATTTTTGTGACTCTTCTTAATGCTTTTATGTAGGAAAACAAGTTCCTCAAGTTTCTGGGTTTCATGTGGAACCCATGTCATGGGTTATGGAAGTTGCCGCACTGATGGCTATTCTGTTGGCCAATGGACAAGTATGGTGATTTATCTTTTTTATTTGGTTCTTGCTTTGATGTTATCATTGGTTTTGTTTTGTTTGTTTTGTTTGTGTTTTCTCCTGTCTTCTTCATTTTTGGCTTTGATTTCAGTTTTGTGCGAAACACATATCTAGGGCCAACCACCAGATTGGGAGCATTTTCTGGGGATCCTATTCTTCCTGATTGTGAACTCTACTATAAGATTCATTGAGGAGAACAATGTTGGTAATGCAGCAGCTGCCCTCATGGCTCATCGTGCACCAAAGACCAAGGTCTATCTTCAACACTTGTTTGATTTGTGCCAAAGCTATTGCCAAGGGGTTGTGAAGTGAGCTGAGGCATCTAGACATGGAGGACAAAGCTAAATGAAACTCTTTCAGACCAGAAGCCTCCTGAAATTATGAGGATTCTTTTTCTAGATAGGATTTTCTCTTTAGGCTTTTTGATTAAGCCAAGAGTATGCAGCAAATCATCTTTTTTGCTTAGGTACTATCTTATTGAAATGGTGCTTTTGGATGCAGAAGGTGTTACAAATTTTCAGAAGTAACTTTTGATGCTTTATAATTAAACCAATGAATGAAGAGGAAGAAAGGTCGCCTTTGGAAGACCCGCGCGTTCGTCGAAACCATCTTGCCTGAGAGAGGCACACTGCTCAATCTAAGGAACAACGTACATCAGATGTTAGCCGACGAGAAGGTCAAAGGGCACGTAGTGCCAAGCGTGAACTAGATCGTGCAAACCAAGGTGGGAACCAAGTGATCCCTTTGGCGCGCCGTGAATTTGACGGCAACCATCATGGTCTTCGCCACACTTTAGGTGAAATGACCACAATGTGTGGCAAGTGCGGCGCCCTACACTTTTTGGAGGAGCGTGTTGCATCAAGTTCGCGTGCCAATCCGCAGTTTACACCGTGTTGCGCACAAGGTAAAGTGACGCTGCCCCCATTGGCACCCCCACCAGAACCGCTCAGGTGGCTCCTTACAAGTAATGAAGCAAATGCAAAAGACTTTCGTCAGCGCATTCACTCTTACAACAATGCGTTGGCCTTCACGTCTGTGGGGGCGAACCTGGATACCAGTGTTGCCCAACCTGACAACTATATTTACCGTCTTCGCGGTGAGCTTTACCATAGGATGGGGAGTCTACTTCCTCAACCTGGCGAGGTGCCAAAATTTGCCCAGCTATACATTAGTGATCCACATGCCGAGCTTGATGGCCAGATGGGGAATTTTGGTGGCCTAAATAGGGACATTATGCAGTCGTTACAAACGATGATGCATGAATGTAACCCCTATGCCAGCATCTACCAAATGGCCATGGAACGACTCCAAGGCGGGGCTGTTGAGCTAAGTCTTCGTTTGCTGAATGATCGCCACTGATTTGCGACGTTACAATGCGCCAACTGTTGACGAAGTTGGGGCATTGATGGTTGGGGGTGATGTGGATGAAGCAAACGCATGCGACATTGTCATTTGTTCGACTAATGGTTATTTTCAGCGTGTTTCTCCCCTACACAGTGTATACGCGCCACTGCACTACGTCCTTCTCTTCCCAGATGGACGCAACGGATGGCATGACGACATCCCATTGAATGGATTTCAATGGGATGGCTCTGGGTTCATCCAAGATGACGAGAATGTAGTAGGTGGTAAACACGGTTCTGCACGCGTCACCATGCTTCAGTTTTACGCATACATACTACAACATCGCATCAACGAGGAATGGATTTTGCGAGCCGGAAGGCTTTTACAGCAATTCATTGTTGACGCATATTCATGTACTGAACAAAATCGCTTGAAGTTTATTCGCGAGAACCAGCAACAACTACGTTGCGACCTATACAATGGTCTTCAAGATGCATTGAATGCTGGCGACGTTTTTGGGAATGACATCGGGCAAAAGATGATTCTTCCGTCATCTTTCCAGGGTGGTGAGTGTGCCATGGGCCAATTGTACCAGGATGCCATGGCTAGGGTCCGCAAATTTGGTAAGCCGGACCTTTTTATCACATTTACTTGGAAACCTAAATGGAAAGAGATTATAGATGCACTTCTCCCGGGGAAAATTACCAAGGATCGCCCTGATTTAGCAACTCGCGTTTTTAATTTGAAACTTGACGCCCTTTTGAAGGACATTAAAAACGATGTTCTTGGCAATGTGATTGCTGAAATTTGGGTCATTGAGTTTCAAAAAAGAGGCTTGCCCCATGCACACATATTGCTCATTTTAGATGAAGTGTCGAAATTGCGCACTGCCGAGGACTACGATTCAATGGTATCGGCCGAGATTCCGGACCCGATATGCCATCCTCAGGCGTATGAGACGGTCACTTCCTGCATGGTGCATGGGCCATGTGGTCTAGATTTTTTCAACGCACAATGCATGGAGCAAGGAAAGTGCAAGAAAAGGTACCCACGTTCCTTTAGCGAAGAAACACGCTGTGATGTTGACGGGTACCCCGAGTATCGGCGCCGTCAAACCCGCAATTTTGTAGATCCAAAGACGCAACGCATGGTGGATAACCAATGGATTGTCCCGTATAATCTTCACCTGACAACCAAGTACCATGCGCACATCAACGTGGAGATATGTTCGTCTATATCTGCTGTCAAGTACCTGTACAAGTATGTGTACAAGGGACCTGACCGTGCTATTGCCGTTGTCGAGAGGCGAGCGAATATGCCTGGCCAGGATAACAATGTGCATGCGGTCGTTGCCAATGGTGAGTGGCAAAACCGCGATGAAATTAAAGCATACCTTGAAGGACGCTATGTCTATGTTTCCGAGGCATCATGGCGTCTTTTCTCTATTAGAATGCATGACGGGACACCGTCTGTCACACGCCTTGCCGTGCACGAGCTTGGAATGCATACGGTCGTGTACAATGATAATGCTCATACTTTTGAAACTGTTAATAACGAGCAAAACCAAAAAACAACGCTCACCGAATACTTCCAAGCTAATATTGATTACCCCTTGGCCAGAAAAGTCACGTACATGGATTTTCCCTCCGTGTTTACATGGACCAATGGGACGAAAAAATGGACCATCCGGCAGAGAGGGTGTTGTGTTGGGCGCCTTTATTTCGTTAGTCCTTCCGCTGGCGAACGTTATTTCTTGCGTACATTGTTAATGAAGGTCAAAGGTGCTGTTTCTTTTGAAGCTCTTCGCACAATTAATGGTGTTGTCCATGACACATTCAAATCAGCATGCATTACATTTGGTTTATATGACTCGGATGATGAGTGGAATGCCTTGCTTGGAAGAAGCAGTTGGCATGCGAACAGGTGCGCAATTGCGGTTTTTGTTTCTGACCATCTTGGCCTTTGGCGTTCCAAGTGAGCCGTGCATGCTCTAGGACAAGTACAAGGAGCACATTTGCGATGATTGCAAGGTAGCATTACAACGTCGCGGTATAGTGCAACCGTCCATTGAGCAAATTGAGAGTTGGGCACTACATTCCTTACGGGATGCGCTTGCCAAATTTAGCAAAACTCTCGAGGATTTTGGCCTTCCTACCCCATCTATTGCCTTTGATCGGTTAGAGACCAATCGCTTGCTTGAGGTGGAGCGCAACTATAATGTCGAGGTCTTGCAAGCCGAGGTGGTTATGGCTATTGAGAGCCTCAATGATGGGCAACGTGTAACCTACAATGGCGTAATCGATGCATATGCTGCCCATCATGCTAAAGTCATCTTTATCGATGGCCTTGGTGGAACGGGTAAAACCTACATCGAAAACTTGATTTTGAATGTTGTCCGTTCGCGTGGCGATATTGCATTTGCTGTCGCCTCTTCAGGCATTGCTGCGTTTCTACTTTTAGGAGGGCGAATGGCCCATTCATACATGAAGATCCCGATCACGCTCGACCATACGTCCTTCTGCTATATCTGTAAGCATGATGATTTAATAGTGCTAATCCGTCAAACAAAACTCATCCTTTGGGATGAAGCTCCTATGACTGATAAGCTCGCTTTTAAAGCGGTGGATCGAACTCTGCGTGACCTTACAGATAGGAACGAACCCTTTGGTGGCATTGTTTTCGTCATGTCAGGGGACTTTCGCCAATTCCTTCCAGCCATCCCCCGAGGATCCCATGCAGACATTGTTTCTGCATCAATAAAAAACTCCTACCTATGGGAATCTGTTGAGGTATTCCGTCTTACAGAAAATATGCGGGCCAATGATGCTGTTATTGTTCACCCTGATCTTAGGAATCGCACTTTTGCAGACTGGCTTCTTTGTCTTGGCAACAATAAACTAGAAACCATCGATGAGGACTACATCAAGTGTCCAAACATGATGGTACTTCCTCCTGCGGACACACAAGCCATGGTTGTGGCCATCTACCCTCGACTACACGAGGGCCATGCCACAAATGAATATTTGCATGAGCGTGCGATTTTGGCTCCTCGCAACAAGGAGGTTTCGTTAATAAACGCGATGGTTTTAAGCTACCTTCCAGGCACACAAGTCAACTTCCTCAGTGCGGATTCCGCAGAGGATACGGAAGTGGCGAACACATACCCTTCCGAGTTTCTCAACACTTTGGAAGTTAGTGGCATGCCTTCACACAAGCTGATGCTCAAGATTGGCACACCAGTGATTCTGCTGCACAATCTTGACCCATTGGCTAGGCTGTGTAATGGGACGCGCCTGATTGTTCGACGCTTCACGATGCGAGTCATTGAGCTTGAGATCATCACAGGAAAAGGGGCCGATAATTTGGCCTTTATCCCGCGCATTAAGTTCATTTCCGATAACAGCGGTTTGCCATTTACATTTGCAATGAAACAATTTCTTTTGCGACTGGCTTATGCCATGACTATTAACAAGTCTCAAGGGGAGACCCTCTTTCATGTTGGCCTTCATTTCGCAGATGACGTTTTTTCGCATGGCCAACTTTACGTTGCCTTTTCACGCGCCAAAGCACCAACGAACATCAAAGTTCAGCTGCCAAACACTGTGCATGGCCGGAGTGGCCTTATGCGCAATGTTGTGTATGAAGAAGCCCTCCTTTGAGGCTGCATGCATCTCGTAAATGGCTCCGCGAGAAGCTACATTCACGACATGAAATTGTTTAAAACATAATGTTTCTTTGAAATAAATATGATTTAATGAAACTAGGGGACTTCACAGTGTCCGAAGGTCACGGGTACCCTCTAGTCTACTTATATAAAGGTTGTGTACATGGTAAAGCCCAAGGTAGCAGGCTTTATTGGAATCGGGTCGACATTCAATGGGTAAGGGCTTCTTGTGCAAGGTGAAAGAAACCATTCATGGGCCTTATTTCGGTAAAGCCCCATGGCTGAGGGCTTCATCAAGCAAATATTTGCTCCAATATTGCACAGGGGAAATGTATGTGCTTATGAAACCAGTGCATTAAAGACCTTTGGCCTGGTTAGCATTTTCAGAATTTATATCTCAGAAAACACATTTCATCCTTCCATTTCATGCTCTTGTTGCTTGTACAAGGGCAGGTGGAGCCTACCCATTTGGAGCCAAGATATGCCCACAAGACACCCTAACCAGACATTGGTGCTTTTCGCATTACAATCGAAGAAAAGTTATTACCTAGTCTGGTTACATTAGTCTACTTAACTGGGTCCAATTGCATATCATGAGGAGTATCAACAAAATTATGGATAATTGGGGGTTCTGAAAGATCTTGAAGTTCTGGGTTATAATTGCATAATGCTATGACCCAATCCCCAAATTTTTGGCAAGAGCATTTGAAGGTGAGCATAAGAACTACCACAACCAATGCAATGGCCCCTGTGATAGCACCCCCGATAATTTCACCAATGTGGATTTGCTCTCCAGAGTCTCCATCACTACATGTGCTACAAGAGCACACAATGCTTTCAAAGGTGTCTATGGAATCAATTTGATTGCAAATGCCTCCATTAGTTGGTGCTATACTTGGTACACAACGCTCATCGGCAGCAATAGGGTAACTTGCATTCTGTGAATATCATGCGATCATGAACATCAATAACAATCGTGAGATGTTCACATCCATTCAAAGACAAGACATGAACATTTTGCTAACTTTCAAAGTGATATATTGTTTTAAGCTCATTATTTAATCCTAATATATTCTCACCCTAGACACCATGAACTATGTAGTGACTTGTAGTAAACAAGTTTGAAACGAAGTTTCCTGTTAGGGTTTGTTACAAATCGTGCATTGTGAAGCCAAAGGATATTCACATGTTGGTTTTTTTGGGAATGAAGCAAAGACCCGAGTCACCTACTCTTTGTTGTAGGAAATAAGGATTAAAGAGCCAAAGTATAGTCAATTGTACTCACCGCAAGGCTACAATTTAGGTTGTTTAGAGTTACAATAGCAGGTTGAATATTCCCTTGATTTGTTTGATTCTCCAAAGCATCCCTTACCAATTGTGCGATGTTGCCAAGCTCATCAATGTAAACATCTATACCCACAACTCCCAACAATTGTTCGTCCAATCCAAAAGCTGCTTTCAAGGTTACAAGCCACAATATGCCCCACACTTTAGTCCAAGGCTCGTCCATGAACAACAATGAATTGAAAATTCCATTGAATAACAAGTGGAACGCACCCCATATACATCTAGCAGTTGCTTTGGAATATAACTCCTGATACATATGACGCCATGTACATACATACTACAGATCATATGACAAAATGCTAGGAAGGAGCTTTCGTAGCAAATTGGTGTAGAAATAGTTCAAATAGGGCCAAGAAGAAACAACAAAGGATGAGATCTGTGGTGCGCAATTTCAACCCTCACCAAACTACTACCCTCGAATGGATGGCACCTTCATACATGTTGTTTTCACAAGTTTTTTTTTCCCTAAGGACATGAAAGCAAGAAAAGGAATTCCCAACTTTTGAAGAACCACTTAGTTACCCAATTTCCCTGAATTATTGTTATTTTGCTACATTTAGTCAAGCAAGGTGAAAAGTATGCTTCTTCAAATGTGTTGCACCTTGTGAACAAGAAAGACTTCCAAATCAACAAGTTCTCTGAAAACAGAAAAACAGAGTTGGGTTCTTTGCTCTTGCCAGGATATGTGACAGTAGTGATATATCCGCCGACCACATCACGGTTCTGATAAGGGCTGGTCCACAAAGGTTTTCCTTGTACTTGATGAGAAGCCATCTGTGCCGAAGCAAGGTAGGAGAAGTATGATCGAACTGCATATAGAGGATTGGTTATATCTTGCTCGATCACTTCAAAAGTCCCTCCTATCCAGCATAGACTACTAAGAAGGGAATTATTGGAAAGGAAAATGTCCCCATCATTTGGTGGGGGGAGTTTGTAAATGAACATTTTAACACTGGGCGCTAGTTGGGTTTGGGGGAGTATTACAGTGCTATTCAATGCAAATCCTCCATCTGTGAATATTATGATAACCTGTAGCCAACCATTACAAAATTGCATTATCAATAATAGCATTTGAGTATCTGTTATAACTTCAAATGCTTTGATTAACAAAAATAAAATAAAATAGTCAATTGGGACCATGATATAGGTAGGGCCTATGAGCCATTTGTAGTTGCTCTTAGATTGAACAAGGGGTTGCATCACACTGTGGCCTTGCCATTTACATTAAAAAAGTTTCTTAAGGCTAAAGAAGAGTTATGGAAACTCAAATATTTCACCATGCAAAAATTATAATCTTCAAAAAATTGTCTAAAAGAAACCAAAATCCTTCAATATATTATAACTCTATGACTAATCTCAAGGTTCAATATGAGCCAGAATATCATCTTTCAAAAATCCTCATATTAAAATAGACCTATTATTACCTAGGGGCCAAAATCCCTTAAGTGTTGTACTTTATAATGAATCTAAACACAATATCCTTGTCTTAGTAAGCAAGGCCAACAAACAATATCTAAGAACCAAGAGCTGTCTCACAATTTGATCACAACATGACAACAGAATGTGGTTTTCACCACACAAACAGCCACGGGTCCTACCAAGTGAGCAGTGAACTTTGTGATTTCATCCATTACAATGTACAATTTATGTGGTGTTTATTGTGGTGCACAGTACAATAAAATGACAATTTGATGTTAGGTAATGTTACTCTAGTGGCATGTTAGGGTAATGCTCAAAAAGGTTTCATTCATTAGGTGATATCAAATTGTCAATTTAATGCAATACATGCCACAACAAACACCACGTATTGTACATTGTAATGGATGAAACCACAAAGTTTAGTTGTCATGAGTTGTGGCTTTTTGTGGGACAAAAACCACATTCTCCTAATAACAACATTGTTAGTAGAGCATTTTAACTAATAGTAGTAAAATGGCCTGTACATACAAGTACTTTGGATCAAGAACAGCCTTGAAATAGGGTAAAATTGAGTTTGGACCTCCGAATATGTACATGATTGGGTAACTATAAAAGGTCCAATAAAAAAAAATGACTACCTTTGATTGGCCAACCATAATGATTGACACAGGTGGCGGCACTTTATACGGTTCAATTTTTCATTTTCATGGGTGGCGATGGGGGGAATAATTAACACCCTTGTGTCAGCTGTGGTAAGTGGTAACTACTTAGTACAGGCCCAATAGAGGGTGTGGGTAGAGATGCCCTAAGGACTTGATTCAACATCCCAATGTAAAAGTCCAAACTTTCGATACCTTCTTCCACAAATATATGCAACATCTCATGTGATTGAAACTGATGCTTACCTTCAAGGCATCACTAATGCCTATAAAGTTTGAGACAGCAGATTCAATTGCAGCTGTCAAGTTTGAGTTGCCTGCTTCCGATGCACCTTGAATGTTGTCTAGTGCAACCACCAATGCATTCAACTCAGTGCCATTGCCTTCAACCTACAAAACACAATGCCATATAATTGATGTACAGCTCTAAAGCTTGTGATCATAAAATCCTTTGTCATGCTAAGTTTCTTCAAGCCATATGCTACAATTGCCTACAACTGAGGTGCGATTGAGGGATAAGGAACTGGACAAGTCATCTTGAGTGCAGGAACTTCTGGCTCCCATATTACCAGGAACTGCAAAATGAGACTCATAGAAACTGCACGTAGTTATAAGTCATAAGTTGTCAATTTGGACCATTGAAAGGAATTCCAAAGCCACACTGTTCAAATTGTTGGACATGCTAACTTTGGACTTGTCCCTAGAGACAGGTGAAGAGACTCCCAGCCAAGCTAATGGGTTATTAAAAGAACCACATCTAGGTAAAGTCAAGCATTTAGAAAGATCTCAAGGAACGCATAAGTGGAAAATATTCAACTTACAGAAGTATTAGACAGTGGGACAGCTCCAACACTGTTGAATTGAATGATGTTTACATGGTCCTGGGGAGAGAGGGTTTGGAGTAGAGACTCTGTTATGTTCTTTGCTGCACCAAGATAAGTGATTGATGATGGGAATCCAAATGAGTCAGGTAGTGGGATTTGCATCGAAAGCCCATTATCGATGAGCACAACCAAAACTTTTGTCACAGATATGGCTGCTGTATACCTATGACCAAGCAACCATGTAACAATTAATACTTAAGAAGAAGATTTGGTCACATATTAAAACCAATCCTAATCACCCACCCCGATGGTTGTAGGGTCAGTACACAAAACAATAGATTTCCAGAACTTTAGTGGAAACATTAGAATTCTGGTGTAAAATTCAAGAGAAGTTTTTGAGACGAACTAGGATTGTTAGGATTCAAAAATTGTGTCAGCAATGGGTAAAGGAAGGACATCCAAGTACTATCATCTCAATCAAACAAGGTACAAGTTCCCAATGTTCTTGAGAATTATCACTAATCCTAACAAAGTTAAGTTGCAGTTTCAATGCAAATGGTTCACAATCTCCTTGCAGATCATGAACTCAGATCAAGCCTAGTCCTCTGGGATGTCACTCTTTGCATCTATTGGGTATCCCTACATTTGCAGGGTATTATTGTCACCTAATTATAAGTGGGATCAAAGTCAATATCCACTTTTATTTATTGATGGATATACTACATTTTGGTAATTGATAAGTATATGAATTTAGATATATAAATGGAAGAAACCAACCTTTAACTTTGTTTTTCAAATGCTTTATTCTTTTCTTCAATGAATACTTTAAAGATTTTTCATGGACCTGACTTATTTGCTAAACTTTTATAAAATTTACCTCCAACATAATAAATCAATATCTAAACCCTATATAAATAAGTTTTATAAGTGAATAAATCAATTTATACTTTTTGAACTGTTTTCATTTTCATGGAAATGTAAGAGGCCGTCCTGTGCATGCATCTAGCTTACACTATCTCAATAAAGTAAGGCTTTGGATATTCTCACTCGAGACTTATGGTGATATGTTTGTGTTCAATACTCAGAAATTATTTGAAGTTGATTACATATTTTCTTAAGTGCAGTGGAGGGTTATGCTCAAATCTCTCATGCTCCTAGGCAATATTTTCAATTCACTCAACAGACTTTTGAAGATTAAAAAAATGTCACATTCTAGTGAATAGATCTGTGATCTTGATCACAGACATGCAGGTTTAGGGTTTAGGGATGCACCAAGGTCGGATGCGTGGGTCAAAACTTAAACAATCAGAGCTGTTTTCAACCTGCACAACAGTTAGTATCCAGACTCTGATCAGTTTCCTGGAGTTTTCAGCTTGCACAATTACATAGATGCTTTCATCTGGCACAACAGCTGCCACCCAGACTCTAATTAGCTTCCTGGAGTATTCTGGTAAATGCTGCAGGAACTTCTACTTCACAAGTCTAAATCCAAGATTTGGATCAAGATATATCCAAGTATAAGATTACCACAATCTAGCGAAAGCATTGTGGGAAAAGGCCATGCCTTCTTGCCCTAGATAGTAGTAAAAAACTTGCTCTGTGGGCTTGAGCAGACATGCACCTATATTTTCAATCAAGTTTGCAGCATTACATATTCTACAGTAACACATCCAGTGAGTTTGTTATACCTGATTAGTTAATGCATTCTTAAGGAGAACAAGTTGCCTCAAGAACATATGTGTGTGCTTTAAGCTGAACATGGAAAGAAAATATATGAAGGTTGTGTCCTCTCACCCTTCCAGGGAATGAACGAAAGGTACCATCAACGGCACCATAATACACAACAGTGTAATTATTGGGGACAGAGATGCTTTGAAATGTTGAGTCCAGCAACCTCTGACTGCAAATGCTGTTGCCCATCTCTGCTGGCACATTTGCCAAGGACGTTCCTGGAGGAAGACTGAAATTACAAGCACACACACACTGCTGTAAGAGTATGGTTACAGAGTTAGTGGGCTACATGTTACCCACAAATATCGCCAACCCTAGCGGCTCCATGACAGATTCAACAGCTTAATCAGCCATCTCAAAGTTTGAAAACCTAATGGCATTAGTGATTGAATGTTTTACACACAAAATTACATACATTCAAGCTCATGGGACATAGAATCTTTTCAACAAGAAATTTCTTTAAAAAACAAAAATTGCAAATGAAACAATAGATGGATATCTGAAACTAGGAACATGGTCAAGGTAGAGCTAAGTTCATCATATTCTTGACCCAAGGAAGGCAGATGTTCCTATCTATCTCCAGATCTGTCACCTGACATGACTTATGCTATATTCTGCACGTAGTTGTGTGCAATTGCTGCCACCAGACGCCTCAGTGCAATACTTATTGTTTGGCACATCCACACACTGGAAACTGTCACTACGTACAGTTGAGCACCCATGTCTGGAGCAGTTAGCAGCGGCACTGCATGTTGCCACAAGCTCTGCTCATGAACCAACCCAAAATAAACATGATTTCAAATCAACTGATGGTGGTCTTGAGGCAGATTGCATGAAATCTCAGGCATGATTCCATAAAGTAGTCAGAATAGTTTATCCTCATCACATTCGTAATTACAACAAAGAAATTAAGACTGATCACCCTCTAGAATGATGCTCATGGGGTATGCCAGAGCTGCAATCTAAGAGCAACTGACCAGTGCTCAGTATGTGAGTCGTGATCCTGGAAATGAATATTGGATGAAGAAAAGTGAGAACATGCCAGTTTGGCTCAGCAAAATGGCTTTGGCCCAGCAATTTTGCACAAAAAAGGCATAGCAAAGCCTAACACCTACTAGAGACGAGTGCAATAAATACGATCTGTCTGCTGCTCCTGATCCGATTGGCCAATCGTAAGGATTTTGATCCAGGTGGTTTGCTATTAGTAGTCTCCGACCTATTTGCAGTCCCAGTTTTAGTGTTATGGGTGAGGTTGGAAAAAAGTGAATAACTAAACTTGGATGTGAGAAATATTTTCGCGAGGTCAAATACTGAGCACTGGTATAGATTCTCTTGAACACTTGAACACCCAATCACTTGCAAAGGTGCAGCAGCAGATCTTGTGCAGACTATATAAACCATGAGCACTAGTAACGTCCACCACTGTAGGGTAGAGACTTCTTTGATGCCAATTCGCTTTTTTCTTGAAGTGGTAACATAGAAGATTGATGGTTGGTAACTGAGTTGCCATGTTCAGCATACCACAACTTTGAATATCATTCAGCTCCACCTGCGCAACAATTTGCTGTACTTGTTTCTCTTTCTCCGCAAGGTAATCACTCCCTGCGTCCCCTTGCACTCCTGCAACAGCCATTATAAGAGCCCAGAGCGCCACCATGACCACTAATATTTGGAATAGAACAAGAGCTGTGGTACTACATGACCTGAAGCTGCTACTACTGCTGCCGGCCATCGATCACTACTTGCTAAAAACTCAATGGGTCTCGAGTCCCAAGCAACAGCAGCAGCAGCCCCTCCCCCAATTCCCCGATGATCAATGAACTCAGATGCATAGCTCCTTTGTAATCCTCACTCACAGCAGACAACAAACAAGGCAGACTTCCCATATGGACAAAATCCGCACTGTACAAAATTGTCGACGAAAACGGTGCCTCTCTTTCTCTCTCAATTTCTCGATGGCTTCCGAGTCAAAACAATTCCGACTAAATTTCCACGGCATTGCGATTCCATCACACATTATTGGTGTCGCGCTCCCCGGACTCTTCTCTCTGGTGCCTCTCCTACATTTCTGGATCTGGTAAAGATCCAATTGCCTGGCTCCAATTCTTTTAGTGCAATTGGAGGGTATGTGGTACCCACCGTATATGATATATATATATATATATATATAATTTATTTATATTTTAAAATATTTTATTTTCTTTTATTTTCTAAAAATGAATACGTTTAAATTTTTTTGAAACTATAATTTATTCCCCCATCATCTACTAGGTATAATATTGTGATATGAATTCTGAAATTATTCAGGGTGTAAGCCTATGATAATTATGATGGTTTCCAACATGTCAACTTCATAATTTCACACAATTTCATTTCATTATTTTGAGGATTATTTAGTGATGAAACTGACCTTAATGCAAAGTACCTATTGTTTTTTCAAATTTCAGATGTTATGTCAATTGGCTAGCATCTGAAGAGGGATTTAGCATTATATGGCAATAGGTTTTTAGAACCTGTCTAAAGTTTAAATTATTACAAAAAAACTACTTAGAAACTACCACCAAACTTAAAAAGCAGAGCCCAATTAAAGCAGCCAATTTTTTATTTTTTATTTTTCTCAAAATTTGGTGATTTTTTCCAGAAAAATGAGAATTTGGTCGGTATTTCATTTTTAAAATTACATTCCGTAGCATGGGGCTTTACCCTACACATAGTTTTTTGGTGATTTCCATTCCAATGTTGTTTGCATGAGTAATGGGTATAATGATGAAATACTACAGCAATAATTGGTATATATATATATATATATATATATATATATATATATATATTGGTATGAAATATTTACTAACATTGTTATGAACTAATGCCAATGCCTAGCATGTACATGTAGATCCCTTAGCAAAATATTGCATTTAAAAATATATGTATTATGGGTGTTACCCTACCTTACACAATTGGATAGGTGGTTGAAATTTTGGTCCTCAATATGAATAACAAAGTGATTATTATGTGTAAGGTCAAGCTCCAGGCCACGGGGATGTTTTAAAATATGGAACAATATCATCCACATAAGAATCATTCGTCCCATTTTTTGAGATGCCCCCAAACAACAAAGGAGAAAATATGTTGGGTAACATGCCTTCCAATTAGACACTAAATGTTCTTGAGCAAGTCTTTTTAAGAGATTAGAAACTTAAATACCTAAACAAAGTCTTTTTGTGAGAAAAACTTAATTGAAGTATTGATACTGGTAACATCAATATCTACTAATACAAATATGATACCAATTATAATATGTACAGTTTGATAATTATTATAACTACAAGAATTTTAAATGTGTAAGTTGTGCAATTTCAAAATGTCAAAATTGAGTTACCTAACCATGCTTTTATCTTGTGTGTGTAACTATTGGATTTTTGCCATGCACTTGGAGGAAGATGTGTATAAGGTGGGAGCATCGAAAATTGTCATTGTATCCTAAACTAAGACCTATAGTGGTCTCCTATCACCACTTGATATAAGGATAGAATGGTGAGCATTTTTTGTGACAAATTAATGTCACACAAAACACATCTTTTGTTGTTCACTAAAGCCATAATGATCAATGTTATGAATCAACTCTAGCCATAATGGAGTTCATTAAAACAAAATTATATATATTGACTAGGTTAATAATGGAATGGCTTGTAGTGTGTTATGTGCATTTATCATAACATATTTAGGGTATCTATGAGGATGGTTTTGAAGGTGGATTCAATTGGACATTTAATTAAAAATGATAATTATGAAAACACACTAAACCTATCTAAAATATTTGTTCTAAATGGTTCTAAGCTTTCATGATGCAATATCACCATGTGTGTGAGTTTGTTCACGTTTGCAAATTTGCTTCAATATTTGTAAAAACTCAATTTTAACGTAAAGCTCACAAGTTTGAAACTAGCACATCATCTAACATGTTGATGGTGCCATTTCTATATAGTTAAACATTTTTTAATTTATTGAATGTTAAAAGCAAATTTGCAATAGCTAAAAGATTTGTAAGAATCATTGAAGAGTTTAACATTTTAAAAACATGGATAGTGGTCCATATATTGGGGTACACGAGTGTTCATTCCAACAACTCCAAATTCAAACAACCATCTAAAAGTATTAGCATAGATTTTTTTATCAATATGAGTAACTTCAAAATTCAATAGAAAATGACAATCTACAAGAACACAATGCAACCTTCCAGAGAGATAATGAAGGTCCAACAAGTTGAAAAGAGTTACATCAAAAATTCAATTCAAGAACTCAGTTACTTCGAATGATGTTGCACATTTGCCCTTTTGTGCAATTCATAATCATGCCATACACCAATCTTTGGCAATGGTCCACAATCTTGCATAACTCCATTTTTTCCCAAATATCTCAAATTTGTTGTAACTCAAGAAATTTCAAATTACATAGCTCCAACTCACAAGATATGAAAAAATTGGAATTAGATTGACCAATCCTTGAAGAAGGTCGTGAGGGATAGTGAACATGCATGGGTGCTAAATTGAATGTTTACAACTTATCATTTTGGCATTTGTGCACCGTTTTTTGTAGGACGATGTTAATGGAAAGGCCAATTTTCATAAGCATACAAAAGATGCAACACTATTTACAAAGAAAATGAACAAATTATTGATTGGGTGTTACATATGCAACCATTGGTCTATCCATGTCACCTCAACAATTGAAGTTTAAGGTTGTAGAAATACCACAAGAAATAATGACACCATTCACACATGGTGTTCTTGGGCAAAGCTAATGGAAGTGGTTTAAAATAAAATGCCTTCAATTGACTTTGAAAGTGGTTCAAAGGTTGGAAGTGAATAGGACCAAAAGGGTAGGTGTAAAAAATGTTGCAAGATTTTATGCAAATCTAATATAACTTAATGAACTCCAAAACTATCACCCATTCCACATTTGGAATTATGACAAATTGGGAGCATAAGTTGGACATTGTGACCAAGGACAAATCCTCACAAAGAAAGGATCATCTTTTGCACACATAAAGTTATTACCAAAGGACAAGAGTGGATGTATGTGTTTGCTTGTATCAACATGCCACAATGCAATGCAATCCAATGCCTTGATGACCAATCAATTGTTTTCCATTCATATTGTTCTTTTGTCAACTTGATGATCAATAGCATATATGGCATTTCTCATTATAATCAACACCTTCTAATGTGTAATGGAATGAGTTGCACATCATTTTTGAGATTGTCCAACAAGTCAAGAATGGGGTTTGGATTTGCTCACCTTATTGGCCCACACCTTTGAATTCCATGTTTTTGATGCAAGTATCTTCAAGCCATTCAAAATTTCATTCCACAAGTTTCAAGATATTTAGATTATGGCCAACAAACATAGATTTGCATGGAAGGAGGATTTGGCATAATGAACATCATTGGCATTGTAAAAATCCATGATAGGAAATATCTTGAAGGGCTTTATTAGGATAAGGATTTGGCACTTTGATCATAACATGATGGAAGGCAAAATGGGGATAAGCACAACATTTTCAACCATGGGCAATTTTGATTCAAATTTTGACACCACATCTAATGGTGATGTTGATGTTGATTAACAAACACCATGTCATTATTTATGAAGTTCAAAACATGGAAGAAACATACCTTAAACATAACAAAATCAATGTGATTATTTTTTGGAAGCATTTGAAGACAATGATAGAGTTCATGACCTAAACATGTCTAGCCAAACACCAAGATCAAATTCCATTATTTGTCTAAATCCCTTGAGTTAAACATTCACATTTTAGAGTAATGGCATTTGAATGGTACATTGAATAACACCATCAATCAAAAGTAGAATTAAAATCCATATTTCAATGTATTTTTTCACCTATTAACAAAGATGCAATAAAGTTTGATAAATTGAAATTTTGACAAGTAATCACATTCACATGGAAGATGACAAATAACTAGATGAGCCATATTTTTAATTCCATTAAAAGTGATTATTTTAACTATTAATGAAACCTTAAAATTAATGTAGTCAAAATGAGGCAGTGGCCTTATTATGCAAATATATAATACAAATATACCCATGGATATTTCAATATAGATAATGAGATTTATTACCATTTTTTAAAAATAACAATTGTAGGGCCCAAAAACCAAAATTGGTATTAAGAATTAAATGTACCATACTTTTGGAACAATTATACTATATGTATTGTAATACCAGACCCATAAGTTCCCAAAAGGGGGTCACCATAGTGTGTTTTCATCCTTTAAAACTTGGACTAAACTATTCACAAACATATTTTCAAGTCTTAATGTTCCTATGTTAAATAAGTGAAAAAATACATCGAAATATGGATGTTAATTTTACTTTTTGATTGATGGTGTTATTCAATGTACCATTCAAATGCCATTATTCTAAAATGTGAATGTTTAACTCAAGGGATTTAAACAAATAATGGAATTCGATCATGGTGTTTGGCTAAACATGTTTAGGTCATGAACTCTATTGTCATCTTCAAATGCTTCCAAGAAAAATTGCATTGATCTTGTTATGTTTAAGGTATGTTTCTTCCATGTTTTGAACTTCATAGATAATGACATGGTGTTTGTTGATCAACATCAACATCGCCATCAAATGCAATGTCAAAATTTGAATCAAAGTTGTCCATGGTTGAAAATGTCGTGCTTATCCCATTTTGCCTTCCATTGTGTTATGATCAAAGTGCCAAATCCTTATTCTAATAAAGCCTTTCAAGATGTTTCCTATCATGGATTTTTTCAATGCCAATCATATTCATTGTGCCAAATCCTCCTTCCATGCAAATTTGTGTTTGTTGGCCATAATCCAAATATCTTGAAACTTGTGGAATGAAAATTTGAATGGCTTGAAGATACTTGCATCAAAAAGTTGGAATTTATGAAAGGTGTGGGCTAGTAAGGTGAGCAAATCCAAACCCCATTATTGACTTGTTGGACAATCTCAAAAGTGATGTGTGACTCATGTCCATTAAACATTTGAAGGTGTTGATTATAATGAGAATTGCCATCTATGCTATTGATCATCAATTTGACAGAAATGAGCAATATGAATGGAGAACAATTGATTGGTCATCAAGGCATTGGACTGCATTGCATTGTGGCATGTTGATACAAGCAAACACATACATCCACTCTTGTTCTTTGGTAATAATTATATGTGTGCAAAATATGATCCTTTCTTTGTGAGGATTTGTCCTTGGTCACAATGTCCAACTTATGCTCCCAGTTCATCATAATTCCAAATGTGGAATCGGTGATAGTTTTGGAGTTCATAAAGTTATATAAGATTTGCATAGAATCTTGCAACATTTTTTACACTTACCCTTTTGGTCCTATTCATTCAAACTCTTCAACCACTCTCAAAGTTAATTGAAGGTGTTTTTACTTTTAACCATTTCCACTAACTTTGCCCAAGAACACCATGTGTGAATGGTGTCATTATTTCTTGTGTTATTTCTACAACCTTAAACCTCAATTGTTGAGGTGACATGGATAGACCAATGGTTGCATATGTAACACCCAATCAATAATCTGCTCCTTTGCTTTTGTAGATAATGTTGCATCTTTTGCATGCTTATGAAATTTGGCCTTTCCATTAACATTGTCAAGGTGCACAAATGCCAAAATGATAAGTTGTAAACATTCAATTTAGCACCCATGCATGTCCACTATCCCTCATGGCCTTTTTCAAAGATTGGTCACCCCAATTCCAATTTTTTCATATCTTGTGAGTTGGAGCTATGTAATTTGGAATTTCTTAAGTTACAACAAATTTGGGATATTTGGAAAAAAGTGGAGTTATGCAAGATTGTGGACAATTGCGAAAGATTGGTGTATGGCATGATTATGAATTTCACAAAGGGGCAAATGTGCAACATCACTCAAATTCACCGAGTTCTTGAATTGAATTTTTGATGTAACTCTTTTCAACTTGTTGGACCTTCATTATCCCCTTGGAAGGTTGCATTGTGTTCTTATAGATTGTCATTTTCTATTGAATTTTGATGTTGCTCATATTGATCAAGAAATTTATGCTAGTACTTTTAGATGTTTGTTTGAATTTGGAGGTGTTGGAATGAACACTCGTGTACCCCAATATATGGACCAGTATCCATGTTTTTAAATGTTAAACTCTTCAATGATTCTTACAAATTTTTTAGCTATTGCAAATTTTCTTTTAACATTCAATAAACTAAAAAATGTTTAACTACATAGAAATGGCACTATCAACATGTTAAATGATGTGCTACTTCAAATGTGTAAGCTTTACATTCAAATTGAATTTTTTAAATATTGAAGCAAATTTGCAAACTTGAAAAAACCCACATGCATGATAATATTGCATGATGAAAGCTTAGAACCATTTAGAATAAACATTTTAGATAGGTTTAGTGTGTTTCCTAATTATCATTTCTAATTAAAACATCCAATTGAATCCACCCTCAAAACCATCCTCATAAACACCTTAAATATGTTATGATAAATGCATAGAATACACTACAAGCCAATTCCATTATTAACCTAGTCAATATATAAAGTTTTTGTTTTTATGAACTCAATTATGGCTAGAGTTGATTCTTAACATTGATCATTATGGCTCTAGTGAACACAAAAATATGTGTTTTGTGTGACATTAATTTGTCACAAAAAAATGCTCACCATTATATACCTTATATCAAGTGGTGATAGGAGACCACTATAGGTCTTAGTTTAGGATACAATGATAATTTTCGGTGCTTCCACCTTATACACATCTTCCTCCAGGTGCATGGCAAAAATCCAATAGTTATACACACAAGATAAAAGCATGGTTAGGGAACTCAATTTTGACATTTTGAAAATTGCACACCTTACACATTTGAAATTCTAGTTATAATAATTATCAAACTGTACATAGTATAATTATCCTTTATGCGTTTGATAAAAAAAAAATTGGTAGACCATCTTCTAGATTTTTCCTTGTATAAAATTTGGTTGGAAACAATCATCATTGGACTTGTATCAAATCTTGTACATATAAAATTGGTATTGAACTATGTCAAAGTTGTATTGGTAGTATCAATACTTCAATTAAGTTTTTCTCACAAAAAGACTTTGTTTAGGTATTTAAGTTTTTATCTCTTAAAGACTTGCTCAAAAAAATTTAGTGTATAATTGGAAGGCATGTTACCCAGCATATTTTCTCCTTTGTTGTTTCGGGGGCATCTCAAAAAATGAGATTAATGTGATGTTCCTTATGTGGATGATATTGTTCCATATTTTAAAACATCCTCCATTTTTTCCACAAACTTTTCATCATATTTTGCCGGGACCATGAGGAAAGAAACAGAGAAAAGAAAACAATTTGAGCAATCTTATTGGTCGAAAGCTTTAAATTGGTCCCAAGGCAGGAAAAATCAATTGGTTCAGACAAAAAAACAGTGCTAAAAGGAGAGCTCCACGGTACAAGTCCGATTCAAGGATTTCAATTTGCTTCAAATCAGTCCAATTCGGTTCCTAGGAAATTGGACCCTGGACCCACGTCTAAAGTGGGCCTTATTCTTGAGCTCGAGGACCAAAATTTGAACCGCCTATCAAATTGTGTAGGGTAGGGTAACACCCACAATAGGTATATTTTTAAATGCAATATTTTGCCTAGAGACCTACATGTACATGCTAGGTATTGGCATTAGTTGATAACGATATTAGTAAATATTTCATACCAATATATATATATATATATATATAGATACCAATTATTGCTATAGTATTTCATCAGTATACCCATTACCCGTGCAGACAAAAGTGGAATGGAAATGACCAAATTTGTTTTTGAGAGGGTGTCCAGCAGGTACTTGCCGGGTATCAAGGAAAAAGAAATGATACTTTGGATTTCAGAAAACAGAATGGCCATGACTGAGAGCATTTGGTGTAAGATAAACAAACGCCCTTGAAGGAGCCAGCGGCTTCTTTTGTGGGTGCAAAATTTCACCCAAAATGGGAAAAATAAATTTTTTAAAAAGAGAATATTCTGTCAGAATATTCTCATTTTTTCTGAAAAAAATCAAATTTTTTTGAGGATTTTTTATTTAAAAAGATTGGCTGCATTAATTGGGCTCTGCTTTTAGTTTGGTAGCAGTTTCATTGTGGTTTTTTTTTTAATTATTTAAACTTTAGACAGGTTCTAAAAACCTATCGCCATATAATGCTAAATCCCTTTTCAGATGCTAGCCAATTGACATAACATCTGAAATTTGCAAAAACAAATTTTTTTTCAAAAAATCACTGCCCAGGAGTGAGCAACACCCTGCCCCCCTAAGAACTGACCGGTTTTTCTTGGTGTAGTATTTGGACTCTCCCCCAGCCCAAAATTTTCACTGTACGTTCTGAATTGGGGGAGGCCTGTCAAAAAGTTTCTGAAATTTTTCTTTTTAAGTCTTCTTTTTCTTTTCTGCAGCCTTTTCTAAGTTATGATGCAATATGGCAGAAAGCCACCTGAAAGATAACAGGACAACCAGCCCCTTTCTTTACTACGTAGGCAAAGAAGGGGTCCGAAAACAGACCCTTTGAGATCCTGGCCCAAGGCCAACATTTCGACCCTGTTCCCTTCGGCCTCAGCCCAGGATCTCAAATCTGGAAGGGCCTATGTTCAGACCCTTTTCCTATAAACCATGAAAAATGGTAAATCGATCAAGGGTCTTAAATGTAGCCAGTATCAAAAAATACTGGCGCAATTTTTTCCCTGAGTCTGCCCTTTGCCCCGTAATTTTTTCATCTTGTGCTGCCTAGACATGTTTCGTGATACTTAAGCACATGTTTCTCTCATAACTCACCATGTTTAGCGAAAACATGCCACTTGACATTTTACATGAGGTTGCTACTTAGCATGTTATGCGAGGTTACGAGTGTAAAACATGGTGGGTAACAAGAGAAACATGTGCCTAAGCAACACAAAACATGTTTTGGCATCACAAGATGAAAAAATAATAAGGCAAAAGGCCGACTGAGAAAAAAAATTTGCAACAATACTTTTAGTACTAACTACATTTAGAACCACTTTAACGTATTTGAGAAAACATTGACCTCCAGCCATGATCTCAAATTTGGAACGGGTTTATTTTCAAACCCTTTTCCTATACAAATAGGTACGTTGCACCAAGGTCTATTTCATCATCAAATATTAAATTATTGATTTCAAAATAAACTACCCATTTAAGATTACTGTATCGACTTTTAGGGCGTGGAACATTTGCCAAAAATGAGCCACCTTTGAGTGCATACAACTTTAGTTGCAAGAGTTTGTAAAATCATTCAATTTGGTACGTTGATATGTGGGTATGTGATATGTTGGTGTGGTGATAGGTATTGAAAATGTGGATGTTTTTGTCAATTTTTTTGGGTAAAAGGCTGTAGTCACAATCAAAACATCCCAAAAGGAAACAACATTTCAAGATTTTAAAATCATTTTTTTACAAAGAAAACGATTTAACCCAATTTCGATTATGTAATGCATGTAACTTTAGTTAGATGTATTTGAAAATGTTTCAATATTTTATTTTAAACAATTACATCCAGCATTAATTTACATTTAAATGTTTCATATTTTATTTTAAACAATTACATCCAGCATTAATTTACATTTAAATGTTTCATATTTTATTTTAAACAATTACATCCAGCATTAATTTACATTTAAATGTTTCATATTTTCTTGAAAACACATGAAATAATGTTCAATTACTAGTCCTTGAACTTGTAGCCTGAAAATATTGCATGGTGATAGGGTTACATGTTGCCATTAGAGAATTTAGACAATGTACATGATATTGTTTTTATGCCATTTGATATCTAACAACAATTTGTGCACATGGTTTAAATTTGGAGCAATTTGGCATAAATATATTAGTCCTTTCCATTCCTACATCATGTTACAAATGTTGTAATCAAGGACTAAATTGATTTTCTAGGAATCTTAAGGACATTAAATTGTGCATCAAATTTTTAATTTTAACTAACATTTTGTTTCTTACAACTCATAAAACTCATTGAGAATCTTGAAATTTAAGATCTAATATGAAAAGAAAAAATGGTTCATATTTGAATTTTGTGAATTGTAGTCCTTGGCATGTGACATTCCTTTTGGGGTACCCTGATTATGATTGGAGCAAGAAGTAAAAAGTGAACTAAAAAAAATCAGCAATAAGGAAAAAAATAATGGTCATATTGAAACTTTAAAGGTGTGGTGTGGCCTTATAATATGTAGTAAAAACCTATCTACATACAAAATATCTTGATGAAAGAAAAATTTCAAAAAAGTTCAAGCACAAGAAGAATCTCCAACAACTTCTCTAACAACCTCTACAACAACTTTTTGAGATTGTAATTTCTCATAGTATTCAACAAATTCCCCAATTGGACTCAAGTGGAAAGTACCAAAAACTTTCAAATTTCCAAAGAGCTCGATTGTAAACATTCTTTCACTATAATACTTTGCCATAAAATCCTCTTCTTGGAGTTTGAACAAGGGACACTACAAAGGAGTTTTGACATGGGAAATGCATGGTGGACCATCAACAACCTCAATTGCTCATGAACACTATAGGTAGCCCACTAGCCAGTTCAGAGGGAAAAGGAATCCCTACCTGCTTGTTGTACATGATGGAAGTCAATTAATTATCACACTCAAAATCATTCCACAATGCAATGCTGCTTTGAATGTTAGTGACTTCACAAGCCTAAGAATACACCTTGAGAAAGTTCCCAGGTCTGCTGAGTTCAATTGCATATTAAGGTCTGGGGTGGCAGATTATGCCACTTTCTTGATCAACATTGTATGGTATAATTCTGATGATGATCAATACAGTTGTAATAATGATCAAAGCGTGTTTGTTGAACATGATGTTTTTTTAAATTGTTGAGTCTGCCACCCCAGACCTTTATGTCATCAAATGGTCTCTCCACTGCCCATTATGTTGGGTGCATCACCTGGGTCACTCTAATGGGCTCGCTTGGTGCCTTACCCAATGTAACAGGCTTGCCTGGAGGGGCATGACAACTCCATCGTCCATTACCCACTTCGAACAAGGTCAGGGGTTCTGCCCAACAAGAAACCCGTCTCCTGGAAGAACAAAGTCCCTTGAAGCTACCATACTCTGTAGTGATTCTTGACACAATATCTGAGCCTTGGTAGGCAGGGCCAACAAACTAAGTTTTGGGCATTTGATGATGCTGCAGCAGCAAGCAGACACCAACTCAATATAAGTTTAACACAGTGACACTGACCCAATAATACTTGCATATATTGAAACATAAGTTATGATGAGTACTGGTTTTTCTTGATGCAATTTCAGAGGTCTTTTAAGTGAATTATTGAAATTGAAGTTAAAAGGTCAGTGTTTCTTAACACTCATATGGTCTTTAAGTGAATTATTATTGTTCCTCTAACCCAGACATATATTATTTTCCGGTTCAAGTCAGCTCATTGATGAGATACTATCTTCTTGGTACAGTTTGAAGGTCGTCAGTGTCTGGTTGAAATTTGAAGTTATGAAAAGATTGGGGTTGTCTCTTTGCTTGTGTCTCTAAGTGGAGAGAGCCATCTCAACCAGCTCACAGATTGCAGCCCACTCTCCTTCAGCTCTCACTTGTTTCTCCTCAGGATCCATCCAATTGCTGCCTTCTAATTCCCGGGCACTAGTAGTTGGCTCGACAACCATCCCCATTCCCAAACACATCCAATGCTTTAGAATCAAGTTTTGATTTATACTTTTTTGCAACTCAAGTCTCCAAAGTATAATGGAAGTAACAACTAGTGTTGGTCTGGTATGGATTTTTTAATGAAAGTGGAACACACCCACTTAACCATATGTACCAACTTGGGTATGGTTTAAAACTTTTTATACTACTCTGGTTAGTGATTTTATTTTTTGAAAAGGAATATTCTGTCAAAATTCCCTGATTTTATTGAATTTTTTTGTCCAAATTGAATTTTTATTTTAAAAATCACAACAATTGCCTACAATAATTTTTTAAATGGTGCTTAAGATTTTCTGCTTTCGTATTTTGAGTATTGCCAAATTTGGCTAAATATCCTTATGGATGATCACCACTTGAAAGACATCACAAAATTGGAAAAAAAAACACTGAGTCTGGTCTTGGTGTTGAGTTGAGTCCAAGAGTGTTTTAGGGCTGGTATTAGGCAGGTATATATCTGGTATGGAGATCTGTATAAAACTGGTACAAGGCTGGTATGAGTTCTTAGTGCAAGGTCATTAAAAGTTATGTTAAAGGATTACCAAGAGTTTTTTTTATTATTAGAAAGAAATTCTATTTCATGTAGGTTAATCCCTAAGAAGTATCATGGCCAATAAGAAAAAAGGCCTGCAAAAAAGACAGAGAAAAAGTGTTGGCTTACTATCTACAATACACGAAATTTTAAGGTATGCACCATTTCACATTTGAAAGCATTCCTAAGTTTTCAAGTCTAAAATAACCTGGACATTATTATTTGGTTTTTGTGCAATTATCAATCAAATATTCAATAGGTTGCCAAACATGCATGAACATGTGCACTAAATAAATTTGAATTAAATGCCAAGAGAAAGGCATCGATTAGTTAAAAATATGCGAAATTTTTGCATTCACTAATACATTTAGTAGATACCTACTTGTGATAGTATGACAATTTTGAAAATTAGGAATGTTTTGCAATTTGGAAATATAAATGTTATTTCCTATGATGGGCCTGTATGTTGGTTAGAAACTAGATGTTGGATTTTCAATTTTGTGATGCAACGTACCGACTCCAAAACTCCATTTGATGAAATGAATTTTGACATTGGTATATCTTATGGGTAGGTGAAAATTCGTCTAACCAATCTTTCTAACCTCCTCAATGATACTTTGGAAATAGCTTATGTTCATAATGCAGCATATTTTCCATTTGGGCTAAATAATTACAAAAAATAATTTAAAGAATTATTTTTGTGTCATATATCAATGCGTACACAAAATTTCTTTACCAACAAAGTGACATCTTTGTATTCAAAAAAATGATGTCTGCTGAGTAGAAATATGAAGTTGACAGATTGGAGCATGTCTTTACCAGATCCAGAAAAGTAGGAAAGGCACCAGAGAGAAGAGTCGGGGGAGCGGGACGCCAATAACGTGTGATGGAATCGCAATGGGGTGCAAATTTAGTCGGTATTTTTTTGACTCGGAAGCCATCGAGAAATTGAGAGAGAGAGGAAAAAAAAAGAGAAAGAGAGGCAACGTTCTCGTCGGCAATTTTGTACAGTGCGGATTTTGTCCATATGAGAAGTCTGCCTTGTTTGTTGTCTGCTGTGAGTGAGGATTACAAGGGAGCTATGCATCTGAGTTCATTGATCATCGGGGAATTGGGGGAGGGGCTGCTGCTGCTGTTGCTTGGGACTCGAGACCCATTGAGTTTTTAGCAAGTAGTGATCGATGGCCGGCAGCAGTAGTGGCAGCTTCAGGTCATGTAGTACTACAGCTCTTGTTCTATTCCAAATATTAGTGGTCATGGCGCTCTGGGCTCTTATAATGGCTGTTGGAGGACTGCAAGGGGACGCAGGGAGTGATTACCTTGCGGAGAAAGAGAAACAAGTACAGCAAATTGTTGCGCAGGTGGAGCTGAATGATATTCAAACTTGTGGTATGCTGAACTTGGCAACTCAGTTACCAACCATCAATCTTCTATGTTACCACTTCAAGAAAAAAGCGAATTGGCATCAAAGAAGTCTCTACCCTACAGTGGTGGACATTACTAGTGCTCATGGTTTATATAGTCTGCACAAGATCTGCTGCTGCACCTTTGCAAGTGATTGGGTATTCAAGTGTTCAAGAGAATCTATACCAGTGCTCAGTATGTGACCTTACAAAAATATTTCTCGCATCCAAGTTTAGTTATTCACTTTTTTCCAACCTCACCCATAAAACTAAAACTGGGACTGCAAATAGGTCGGAGACTCCTAATAGCAAACCACCTGGATCAAAATCCTTACGATTGGTCAATCAAATCAGGAGCAGCAGTCAGATCATATTTATTGCACTCGTCTCTAATAGGTGTTAGGCTTTGCTATGGCTTTTTTGTGCAAAATCGCTGGGCCAAAGCCATTTTGCTGAGCCAAACTGGCATGTTCTCACTTTTCTTCATCCAATATTCATTTCCAGGATCACGACTCACATACTGAGTACTGGTGCAGTTGCTCTTAGATTGCAGCTCTGGCATACCCCATGAGCATCATTCTAGAGGGTGATCAGTCTTAATTTCTTTGTTGTAATTAGGAATGTGATGAGGATAAACTCTTCTGACTACTTTATGGAATCATGCCTGAGATTTCATGCAATCTGCCTCAAGACAACCATCAGTTGATTTGAAATCATGTTTATTTTGGGTTGGTTCATGAGCAGAGCTTGTGGCAACATGCAGTGCCGCTGCTAACTGCTCCAGACATGGGTGCTCAACTGTACATAGTGACAATTTCCAGTGTGTGGATGTGCCAAACAATAAGTATTGCAATGCGGCGTCTGGTGGCAGCAATTGCACACAACTACGTGCAGAATATAGCATAAGTCATGTCAGGTGACAGCTCTGGAGATAGATAGGAACATCTGCCTTCCTTGGGTCAAGAATATGATGAACTTAGCTTTACCTTGACCATGTTCCTAGTTTCAGATATCAATCTATAGTTTCATTTGCAATTTTTGTTTTTTAAAGAAATTTCTTGTTGAAAAGATTCTATGTCCCATGAGCTTGAATGTATGTAATTTTGTGTGTAAAACATTCAATCACTAATGCCATTAGGTTTTCAAACTTTGAGATGGCTGATTAAGCTGTTGAATCTGTCATGGAGCCGCTAGGGTTGGCAATATTTGCGGGTAACATGTAGCCCACTAACTATGTAACCATTCTCTTACAGCAGTGTGTGTGTGCTTGTAATTTCAGTCTTCCTCCAGGAACGTCCTTGGCAAATGTGCCAGCAGAGATGGGCAACAGCATTTGCAGTCAGAGGTTGCTGGACTCAATATTTCAAAGCATCTCTGTCCCCAATAATTACACTGTTTTGTATTATGGTGCCGTTGATGGTACCTTTCGTTCATTCCCTGGAAGGGTGAGAGGACACAACCTTCATATATTTTCTTACCATGTTCAGCTTAAAGCACATACATATGTTGTTGAGGCAACTTGTTCTCCATAAGAATGTATTAACTAATCAGGTATAACAAACTCACTGGATGTGTTGCTGTAGAATATGTAATGCTGCAAACTTGATTGAAAATATAGGTGCATGTCTGCTCAAGCCCACAGAGCAAGTTTTTTACTATGGAAACTACTATGTAGGGCAAGAAGGCATGGCCATTTCCCACAATGCTTTCGCTAGATTGTGGTAATCTTATACTTGGATATATCTTGATCCAAATCTTGGATTTAGACTTGTGAAGTAGAAGTTCCTCCAGCATTTAGCAGAATACTCCAGGAAGCTAATTAGAGTCTGGGTGGCAGCTGTTGTGCCAGATGAAAGCATCTATGTAATTGTGCAAGCTGAAAACTCCAGGAAACTGATCAGAGTCTGGATACTAACTGTTGTGCAGGTTGAAAACAGCTCTGATTGTTTAAGTTTTGACCCACGCATCCGACCTTGGTGCATCCCTAAACCCTAAACCCGCATGTCTGTGATCATCAAGATCACAGATCTATTCACTAGAATGTGACATTTTTTTAATCTTAAAAAGTCTGTTGAGTGAAGTGATAATATGGCCTAGGAGCATGAGAGATTTGAGCATAACCCTCCACTGCACTTAAGAAAATATGTAATCAACTTCAAATAATTTCTGAGTATTGAACACAAACATATCACCATAAGTCTCGAGTGCGAATATCCAAAGCCTTACTTTATTGAGATAGTGTAAGGTAGAAGCATGCACAGGACGGCCTCTTACATTTCTATGAAAACGACAACAGTTCAAAAAGTAAGGTAAAAAGAATAAAGCATTTGAAAAACAAAGTTAAAGATTGGTTTTTTCCATTTATATATCTAAATTCGTATACTTATCAATTACCAAAATGTACTATATTCATCAGTAAATAAAAGTGGATATTGACTTTGATCCCACTTATAATTAGGTTACAATAATACCCTGCAAATGTAGGAATACCCAATAGATGCAAAGAGTGACATCCCAGAGGACTAGGCTTGATCTAAGTTCATGATCTGCAAGGAGATTGTGAACCATTTGCATTGAAACTGCAACTTAACTTTGTTAGGATTAGTGATAATTCTCAAGAACATTGGGAACTTGTGGCGATGGGGGAAATAATTAACACCCTTGTGTCTACGGTTCAATTTTTCATGTTGTTTGTTGGCCTTGCCTACTAAGGCAAGGATATTGTGTTTAGATTCATTATCAAGTACAGTAGCTTAAGGGATTTTGACCCCTAGGTAATAATAGGTCTATTTTAATATGAGGATTTTTGAAAGATGATATTTTGGCTCATATTTAAACTTGAGATTAGTTATAGAGTTATAATATCTTGAAGGGTTTTGGTTTCTTTTAGACAATTTTTTGAAGATTATAATTTTTGCATGGTGAAATATTTGAGTTTCTATAACTCTTCTTTAGCCTTAAGAAACTTTTTTAATGTAAATGGCAAGGCCACAGTGTGATGCAACCCCTTGTTCAATCTAAGAGCAACTACAAATGGCTCATAGGCCCTACCTATATCATGGTCCCAAATGTCTATTTATGTTATTTTTGTTAATCAAAGCATTTGAAGTTATAATAGATACTCAAATGCTATTATTGATAATGCAATTTTGTAATGGTTGGCTACAGGTTATCATAATATTCACAGATGGAGAATTTGCATTGAATAGCTCTGTAATACTCCCCCAAACCCAACTAGGGCCCGGTGTTAAAAGAGGTCATTTACAAACTCCCCCCACCAAATGATGGGGACATTTTCCTTCCAATAATTCCCTTCTTAGTAGTCTATGCTGGATAGGAGGGACTTTTGAAGTGATCGAGCAAGATATAACCAATCCTCTATATGCAGTTCGATCATACTTCTCCTACCTTGCTTCGGCACAGATGGCTTCTCGTCAAGTACAAGGAAAACCTTTGTGGACCAGCCCTTATCAGAACCGTGATGTGGTCGGTGGATATATCAGCACTGTCACATATCCAGGCAAGAGCCAAGAACCCAACTCTGTTTTCTCTTTTCAAAAGAACTTGTTCATTTGGGAGTCTTTCTTGTTCACATGGTGCAAAACATTTGAAGAAGCATAGTTTCCACCTTACTTGACTACATGTAGCAAAATAACAATAATTTGGGAAAATTGGGTAACTAAGCAGTTCTTCAAAAGTTGGAAATTACTTACTTGCTTTCATGTCATTAGAAAAAAGAACTCGTGAAAATTTTAATAACTGCAATAACGACATGTATAAAGGTGCCATCCATTGAAGGGTAGTAGTTCGGTGAGGGTCGAAATTGGGCACCACAGATCTCATCCTTTGTTGTTTCTTCTTGGCCTTATTTTAACGATTTCTACACCAGTTTGCTACAAAAGCTCCTTCCCAGCATTTTGTCATATGATCTGTAGTATGTATGTACATGGCGTCGTATGTAAAAGGAGTTATATTCCAAAGAAACTGTTAGATGTATATGGGGTGTGTTCCACTTGTTATTCAACGGAATTTTCAATTCATTGTTGTTCATGGACGGGCCTTGGGTTTGGACTAAAGCATGGGGCATATTGTGGCTTGTAACCTTGAAAGCAGCTTTTGGATTGGACGGGCAATTGTTGGGAGTTGCGGGTATAGATGTTTACATTGATGAGCTTGGCAACATTGCACAATTGGTAAGGGATGCTTTGAAGAATCACGCAAGTCAAGGGAATATTCAACCTGCTATTGTTACTCTAAACAACCTAAATTGTAGCCTTGCAGTGAGTACAATTGACTATCCTTTGGCTCTTTAATCCTTATTTCCTACAACAAAGAGTAGGTGACTTTGCTTTTCACTTCATTCCCAAAAAAACCAACATATGAATATCCTTTGGCTTCACAATGCAAGATTCGTAACAAACCCTAAAAGGAAACATGGTTTCAAACTTGTTTAATACAAGTCACTGTATAGTTCATGGTGTCTAGGGTGAGAATATATTAGGATTAAATAATGAGCTTAAAACAATATATCACTTTGAAAGGTAGCAAAATGTTCATATCTTGTCCTTGGATGGGACGTGAACATCACATGATTGATATTGATGTTCATGATCGCATGATGTTCACAGAATGCAAGTTACCCTATTGCTGCTGATCAGCATTGTGGACCAAGTATAGCACCGACTAATGGAGGCATTTGCACTCAAATTGATTCCACAGACACCTTTGAAAGCATGGTGTGCTCTTGTATCACATGTAGTGATGGAGACTATGGAGAGCAAATTCATGTTGGGGAAATTATCGGGGTTGCAATCACAGGGGCCATTGCATTGGTTGTGATAGTTCTTATGCTCACCTTCAAATGCTCTTGCCAAAAATTTGGGGATTGGGTCATAGCATTATGCTATTATAACCAAGGACCTCAAGATCTTTCGGAACCCAACCCCCAATTATCCATAATTTTGTTGATACTCCTCATGATATGCAATTGGACCCAGTTAAGTAGACTAATGTAACCAGACTAGGTAATAACTTTTCTTCAATTGTAATGTGAAAAGCACCAATGTCTGATTAGGGTGTCTTGTAGGCATATCTTGGCTCCAAATGGGTAGGCTCCACCTGCCCTTGTACAAGCAACAAGAGCATGAAATGGAAGGCTGAAATGTGTTCTCTAAGATATACATTCTGAAAATGCTAACCAGGCCAAAGGTCTTTAATGCACTGGTTTCATAAGCACATACATTTCCCCTCTGCATGAATCAAACTCCCTCAATTTCCCTTCCCCCAGGCCTCCACAAAAGACTTCCTCCAACAACCTTTTTAGTGGAATTGGAGGGCATGTTACCCAGTTTATATTTTCCTCCACTATTTGGGAGGGGTATTTCCAAAACTAGAACACATGTAAAAAATGCTCCCCATTTTTGTCCTATTTTTCCCATGATAACCAATGGGTATCACGAAAAAATAAAATTGGAGCAAACATTTGCTTGATAAAGCCCTCAGCCATGGGGCTTTACCAAAATCAGGCCCATGAATGGTTTCTTTCACCTTGCACAGGCCGCTATCCATTGAATGTTGACCCAATTCCAATAAAGCCCGCTGCCTTGGGCTTTACCATGTACATAACCTTTATAACCTTTATCACCAACATATTCACAATCTCCACACGAACATGGTACATGTAACCCGTAACATGAAACACAAATTCAATGAGGCATGACCATGCAACCGCATATTATGGAGCCCACCGTGCATGCAACAATATTGCATGGACCTTTTTTAATCATGCATGTGAATGTGACCTTGATCATGCAACCTATTGGTTATGTGCCTAATGTCTCTTCATACCCCAATATAATGCAACATCTCATTTATGTGATACTAGATCAGCAATGAGCATAATAAGCTTGGGTTAGTGTTTGGTGTGTAGGGCGTTGTCTTTTCTAGTCTTTTGTGGAGACTATTATTCAAGCAAAGCTTTTCTGTGGAGCAAGCATAGACCTAAAGTTTGGGTTGTAGCATGTCATCAATAAGTCCAACTTTATACATGTAGTTAGCAAATATATTATATTTTTAAAAATCCACTCTACTTCCCTTGCACATAATCTCTTGCACTTTTCCTTTTAATAATTTCAACCTCTTGAGAGTTTGTGTTACATAAAAGACCTTGACAACTACTAACCAATGTACATGTGCTTCATTGGAAATATGGCAACCTTACATTTTGAAGATTCACTTGTTTCAAACAGCCTTGTGTTTTTACTTACATTGTTCAAAGTTTATAACATATGCAACTCATTCGCACTAATATGGCGGAAAATAGTATAGAACCAAATAACATAGGGTCTCAAAGTCTCTTAGTAGTTTCACACTTTGTTGAAGGTTAGTATATTTTTGTAAGGAACATTTTTTTAATATTGTCTTGCATTGTACTTAGGTTGCTTGTGTTGCTCCTATGTCTTCCCGTTTTTACAAAAAAAATAATTATTACATAAATTAGTTTGTACAACACATATGCTTTGAAGGTGATCCTATTTTTTGCAACTACGTATTTGAATTCTTTCAACATGTACATCTTATACCTAGTCCCTCACCCCTAGGCCCCTTATTTGGGGAATTGCCCCACCCTAGGACTTTAACCCTACACATAAATACGCCAATGTGAATCTCAGCATCCAACATAGTAGCTCTTTAGTGGATTGATTTTCCCTTGCACCTGTAGTTGTGACGACCATGGATAATTTACATCTTATAGTTGTATATTCTTGTTCTTTCTCCCTTATTGCTATTTAGAAAATGTGTTGAACTTGGATCTTACCAGCCTTCTCTTTGGGTGAATTAGCTTAGCATTATTAGTTTGCCTCTTTGAAAATTTGCACCCAACTATAAGTCCCAGTTCTAGGGTAGTGCAACTAGTCAGTGTCTGTTGAGTTTGTCACCATTTAGAAAGCTTTTGTCATAACAAAAGTTGGTGGGAACACAATCTCCAACAAACTTCTTATAGGATCAAGTGTGATCTGCTACCCAGCAGATGAGCAAGATTTGAGGTTTAGGATAAAGCCCCAGGGAGGGGGGCCTTGGGCTTTACCCTACACTACACTTAAGGAGTAGGTATCAGATCCTTTCTCTTTTCTCGGAGCGAGATTGAGGTATGTAAGGTGCCCTCCAAATGCACTAGAAATTTCTCCAAGTGCTTTCTGTATTGAAACCACCCATGAGAAGATATTGACATAAGTAAGGTGGCCTCCAAATACACTAGAAATTTCTCCAAGTCTTTCCATATTGAAACCCCCCAAGAGAAATATATTTGTTGGATTTGCATTACAATCAACATGAGTATTTGCTCAACAAATTACTTGGATTTCAAATGCAGTACTGCAAATCCCAGTATGAACACTTACATTGGAAGGAAAGGTGCAAGTAGTGGTGGTGGTGGCTTTCTTGCCAATCCATACCCAAGCTGGAATCCAGCAAGACCAAGAGGAGATGCAGCATTGGACAAAAGTGGCCATACTTCTCTTACTGAGAAGGAAAACCCCATCCAAACAACAAATCATACCTCAAGATTGAATGAAGATTGCAAACCAAACAAAATTGTACCTCAAGCTTTCAATTACAATTGCAAGCTGAACCAGAAGCTAGCAATCTTCCTTTATTGCTACTGGAAAAAAAAAGCAGCAGATTGCAGCTTGTAAAAGCCAAAGGAGAAAGCACCAAGTCCATGTCTAGAAGCAATCCACAAACCACTTCAGAGTGCTTTATTTTTCTATAGAATCCATTCAGATCCTCTATTGCTTCTCCCAAAGAAGGTAGTCTCGAGAGGGAGAGCAAGCAGCTGAAGATGGAGAGAAAGCAGTAGCCCTCCCTACAGCCATCAAGCAACCGACACTCAGTCTTTACACAGTTGTCTGCAATCTCCATCTCCATCTTCTTGAGCAGCAGCAGCAGCTGGAGATGAGCTTCTTCTTAGTTCCCTACATCATCATAGCTTCTCTATGTCTCTCTCTCCAAATGGACATGCGTCCGTTCTCAGAGAAAATGCACGTGGCTCCTTATGTCTCAACCCTATCACTTATTTTGTTTGTGCCACCACTGGTGTAATCTTCACTATCTTTGCCATCTTCACTCAACTTCTTGTGTGTTTCCTCTGTTCAGAATCCCTTTTCGTTCTTGCAGGGTTGATCATTGCTGTTGTTACTTCAACTGTTTGCTTTCTGCCTCAAGGCTGGTATTTCAATTTCAAGTTGAAGAGAAGAAATCTGAGCTTTGCGTTCTTGAACAGCATTTTTTCTTTTGCTTCTTTTGTGCTAAAGCTACAATGTTGCAAAGCTCAGAATACATTACAAGATGGGGTCTTGGCCGTTGTTATTACTTTATTGGCACTTCAGGAAACTTGCTCCATAGGGTTCTGCCATCGACGTAAAGCCGGCATGGACGACAAGAAGAGCCTGGCTTGTTGATGAGGCTGCTGCTGGTGATGTTCTTCCGCTTCTCCTCCTCCTCCTTGCGTCGTCAAATTTGTAGGGTTTGAGCTGCTGTTCCAATCTGCCTCAAGCTTCCTGTATAGCACTACCCACGGCGCTTGCTCTGCTTCTTTCCAACCTTTTCCAGTCAGCTGCACACTATTCACATACCCAAAAACAGAGTGTACTCTCTTCTTCAACACTTGTGCCATCATCTTGATCATCAACAACAACACCACTGCTACTCCGCTTCTTCTTACCAGATGATGATGGTATTACCTGCAAGTAGATTACACAACAACTTCCAATTCAGAGATTTTCTTGCTTTTTTTTTTCCGGGTTGCAACAACATCCAAAACAGAATTTGTAATCAATCTCTCTACTCAGGACCCAACATTAGTTCCCCTCCAAAACGGATCTTGGGATGACAAGAACTTGTACTACTACTACTACTACTCCTCATAGTGCAATGGCTCTGTCCCTTATGGCAATGTTCTATGAAATTCCCAAAAATGAACTTTGGTCATGACTCCATTGTCAACAAGAACTACTACAACAAAGTGCTCATGGTGCAATGGCTTTGTCCCTTATAGCAAGTGTAAATATGAAATGTTCTATGCTTATGACAAGTGTGAATATGACATGTTCTATGAAGTTCCCAAAAATTGAACTCATAGTTTTGTGTTGTAACAACACACTGGTGGATAGTCTTCAAAATGTGGGACCAAATGTAAAACTAGATCATTCCATAGTCTCTCCCTTACAAGCAAAGAGAGAGACACACAACAAACATCTAATGAACATTCCTCAAAATGTGGGACCGAATGAAAAACTAGATCATTCCATAGTCTCTCCCTTACAAGCAGAGCAAGAGAGAGAGACACACACACACAACAAACATCCAGTGAACATTCCTCCAAATGTGGGACCAAATGAAAGATCATTCCATAGTTTCTCCCTTACAAGCAAAGAGAGAGAGAGACAACAAACATCTAGTGAACACTGCTCAAAATGTGGGACCAAAATGAAAGACTATGTATCATATTCTCTTCCTTACAAGGGACAGAGAGCAAGCAAGAGAGAGGCAGCAAACACTAGATGAACATATCCTCAAAATATGGGACCAAATGAAAACTACATGGTTCTCTAGTCTCTCCATTAACACACAAACCAACAAACACACCTAATGCACATTCCTCACAAAATTGTGGGACCACATGAAAAATACCTGCTTCCCTAGAGTGTGTGTGTGTGTGTGTGTGTGTGTGTGTCTCTCTCTCTCTCTCTCTCTCTCTCTCTCTCTCTCTCTCTCATGTATGAGTCAGCAAATGCTCTCTCCATCAATGTCAGTTGACAGTTGACATTGCTGTGTGTGCAGAACTTGTTGCAACAATATCCTCTTTCTGCCTAGATAAAAGCAAATCCTACCCAAATGTGAAAAAATAAATAAATAAAACTCTAAAGCTGAAAGTTTTGCTTACCACAACTGTCCAAGCCTAGAAATTTTGACATATGGAATTAACCTTGGCTTGGCTTGGCTTTCATTTGCCTTGCTTATTGGAGCCAAGAAATTAGGGTATTTCTCAACTTTTTATCCATTGCCAAGTTTCTTGACTTGGGTCATTTGCATAGATCTTGATTCAAGAGTCAACACCTAAGCCTTAAACCCTAGACCATCAATTTGATTAGGTAGTACAACGTTGTTAGTGTACTAACAACAATTTTTGATCCAGGGTTGTGTGTAGGGTTTAGGGTGCAGGTGTACCTAGACCTAGTTTGGGATTGGGTTCGGAGTTTGTCTTCTTGAAAAATCATCAAATTACAAATGGTTTAAACTTTTATTTAAACCCTAAATGTGATGTGTCTGGTGCCAATGTACCAATGTGAGACTCTTTCCCAACCCACATCCACACAAATAGACTGTTTCCTGAGTTTCACCCTGTCTTCCTTTTTTCCCTGAGCGCCTCCGCCGTTGCTGCTACATAGATTTTCACTGGTCCTACCTAAACAGCTACTATAATTCCTCTCGAACCTTGTGCATTAAATGCTGATATTCACCATTTGGTACTGAGTTTCAGCATTTCATCCTGAGATTTAATAAAATGTCCTTACTTTGTGGATACCACTAAAAGAGGCGTTAGGGGGTGAAAGGAGGCCCAAAGACCGGGTGAAGACAGGGTGAACTGTACAGATAACTCTAATGTTCACCAAAATTAATTTTGAAAAAAAGATGTTCTTAGGGGTTTAAACTCCGAATTTCAAATTACACTTTTGATAAACTAAAATTAACAAATCACCAATTGTTTGGTCCTACAACTCAAAACCTTCTAAGAACTGGAATTCAATATTGACAAATCATGGCTTTGGCAAACAAGGAAGCAATTTTTCAAGTAATTATTACATTCACACAAACGGAAGGTAAACACTAATCACAGACTCCAAATGAGACTTGGCAATGCTTATATTACTGGTGTGTTCAAGAAGAATAATGGAAATCTGAATTTGAGTTTTGACTTCAAATATTGCTCAAGAACAATAATGGCAATTGGCATTTGAATTTTGACTCTCATGATTGACAAGAAAGACACCAAATCTACTAAGGGGTTATCACACTGTGGCCTTGCTGATTACATTAAAAAAGGATCTTAAGGCAAAAGAAAAATTATAGAAACTCAAATATTTCATCATGCGAAAATATAATCTTCAAATAAATCTCTAAAAGAAACCAAAATCCTTCAAGATATTATAACTCTAGAACAACTAATCTCAAGTTTCAACACAAGCCAAAATATCATCTTTCAAAAATCCTCATATAAAGATAGACCCATTTACCTAGGGGCCAAAATCCCTTAAGCTACTATATACTCTATAATGAATCTAAACACAAAGACACCTAGGTGGTTCCATTGCACAACATGCTTGCCTAGCTTGACTCAAGCCTCAATTCCAAATTGTCAAGAATACATCATCAAAAAATGCATGTCTCCAAAAACTTACATTGCATTTCACCACTGAAACTCTTGGGAAGCTTTGGAACTTGGAAAGAGAGCTTGAAAGATCGAACAAAATACCTGAGTCTTCTTGTGGGACACCCTAAACCCCAAACCATAAAAATGTAGGTCGTTTTGGTGTTTGTTGGTGCAGAAACAGGAGAAGAGGAAGACTAGAATTTCGGGAAGTTTGAGAATGGAATTTTCTGAAGAAGAAGAAGAAGGACCATTCTCGGTAGGGGCATACTACAGCCGGGATTTTGAGTGGGAAGCTTTGGGACAGGAGGTGGAGAGTTCACCTGGGTTCTGTATCTTGATAGGAACCAGAAACCAGCTTCTGTTTCTGGGTCATTGGATCTCAAAGGTAAGAAGAATTTTCAAACCCAGCAAGTCCAGATTGCAGAGCTTGATACCCTAGAATCGGGCAAGAGAAGTTTGGAACTTGGGAAAGGAGTAGGAGTTCCTCAAAGGCCAAGAAGTTCACGTTTGATGTCAGTTTCAAAGCTTATGTCCACTGCTGCAAGTGCAACAGCAGGTTCAAGTTCCAGTTCACAATGTAGCAGCTCCAGTGCCTTGAGCTCAGAGTCTAGAGCATGGCAGGCTTTTCACACTCGCCATTCCAAAAAGTTGTTTTTCAAGGAGCGTCGGTACTTGGGGAACGAATTTCCAGAGCTTCTGCAGGGAGCAAGCTGTATCCTTGAAATTGGGTGTGGCACTGGGAGCTCAGTGGTGTCAATTCTCAGAGCAAATCCCCGTGTTACAATGTTTGCCTGTGATTGCAGTGAAGCTGCTTTGACAAAAGCTTCTGAAATTGTCAGCAGCTTGAGTGCAGAAAGTCGCACACAATTCTATCCCTTCCTTTGTGTTGTCGAGCACGAAATTTTTCCCTTCTGGCTCCTTTGTTCTTCTTGCAAGACAACAGGTTTTCAATCAGATGATATAAGAGCTTCTAAAGCCAGAGTTGGAAGAGGAGGCGGCGAAGTTGGAATTTCTTTAGAACTTGGTATGGAAAAAAGCTCTCCACAGCTTGATTTCTGCAGTGGAATTGGGATGGAAGCAAGGGAAGAATTAGGGTTTTTTCCCTCTGAACTTTGTACTGAGCTCAGTTCTTTCGGGGGTAGCTTGAAGAGCAGACTAGATCCAAAAACCTTGGAAAACCCCACAATCTGCATTGAAGACACCCAACACTCTAAGCAGGGTGCTTTAGAGTGTTGTATTAGAGGTGAAATGGCCAGCAGCAACAACAGCAACAACGGTCTTCTTCCAAATTTTTCAGCTTCCAGATGTGAGGAAAAACCACCCTTGATTACACATTGCTGTGTGGGTGGTATGGACATTGTTATGTTAATTTTCACTCTCTCAGAAATTCCTGTGGCAAGCATGCCTCACGTATTGGCCAAAGTCCTAGCTGTTCTGAAACCTGGAGGTTACCTGCTGTTTCGGGATTATGGTCTGTATGACATGACAATGCTGCGGTTTGCTCCATCTCAGCGGATATCACATGATGCAGGTGTACCTCTGTATCAGCGTGATGATGGGACTCTCTGCTACTATTTCTCTGTCAAGACTTTATGGGAGCTTTTGACCACAACAGGATTGTAGAAGAAGAGTTAGAGTATTGTTGTGTGAAGTTGATTAATCGGCGCAAACAAATGCCCATGAAATGAGTCTGGGTTCATGCCAAATTCCGGAAGCCTTTTGCCACAATTTAGTTAGTGATAGATGAATGTAGATCTCAGGCATCATTCCCAATCTGCCTGTGTGTACTGTCAATATGGGTGCCTAATTTTTAACTGACAAAGGGACTACACAACATTAATTTCGAGACATCTTTCAGGGTTTAAGGATTGGGTTGCAGGTACGCAATGTCAATTTCAAAACATCTTTTAGGGTTTCAGGATTTGGTTGCAGGTTCTATTTGTCAGCATAGCATGCAGTTTGTTGTCATCCAGTATCCTTAATAGCCACTCTCATGTAAAGATTTGGTTTGAATACCTATGCACATCTGTTTGAAACTTTCAGTTTTTTTTTTTGCAGATGAATTTCAAGAGCACAAGCTGGTGAAAATGATACAAGAAACTGTGATAACAAATTGTAGGACTCAAGAACAGACTGATCAAAATCTCATTTGCAATCATTGCAATGGCTGAGTGAGTGAGGGAAACCGAAATACAAATTCTTTGAAAATGTAACCCATTGTGGTGGCCTATGTATTGAGAGGACAAAAAAGTTTCAGCAGTAAGGAACTGAGCAAATAGTTCTGAAGAACCACTGTGGGTCTGAAGAATCAATCATATAGTTTACAATGACAACAAGAAGTGGTTTTTGTCATCTTTTCTTGCACAATTTTGTACTGTGTTTGACGAGAGGGTGCTTGCAGACATGCTTGCAGCTTGGTCACGGACAATCAGGTTCATTGCTCCAGGGAAATGGCGAGCTCCACTGTATTTATAGATCATGCACGTAATTCTTTTGTTCCTAGCTAGCTGCCATCTTCTACAATTGCAGCAAGAATTCAAGCTGCATCTGAAGTTTGTTGATAGCCTAGCCAGTCAGGTTGATGATCTTGCAGGATATATGTTGCATGGATCTGGCCCAATGTGGAAGCACATTGCCAGGGAGAAGAAGAATACAAACAAGGGCTCATTTTGAGATCAGGCTCCAGTCATGGGCCATGGCTTTGAACTCTGATCTACTTTTGAATTCTTTTGATTCCTGGCAGATCCACATTGCTGTACAAAGTATAGTTGCGCCATTTGTTGGGTTTCACAGTTGTGTACTCTAACACAAACTTGGTCTTCATCAATTTGAACTCCTTGAAAGTATTCAACAGATTCCACTCTTCCCGGACCAGAAAGCCAATCAACAACCACGTCTTGGTATCACCCTTGCAAACCTCCAGCACAGCATGATGAAGCTCTTCCATGGGTATGTAGAAAAACGGCGGATCGAACACAACCACTCTGAAATTTGTCTTGCAGCTATGGTCTGCAAGTGGCTCTGGGTGCCAAATATCCCAGTACTGAAACCCAGGCAAGTAGGAGAAGCGTCTATCGATATCCAGCAAGCTGACAACTTGTTCTGGATCCTGAACAAAGTATGCTTGCGCCAGTGATGGAGTTGCAAGACACCATATGTTTGGATTGAAACACAAGGCGTGGCACAGACTGCACACTGTGTTCCTGGTCCAACGGTACTGTTCTAAATCATGGTGCTCCACAAAACATCGTTGAACATATGACGGACATGGTAAGGCCGATCTGGAGTACTGTTGTCTCTAGTTTGTGCCATTGTTTCTACAACCTGCTTTACTTAGACAATGTCTATTGCTAGTTCCTTGGGTGACTAAAAAGCTTGAATGAGCTGGGAGAAAAGTTCTGCTCAGAGTTAGATCATGCCTGAAGGATCACATATAGATGTTACTCTTAGACAAACAAAGGATTCAGCTAAAAACTGGAAGCAAGATCGTCACAGTCGAGTTCCAAGTTCTTGGCTACTCAAAAGCTTAAATGAGCTGGAAGAAAACTTAGACTTCAGATTACAAATCTATTTTATTGCTCCTAACAAACAAACAAATGATTCTACTAAACTGGAAGCTGATGGATACTGGTTGAATTCCAAGTTCCTTGGCTACTAGAAAGCTTGAATGAGGTTTTTAGGAAATTGTTGTTGTTGAAAACAGATAGACTGCTGAAGGATCACACTAGAGATCTCTTAAAACAAACAAAACTAGGACTTACTCCAATTCAAGCTTTTTGAAAATACCCAAGTGAACAGACTTGAATATTGGGAGGGATCCACACTGGATCACAAAAGAAATGAGATGCAGACGAAGAAGACTTGATGGAGGCTTGAAGGGAACACGTTGGGAACATCAAAATCCAAACAATCCACTCTTGAAAAACACTTTGAATTTATGTGTAATAGAATTCTCCTTTTGTTATTATTGCATTCACCAAGTCTGTTTAACTTGTTGCTAAATGATTTTTTTCATGAAATCATAAAACTTCAAGTGTAAGCAAAGTAGAGTGTATTATGATGCACTTCTTTTCAATGACTTTTATTAACAAAGAAAAACCCATGTTTCTGCTAATTTACATTTCTGCTATTAAAAATTTCAATTGTTTAACCTGAAACCATTGTGAAAATGTTTCAATTGTAAAACACTAAACACCAAGGTGTGTAATTTCCACATATTTTTCTTGTCCAAACAAATGCAATCATAGCAACCTTTAAAATGTGAAAGCCATATCCTTTCAAAAATACCATATAGAAAATATTATCATGCACAAATTAGATGATCTATTGCTTATTCTTTAAGCTTATGTAAAATCTAACATCGATTTGATTTTATAGTTATTTTCATGCGTTGTTGTGCCTTAGTTTCAAAAATGGCAAACAAGGTTTACAACAAGAATTTGACCTTAGTAATGAAGATTTATAACCAATAGCATGGCAATATAAATGTCAATTGTGTTAACATGAGTGATTGTCAGGTTTTGCAGAATCTCTTGATGCATTGCCCATCACCATTTGACACATCAAACGAGCTCAAAGAAACAATATGATCTAGCATGAACAAGTAACTTTATGATCTCACATCACAAAATCAAGGAATAATGTACATAAATGAGCATCCAATAAAAATGGTTGAACACTTTGGACAAGCATAGTGATACAATGGAAAGGCCCAACAAAATTGAAAAAGTCATTGAAAGGGTATTGTGTAATATAATATAACATATATTTCTTTATTCATTTATACATGGAAGAAGACAATACCCTTTCAAAGGCGAAAGAGTAGGTGGTAAATCAAATGTCTTTTTATTTTTAAAACACAATCCAACTAGGAATGAAAAGCATATATCTAATATATTAATTCATTTGTCTATGTGTCTGTCTGAACCCCTCCATTCCAACCTGTTAACAATCTCTGTGAGGCCGATTTTGCAACCCCCTAGATAAAGATGATTGCTGAAGAGAGTGCAACGTGGCTGTCTGTGCTAAATCAAGAAGAGCAAACAAGGTCCCGAAATGAGCCGCACCTGGCCTGAAATGTTCCAGCGCCAGGTGCAAGTCGTGGTGGCGGAGAGACACACGCTCGTTGGATCCTCCGTCTCCCCGCACCAGCCACCGATCGCGTTATTAATAAATAAATAAAATGAAACAAAAAAGAAAAGAAAAGAAAAAATATTTTTAAAAGGGGAAAAACTAAAAAAAAACAGAAAAACACTTTAACAAATATAAATTTTTTTTAAACACTTAAAAAACGAAAAAATTGAAATAAATATAAAATAAATATAAAATAAATATATTTAAACATGAAACAAAAAAAGGATATACAATAAAATAATCTTAAAAGAAAATTTAAAAATAGATGACAAAAAATATGAAAAAATAATAATAATAACAGAAAATACATTAAAATAAAAAATAAAAAAGATTAAAGTTTCTAAAAAAAACTAAAACATGAACCGGGTTTAAAAAAAACGGGGGACTTCACAGTATTTGAAGGTCACACGTACCCACTGGTATATATATAAATATAGTGCATTTCTCCAAAAGTACCTTACACTATGGTGTCAAGAACAGAAGAAAATGTTGTGAACTCAAGGTCCGCGTACAATTCTGTTGCTTATATATATAAGTATAGTGCATTTCTCCAAAAGTATCTTACATTATGGTGTCAAGAACAGAAGAAAATGTTGTGAACTCAAGGTTCGCGTACAATTCTGTTGCTTGTACATCCTCTGGTCCAAGCTCAAAAAGATTATCTCCCTTCACAAAGGTAGAGAATGCAAAAGCTGGGAAAATATTATCTGGAAATGGAAGCTCTGCAAAGTTCACAACCACGTAATGTTTTGCAAGCCATTAAATTTTCCATTTAGTTTCAAAGGTAGTACTCTTAATGACGGTCCACTTTTAAATCAAGTTAAAAGAAGATGACATTTACAACATAATAATATTATAAGAACTTGCTTCTATCCCAACTTATGTGGGTTAAGTGGTACCTCATATAAATATAAACATAAATAAATAAATAACCATAAAGTAGATATGCATTTAAAGAATCATCAGCATTATTTCTTACCATCCAACTGTGCTTGTATCACGGATCCAGGGATGTAGTTTTTCTTGAGGTTGTGACTGATTTTCTTGTCAAACAACTCCACAGTCTCATTCAAACTCAAAATGTTGGTCTTTGGACAAATCACAAGTTGTTTATTCAGAGTCCGGGGATCATCAATCGCTTTGATAGTAGCCAATGCAACAGCATCCTCAGCAACAAAAATTGTTGTGCCAAGAGTAGAAAGTTTAAGAAATTAGAAGACATAAATGAATGATTCAAATATCTCAAAAATTAGTGCTAATCCACATAATTTGGAAGCAAATTCATCATTTTTGTTACCTTTCACATTCCCATCACCAAATATGGCAACTTTGTCACTTGGCAGCACTTGCAAATTCTCTTTGAAAAACAAGGACACGCCATAGGCAATGAAGGAATTGTTGTTCACAAATGTGTAGGGAATTCCTGCCTCCCTTATAGCATTGCGAATCTCAACCTTGCGATGAAACACAAATTGAATGGCTTTTATTTTTGGAAGTCTCTCAACATTTGCCCCAAATTCTAAAGGCAGAAATCTCTACAAAATTCGCACCATGCACACAAGACAAATTCCATATAACACTCTTAGAAGTAGCTTTGGAAATGGGTTGTGTTCACTTTGTTTGCAATATATTTCACTTTGCTTGGAAATGGGTTGTGTTTCACTTTGTTTGCATATATATGAAAAAGTTACATTTTCATTTATTTACAAGAGATAAATCATATCTCACAATGATATTGATGCTAGAAAAAGAACTCACAATATACTCTATGCACTATCTGACATAGGTTTTTTGAGTTACAAAAATTACAATTAAACTGATCTACTGTGACCGGTTATGGGGTGGCCGAACGGAAACCTGATTATGGCTACTGAGTTTGGAAATCTGATCTTTTTGGTTTAAGGGTTTAAGAAATTAAGCCCGCTGGAAAAACGGACTTGATAAAGGCGGCCATTTTATGATTTTGGGGACATGAACTCGTGCCGGTGCATGGGAAAGCTTGAGCAGGAAGCCAAGCAGGAAGCGGCTAAAATTTTGGAGGTGAGGACGATTTTGATGGTGGAAGATTGGTAGACTGGAGTATTCTGAGTTGTCTGTTTTAGGATTGTTCTCTCGGATGTGTGCTAACGGCTGCTTAGCTTGTTACTAATTTTTTTCCGCTGCGCCAGTATCATGTTGAGCGGCTGTGTAATCTTTTGATGCAATTAGCATGGAAGGTGACGCTGAGGGATGATGAGAGCTCTAAGGGATCCGAGCCTTAGATGTGTGGGCAAGTAGAAGAGAGAGAGAGGATCTGTTAACGGAATGTGTTTCTGTGGGGATTTGTTTGCATTTGAGTTATGGTTAGCAGAGCGTTATTTTGTGGAGAATGAGAGGCAGGAGGGGTCTATGCCTGCAGATCTGTTGTGTGGGCGTGATGGGGTTGTCATTGTGAGAGGATTCGTTGCGAGCTTGGTTTACTGTTGGTCCGCGTCCGAAATCTCAAAGGGTTGCTGCAAGGTTTCTGGGTTTCAAGATGTGGAGAGTGAAAGTAGTGTATAGAGGCAGTTGAGGGATGTTGTTTAGTGGCTTGAGGGACCGAGCAAACACGGAGGGATCTGACCTCGAAGGCATCACCGGAAGTTCCTGTTGCAACCAAGATGATGTGCATTGTAGATCGGACATGAGACAGTCCTCGTTCTGTTAATCTGATTTAAGGCACATGGATCTGCTCCCTGTGATCCGACGTGTTGATCTTTATTTTGAGCAAATCATTTTTTATGAAGAATTAGGCGTTCTGTTGATGAGTTTCGTAGATTGTTAGAGTGGGGTGTGGTGCAGGTCAAAAGATCAGGAAGCTCAGATCCGGTTTGGGTCGATACACTCACCATGACTGGATGTCTCTGTGTTTCTGCATAGCTCTTTCTCTAACTCTCTCTCCTCTATTTTGGTGACACTACATCCAACATTATCCTTGAAAGAAAATACATAAATGGAGATTCGTAGACATACCTTGATATGTCCCACTTCCTTGATTGCTTTGATAAGATTGAGTTGGTCCAACACTTGTGGCATTCCAAGAGCAGAGATTACCACATCGACCTGCTTCAGTGCTGCAACAATGCTCTTTTTGTCTCCAATGTCCCCCTATCATTGCCAAAAATAAAATTAAACTAATTTCTATTGGTTTAGATGAAAAACAAAGATCCTAGTCTTGCCCAAATGCTATGGACCATTAGAGTAAGTATAACATATTTGTACTCCAATGTTTTCGTATAAGTATGTAAGTTAACTACTGAAATCAACACAATTTACAAGAATAAGCCCACAAAGGATTCAGGAACAAAACATTTCCTCAAAAATATGAATAGCCTTGGTGTATACATATATTGAGAAAAAAAGGGGTAATTCCAGGTGTCTCATACATGTAAGATTGTGATCCCAGCTGCTGTAAATGAGTCGAGTAGCTCCTTTTTGGAAGAGTCCAAAGTGCCTGGTCAAACTAGAATAAAAGTGGGATGACTCAATTGAGCACTTGCATTTGCAATGTACTTCCCAATGTATCCCGTAGCTCCAAGCACCAAAACACGGCTCTTCCCCATTTTGGTGATTATTCTGTCATCATCGATCCAAGGATTAATTTCCAATGAGAAGGATCTGAAAATAACTATATAATACCAACTAGGTCTTCTTGTATTCTAATCCTCAGATAGTTGCAAGATTCGCGAGCAAATATCCACCTTCCGAAGCACACACAAGTGTCATAATATTAGATGCATCTGCAAAAACTCTTTGGTATGCCCAAGACCAATGTGGTTAACCATTGGAATCTGCCAGAATGCAAACAACAAACTCTCTGTTTTCTTTTTCTTTTTTGGGTGCTTTCATGAACTGACTACCAATCCACCATCTAGAATGTAGTATCTACTTGAGAAGCTGATCCAAAGAGGAGAAATCCACCTTTCTTTCACACACTTCAATGTATTGAACTTCCTAAGTACAAAAGATGAAGATGACAAAAGGAATTGTTGAAAATCCTGGACTATACAGATTAGCTTGTAATGTGAATCCCAATAATGAATGCCCTTGGCTTTTTTTGGCTTTCAATATGCTTGTGACTCTGGTAACGCAAAATTCAAAGACAGCAGAAATAAGATTGTAAACAAAGGATCTGGAAAGAGAAGCTCTAGTAGTGGCCACAACACTTGTGTTCCAAATCACCCTGCAACCTCAACTCTTTATACAGTTTGGGTCGTTTTGTTGAATAATTAATTAATCTTGAATTTCCATTTTCACAAATAAAACATTTTCTTGACAATTCCATATTTTCCTTGAATTTTTTTATTTATTTTTTTCCTTTGGTAGTTTTTCAGGAAACTTTCAACCCTTTTTGAAAATAACATAATTAGTGTTGAAGTTAGTTGAGTAGCAGGGTAAGTGCAACAAATTAAATGCATCTCAGTCTACAATGCAGAAAATACACAAGGTCTAAAAGTCATAACTTACAAGACCCTTTTCTTATTTAGAATACATTCCAAGAAAATCAAAGGAGGTTGGAAGGGAGGAGGAAGCTGGAGTTCTTTCGATTTTGGTATTCCCCACCATGTTCCCAATGTGGATTCTCAACATGTTCCCAAGTTTGCAATGCGTTCCTCAAAATGTTCCCAATAGCATCACATTTTATCACATTTTTTGGCCCAAAGTTAAACTTTCATAACTATTAAAGCTGGGCTAAAGGGGAAAACATCTCTATACTTCTGTTTGGGAAGTGCATAATGTTTCAAAATTTCTTTGCTATAGGCCAATCAAAGTGGCTTGATGCAAAAAAAAAGACAATTCTGTTGGACTGTAAGCGAAGTTTGGTATAAAACTATAGCTAAATTCATGTCATTTCAAGCACCACCAGTATTCCATCATATCAGCCCTGCACCTCTACTCTCACTCTCATCCAGCACCTCGTTCACGGGAGTAGTATTAGAAGTTATTGAACAAATCCTAATAGAGTGTTCAGTACCCAGATACATTCAGTCATACCACACTCCAATTTTCCACACACAGCTCTATAGCTACTTTCATCACTCAAGCTTTCAGTACTGATCATGCATGATAGGGCTCTTGCCATGCTTGTCACATTTGTATTTACAGCATTGCAACAAAATGTGTTTTTGTACATCAAATGATTTCATCGGATTTTGAGTCGATTCATTAGTTGTAATGAATGGGGACTAGTGAAGAAATAACAAATTCACTCCTCAATTGAATGGGGACTAGTGAATTGCACCAACATTTTGTAATCGTGAGTGTTAGTCACTGGATGGAACCTTCCCTCATGCTCATACAAGAGCAGTGTCTGGTGAATTGGAGTCAGAAACTCCTCTTGTGATGGTTGTGCCTCTGCAGAGGAAGGCAAAATTTTGCCCGAATTCACCAGGAAAAATAACACTAATTCTGATGATGTAAGCAATGATTCAATTATCTGAGAGAAAAAAAATTTCTGTTCAATTTTATATTTAAGTAAATTATTGTTTGTGCCAGAGAAAAATCTGGAATTTAACTATCATGTGCGATAATGGTTTTTGGTACTCAATTCACATTTTAATTGTTTTCAGAAATTTGGCACAGTGGGCTATACTCTCATGTATGGAAACATAAAATAGGTAGTAAATTGTTATAAGAAAAATAAAATAAATATTATTTCCATCTTTCAACCCATGCTTAAACCCTTGGTTTCAAATCAACAAAGAATGCTACTCAACCATTTTAATCACTTCCAACCACATGAATTGGGAGTGTAGCAAATTAGGAGAAAGAAGTGCCTACTCTTTGACCATAATTAACAATTGTTCGGACAATGGTGCTTTTTTTATATTATTTGTACATCTGTGTTCATTTTCCAGAAGATTTGCATGATCTTGTCTAGACAACGCTTAATCTAAAAGCACAAATTTAGGTGAGAAAACGAGTTTGGTCCCTTTTTTTTTCCTCTGTCTACTGTTTTCATCATGATTTCTCATTTCATCCTCAATTTTGGCAAAACTGGGGCCTAGTACCCTCAGGGCTACTTTACAAATAATTGCATGGAGATCCATTCTCCCTTCCAAGTTATGGTGGGACTGTAACTTGATGAAATTTAACAATTACCTATGTAATTATTTAAAATGTAAGTTTAATGATTTACTTGTTAATAAGATCATAATGTTTAACTTTCACATATTAATTTATGTGAAAATCATGTGAAAGTCTTTTGCACATGAATGTGCATTGACCTTCACATATTAAATTATATAAAAGTCATGTGAAAGTCTTTGCATTTTATTATGCATGTGAAATCACATGGGGGGCCATGTGATGTGTAAACTTTAGGAAATTTTTTAATTAATTTCCTTTTGGTTAGTATTAAGTGGGTGTTTGTGACCTTTAAAAACACCTTCACTTGACAGAAAAAAATTTATTGTATGAATGCAAAGTTTGATGGAATAGAATTGTGAAAGGATTCAAACTTTTGGTTTTGAATGGTTTTGATGGTGTTTGTGTTTAGTTCATGGTAGATGGTGTGGCATACTAGTTATGCATATAATATAGAAGGGTGATAAAATGTTTGTGCAACCAAGAACATAGATTCCATAGCTATGTAATAAACATAAATAGTTTTGGTCCTAAACCTGCTCATGATTTACAAGACAAGGCGTGTTGCATGTGCAATCTTCATGGGTTCCAAAACTCACACAACATTGTTATTACCAAAGTTGGGCAGGTACCTGCTTTGGTGCATAAGAAACATCAGTTGCCATTCTAGTTGGTAACAACCAGGTCTAATTTAGAAGTCCAAAATTAGAACCGAAATTTATTCTTTAAATAATTAGACACAGAACCAAAATTTCCCAAATTTATTTATGCATATGTGGAACTAGAACTAGGAAATATTTTTTTCTAAAATAAAAGGAATTAAAACCAATAACCGCTGGTTCCAGTCCAAGTTAATAAGAACTAAGAATGAGATTTGAACCTTGACTGATTCTCCAAACTAGAACCAAAACAATTCCAATTATCCCAACATGAGTTATTAAATGTTTATTCTTCTCCACACATTACATATTTGTCAACAAACCAGTAATGTTGACTATTTGTTTGGATAATTCTCCCTTTAGTTGGCAAGTGACAAGTGGTCCAAATAACAATATCTTTCCTACATTCCTGTGTCATCCATTTAAAAATTGAATACCATCAGGAGCAATATATGTTTCATTCAGATCAGGCTTGTCCAAATTGATATTATATAGGCTCTAAATTTCCATGGGATGTTCATGTCAGTGTCATCTCCCATGTCAAAATTTATGTTCATCAATGCTTTCCATGTGTCAGTTTTTGTGTTGAAGGTTCATATGTGCATACTTAGGCTTCAACCACACTTGTATTTGAGGGGTTTAAGATTTTGAACTGAAAGGAAATTAGTCTTATATTTTACATTTTCCTTTCAACCTAAGATACGAGTTCTTAATATGTACGACTTATAGCACAATAAATCTAGAATACCATGACTTTTTGTAACAATGAACATGTCCATTACAGATTTCTCCCATGGGTTTGTGCTTGCTTATTGGTGATTAGTGAAAAATTCTTGTAATTATCTCAAAAATGTTGTTCCAAATTCGAGTAGGTAAGGTAAAAAAAGGTAGCGTACTTGAACTTATCTACAACATTAAAATATGTTTTGTGCACACGATTTTTTAAATATAAATAATTGGACTGCATCAACCCAATGAAGTCAAATTTAGGTTAAATGCACAACTTGCGTAGCCCACATTTGAAGTGAAAATGAGCTCCTTCTAGTTTCATTTCCCATAATTTGGAAACAGATTAAGGTTCTATCTTTTGACGTGGCAAGCTTATTGGTGTTAAATTAATGTTGTAACAACATTGATTTTGGGGTCTTGTTCAAGCAATTTTAGGTTTTTTCCTAGGTGGGATCATTAGTTGGTTGTTGGTTTTGTAACTTGATGTAATTTGATTATTACATATGTAATTATTTAACATTTAAGTTTGATGATTTACTTGTCAGTAGGATTTCATAGTTTAATTATGATTTGGTCATAGTGTTTGACTTTCACAAGAAAATTAATGTGAAAAGTTATGTGATAAGTCTTTGGCACATTAAGGTGCATTGACTTTCATATGATAATTTATTTGAAAATTTTTAGCACACATTAAAATGCATTGATTTTTGCATGATAATTTATGTGAAAAATCTTGGCCACTTTATTATGCATGTGAAATGACATGGGAAGCCATGTGATGTGTAAAGTACAATTTTTTATTTATTTAGTTTCCTTTTGGTTAGTATTAAAAAAGGTGTTTGTGACCTTTGGAAACACCTTCACTAGATACAAATAAGTTGTATGAATGTAAGTTTCATGGAATAAATTTGTGAAGAGAATTGAGATTTTAATTTTGAAAGGATTTGGTATAATTTATGTGAAGTCCATGGTAAAAAAATGGTGTGCCATAGTAGTTATACATAAATAATAAAAAGGTGAGAAAACATTTATGTAAACAAGAAAATAAATTTTCATAGCTATGTAATAAACATACATGGTTTTGGTCTTAAACCCGTTTATGACTTACATTTTTTTGGTTCCGTTGCTAGGACTTGAGTTTAGGTTCTTTGTGTTGTGGAACTTAAATTTTGTTGTTGAAGGTTTGATAGAAAAAAAAACAAAAACAAATTTATTTTTTTGTTTTAAAATGTGAGATGCAAGGTGATTTGTTTACCCTTGAATCATGGACAAAAGTGACAACATGGGTGGAGGAAATTCAACTTGTGGCAGTGAAATTATAAGAGGCAAGCCAATTTGAGTTTGGTCCAGAATTGAATGTATAAAACAACATCATGAAAACCATAAACACAAGTCATTGTATTTGACCCCAAGTTTGTTTTTGGATTTTACTTGTAATCATAGGCACAAATTAAAGTTAGATTTGTTGGAGTTGAAAAGTTTTGCAAAGAAAAATAACATGTAAGAAAGGAAAAGAAAATGGCACGTGTTAAGCCATATCAAAGAATGTAAATAAAAAGTCTACAAAGAATAATAGGCATTCATGAATAAGTTCATATTTATTTGACCTTATTAAAACCTTGAAACTTTTTAGTTTCTAATGTAAAAAATGTTGTAGGTTTTTGAAATATATTATATATATGTTTTATTTTTAGGATTAATGTTTTAGATAAAACATTAATGTCAATGTTAAAAAATGCTTTTGATTCCCTTGGCACATAGTTTCCAGAAAATAGGCAACAAACCCCATCACAGACATTAGGAGTTTTAAACCAAGTTCACTTGTTGAAAAACTTGTTGAGAGACCTATTGAAGAACTTGGAACTATAGTTGAATCAAGTGTGTTAGTGTCATAATTACGTAGACAAAAGGAAGAATCTGGACTTCAACCTGAACTTGGAGTTACGAAACAACGTTAAAGGGTGATCACACCATAACAACATTTATTCATTTAACTGAAGAAGAGGGATGTAACTCCGAACTATGTTATAACCAATTACTTATATGTCATGTGGAGTGGAGGCATCATTGATATTCGTCATTATTGTGATCTTGTAAATGTTGTCTTTTAATCTAGACATTTAAATAAGAAAAGCGTAGGGTTGGAGATGTCTAGTCTTTTTAAAGATTTGCACCAAGAAGATAAGGAGAATTCTATTATGATTGTAATTCAAGCCATTGGGAGTTTTTTTGATTCATGAGGAGAGATTGTGAAAGCTAAGTGATAGTTGGTAAAAAACAATTAATTAATTTGGTGTGTTTTTTTAATATTTTAAAAGAATTTTTTAAAAATAAAAATCAACATGGTTATTCCAGTTTTTAGGGGAAATAAGGGTGAAGACCTTGAAGTACTTTTAAGGGAATATAAGAAAACTTATATTGGGACAAAACTTAAAACAATTATAGAATGGTTTAATTTATTTCCTGAATTTTTAGAAGGTACAACATCACATTGGTTTGAACAATAGATAAAATTATTGAATAGATCATGGAATGACAATTAAAACCCTAGTGAAAAAGATTTTTTTAAAAAATGTTTATTAAAACTTAATAATTGAATTGAATTAACCAAAACATGGAGTTTTAGAGTTAGTGAAAAAGTATAAGGAGAGAACAATGACATTGCAGAATAAATTCCAAAGGTGTCTTATGGCATAAGGTCATGAAATAATTGATCCAATTTTTGCTAGAATCAATGCATTGGTGTTAAAAAATTTCACCATTGGTATGTTGTTAGAACTTCGACAACAAATGAGATATGAACAAGTGGAGACATTTCATGAAATGGTAAAGGTGGTAAAAAAAAGGAGGTGAACATGGAAGAAGTTCCATGACTAATTGTGTAATGCATGGTGAAGGCAATTCAATTTTCAACCGAATTTTAGCTACAAAAGCATTCATAAGTGAGCTCCTACATGGAGTTAACTATGGAACATATGATAAATCAAATGAACTAATTGAGTTTCATTTATTGTAGCCAAGGATTAGTAAAAATAGAAATGTGGAGAGGAACCTATCAACAATTCAATGTTACAAGTGTCGAGAAATGGGACATTATTCAAGAGAATGTCCAAACTTACCAACCTTGTTTACCAAAGAAAATGTAGGTTTTTTTATTCTAAGGTTTTTTGTAGAGGAGAATGAAAAAGATCAAGTACATTTATTTGAACCAATGAATGAAGGGCGAGAAAAGGCTTTGATGGGTTTGGAAAAGAGCCTCAAAATTCTTAAGGATATGATTGATGTCATGGCTCAAATTAAACAATTGGTGGAAAACACTACTCATGCTAATGCAAGTGTCAAATGGTTCAAGGAAATGGCGAAAGCCCCAAAAAAGAAAAAAAAGTCGAAAGTGGAGGTTTAAATTTTAAGACTTCCCAATTTTTAAAGATTCTGGTCCTTATTCGGTGGTGAAGGATGTGGGATCACAAAAAGTAGACATCACCATTAGACAGTTGGTGGTAATGGTGTCGTCAACTCAAAGGGAATTAAAGAACGGGTTGTCAACACCTAAAGTCCAAAATGTATCCACACCTTTAAATTCCATAATAGTTATATGTGAATGTGATCCAATCATTGATGTGCAATGTAATGAATCAATGTTGCACAATGTCGCAACCCTAGCCTTCGGCTTGCGACCAAGGCAAAGGCTTACAAGGTTGTGGGCCAAAAAGGAAGCTTGGGAGTCATGCCGCATGCTCCCAGGAGTGTAGGAAAGTGTGAGGGAATGAACCCTCACACTCCCAAGGGAGTTTTTACTTTGGGAGTTGGAGTCCCAATGGACTCCCAAATCTTTAGAGAGCGATTTTAAGAGTTAAAACTCAATGGATTGAGGAATTTTTTATAACATTGAAAATATTTTAGAACTTAGATGTCTAAAATGGGCTCGCATGACCCATTTGGACACTTCAAACATAAGTTATGGCCAAAAGAAGTGTCGGGAATCAAATTGACAATTTGACTCCCGACCACTAAACGTTGGGAATCACTCCAATTTCCTCACGTGTAGGTGGCCTGCCACATACCGTTGGAAAGCTCTCTATGCTGGCTACAACTTTGTTTTAGACCTCATCTCAATTGGAGGTGTACATGCAAAGTTATGGGCCCCCAAAGTTGCGGGAGTCCTAGTTGTGGGAATTTTGGGACTCCCACTTGGGAGTCCTGCAACAAAATGACATTTGGGTGTTGGTCCCATGGCTAGGCACAAAGTATACTATAAGGAGGAAGGTGGTGGCTTCCTCCAAATCTGAGCCGTGGTGAGTCTTGTGAGTCTAAGTTTACCCATGGCTCGTCCTAACACCAAAAGTGCTCAAACTATGCACTAACCACTTGTTGTTTAATTTTGTGGAAGTTTGTGTGAGTAAATGATTGCTTGTCATTTTCTTAATCCCATCCCAGAGCTCCAACACGCCCCTCTACCCCCAAAGTGCTATGAACCAGGGAGTGTGCCCTAACTCCTTACTTTTCTGTTGTTTTCGTTTTAGATTCATATTTGAGTCCATCAAGGAGCTTGGGAGCGCGTCACATGGAATGTTGGTGGATGGAAGGGCTATAGTCAATGTGATGACAATTCTTATAATGAAAAATTAAGGGTTGAAAATTGATAGGTCAGCTTTAGTAACCTTAAAAATGGCTAACAAATAAATTGTTAGGCTAGAAGGATTAATTAATAGTGTTGTAATCATTATAATGAGGGTTTCCATCATTGTGAATTTCCATGTGGTATTAGAGGAAGATGGGGCTTACACAAAAATATTAAGTAAGCCTTGGTTAACAAAGTCACATGCAAACAACTATTGGGGCAAAGGATACATGACCATTGGAGTTCATCCTAACTGACATAAAGTTCCATTTACCAACTTTGTGAAAAGTTTTGAAAAAACAAATGAGTATGATGATGAATCAAAAATAGACCAATGCTTTAGTTTTGAAGGGATTTACGTAGATGATTCTAGTGAAGAGGAAATAAGGTTATATGTTTTGGAAGCAATCCCCAAGGTTGGAGTTTTATCTCAGGCAGATCAAAGGGTTCGAGGGAATAATGACCAATCAACTTTACGTGCGTTGATAGAAGGATAAATCATGGAATATGTGAACAAGATTCAAGTAGGACGAGACCTTCGCCTTAAAGAAAGAAAACAATATGAAGATTCACTACGTAAGTATATCTATTTGTTTACTTTTAGCTATGAGGACCTTAAGGAAGTCATCATGGAGCAACACAAAATTAAATTGTTACCAAATGCCAAACCGGTTAGGACTAAACAAGGGAGGTGGAATCTAAGATACATTCCAACGGTGAAGGAGGATTTTAACAAGTTGTTGGAGGCAAGGTTCATTAGACCTGTCAAAACAACTAAATGGGTTTCTTTTATGATATTCGTGTTAAAGAAAAATGGCAAACTAAAGGTATGTGTCAACTATAAAGCTTTAAATAAAGTAACTAAAAATGACTGATACCCTTTGCCATTTTGTGAAGAAATTTTGAAAGAGGTAGCATGGCGCAAGATGTACACATTTGGAAATGGGTACAGGGGCTACCATGAAGTGAAAATTAGTCCAAAGGATCAATTGAAGACCATATTCATCACACCATGTGGAACATTTTGTTACACAATAATGCGTTTTGGTTTATGCAATGTTCTAAGGACATTCTAACGTTTGATGAACAAGGTCTTTGAATCATTCTTGGGCCTTTCCTATAAGTTTTCATTGATGACTTCAGAATTTCTAGTGATAGAGCTTCTCATCTTACTAAACTTGAGTTAGTTTTTCAACATTTAGATCGTTTAAGAATGACTTTGAACCCTGAAAAAAACCGCAATTGGTTTTTCAAAAGGGAAGATGGTTAGATACATTATGTCAAAGAATGGTGTAACAACATATGTTGAAAAGCTTGATAGGATTTTAAAGTTTCCTTTCCCCACCACAAAGAAAACATTTTGAAGTCTTTTGATGATGGTCGGTTATTATTGAAGTTCATACACATGTTTGTGGCAAAAACATGTCCTTTAACACAATTCTTTCCAGAAGATGCACCTACACCAATGGTTGAAGTGTCAAAATGTGCATTTGAACAACTCAAATTAGCTCTTTAAACTACACCAATCCTTCGGACTTCAAATTGGAACAAACCATTTTAAATGTATTGTGATGCATTTGGGGAAGCGGTGGGGAACACACTGTGCAATTGGACAAAAGTGTACATGACCATCCCATTCATTTTGTTAGCAGACAATTAATTTCAATAGAAAAAAATTATACCGTGACTAAACAAGGTCTCGTAGTTATTTTCTCTTTGAGAAAGTTTCACCATTACTTGTTGGGGTACAAGGCCGAAATTGTGACAAATCAAAAGCTTTAACCTACTTGGTCAACAAGTCTAATCCAAGTGGTAGACTTGTTCAATGGTTGTTATTGATGAAAGAATTTGACATTGACATTGTCCATCATCTAGGAAGGCGACATGGCAATGTTGATGGCTTTACAAGGGCATATGAAAAAGTGGGTGATGTTTTAAAGGATGATGATTTTTTAAATACATCAATAATGACCATCAATGCAAAAGAAACGCATGAGGAATATCAAAAAATCATTCAATACTTAGATGGCATGAGGTTTCTAGTTGGAGCCACAAAAGTAGTGCGAACATGAATTGTGCACAAAAGTTGAAATTACTTGATAATAAGCAACCATATTTATTTCCAAAGAAGAGATGGTGTTTTGCAATAAATGATTGGAAAAATGAAATTTCGTGTCTTTTGTATGAATTTCATGGCGGGTTCTATGGAAGCCACTTTGCAAGACAAATCATAGCAAAAAATATTTATAAGCCGATTATTATTAACCCACCTTTTTCAAGGATGACCATGATTATTGCAAAAGTTATGATATATGTCAAGATTATGCTCAAAAGGTCTATTATGAGTGGCCTTCTGCACCCCATACCACTTTTCAGACCTTTTGAAAATTGGGGAATTGATTTATTGGGGCCATTGATAGTAACTAGGAGAGGGCATCAATTCATTGTGGTTGCCATAGATTACTTCACAAAGTTTGCAAAAGTACGTGCTTTGAAGTTTTTAGTGAAACAAAAAGTAGCATGATTTTTGTATGAATGGGTCTTACTCAATTTGGGACACCATTTGAAATTATTTTTGATAATGGTACCCATTTTTTGAGGGAAGGTGTGAAAACTTGTTAGCATGCCTTGCAATGAAACATAGGTTTACCACTATGCATAAACCTAACACCAATGTCTTAGTAGAAAGGACCAATAAAACATTGTGTTCCATGCTGGCAAAAGAGGCGGAGGTTCATGTGAACATTTGTGATTAGGATCTCAAAATCCACCATGTTGTGTGGGTTTATAACACCACATACAAAATTGCCACAAGGTATTCACCTTTTTGTTTAACCTATGGGATGGAAGCACTTTTACTCATTAAATTATAAGTAATGACTTTACACACTGCCATAACGATGAGACTTAACCAAATTGCAGTACATCCTTTCACAATAGTGCACTTGTAAATCCTCTTGTAGAATCCACGATTAAAAGTAAGAAATGAAAATAAACCCAATATGATGTAGATTGTAATTTTCAAGATTTACGAACATCAAAATATATATGGGCTGAATCTATTGTTAAATATGATGGTTTAATTCATGTTATGAGGTGTAAGGTGTGTTCAAAGGTTGAATGCAAGGATAAGTTTTTTTTCCTAGAATTTGATAACCTTTGTAATCATGCTAATAAAAGAAAGACAAAGGTTGCAAGGCTTGGTGTTCAAATGAGGAAATTGATTTTTTTGAAAGAGTCCCAACATGTTAAAAATAAGGCTATTTATGTTGGTGTGGCACGAAAAAATGTATTTCATCTTGTGGCACAGGGGATGGGAATCACAATAGGTAAAAGATTGTTCAATTTACATATGTTATGTATCTGTTAAAAAAGGGCTAACCAATGACATACTTTGAAAGTTTGATTTTTAAAAAAACCTTAAGAAACATTCAAATGAAACATCAAGGTGATCAATGGTTGAGCATTTGCACCATGTGGTGTTAGATGCCATTAAAGGGTTGTGAGTTTTTCAAACTATGTCAATTTTAGTTTTGATGAAATCACAACCTTACACAACCAATCTTGTGCTAATGTGCATGTTTATATAGTTTATAATGACACATCTTATTGTTTTTGAAGTGTGTTTTTGATGGTGCAAGTGTGCACAATATGACCTAATTGATCATTTGAGGTGTGCATTAAGAAAGGAAAACATGACCATGAAATTATATTCATTTCGAGTTAATGGGGTTGTTGTTTTTCAAGGCATTTGTAGTGGTGTGATAATGAAAATTTAAAAAAAAATGCACCACACATGGTGAGGATGCATTGAATGGCACATGACACAAATTTGACAATGCAAACCCTAAGCCAGTTATCTTAATTTTGAGGTTGGAGGGTATGTGCTAACAACTTTATGCATATTTCACTCATAGCCCCAAACAACACTTTTAATTTCAAAGCTAATAGAACTGATGAAGACAAAAAGGAATACAATTTTGAAAAATGTGTGCACTAGGTGGATCAATATGCTTATTCTAGCATCACACATTATTGATCAAGATGGCTATTGATATCTCAAAGGAGGTAAAAGTTGTTACAAACTTGGAAGACCTAGTGGATGTGGAATTGTTGTCGGGTTTATCATGTATACTTCTACAATGGAAGCAATGCATAGCCTTATCAAGTTTAGGTAATTATGGGATGTTTTTGTTTGTGATTTCATTGGTGTAGTGAAAATCAATGAAAATCTACAATGGGGATGTTTGCAATTTATATTATGACCCATCCACATTTTTCAAATCATTGTGTTCCATAGCTTTACTTCATTGGTGGAATAACGGTCTTTCAATTTACCAAATGTTCTTTCTATGTGTGCATTTTTATACGACTTTGAATGAAATTCTAGTTGTACTCCTCTTTGAACATTCCATCTTTGTGTCCTTTGAGTGGTGAAAACATCCATGGACAAGCAAATTATGTAGCATCACCAACTAGAGCATAAAGAACAAATATCCCAATCTTGCAATTTTAACCAATTTTAGTGTAACACCATAATTGAGTATATGCATAAAGCCTACCCAACCTATGTCACACTTGCAAAATCTACATTTACTTATGAAAACTCCTTACATAGCATGAAATTGCTACTTAGTAAGTTGCTACATGAAAATTTGGAACTATGATTGGAATATGTGAGCCATCAAGAACTCCTACAACAAAAGGAATGCCATAAAATGCTTAGATTCTTCCACAATTTTTTTTAATCATTATGTTGTAAGACCATTAATATACTTTTTAAAAAACAAGACTTTCACAACAATGATCAAATCCTTCACACATCACTAGCAAGCCTACTCCATACACATCTACAATCATTTGCATACCATGACCATTTGCAAATCTAAACATAAAATTTAAAATTCTAATTTCAAAAGGTATTGTAATATACATATTAGTATCATGTTTTTACAACATTAGGATTTTACTCCAGGCAACATGTGGCCAATCAAATGAAGGTTATTATCTGTTGCAACCCACTTTGAGGCAAGTGTGAGGATGAAACTCGCAGTCCCAAAAATGGGAACTTGGAGTCCTCCGGTACTCTTGAAATTTCAGGGCTCGATTGTAGGGGTCAAAACATCTTGCCTTGAGGTGTTCTTTATACCGTTGGAAAGGTCTTGAAGTGTGGATTTCGAAAATGGCATTGCATGATCCATTCAGACATTTGTAGTACAAGTTATGGTCGAAAGAAAGGTCAAGAGTCGAACTGACAGTTTGACTCCCGACCACTAAAAGTCAAGAATCAACTCGACCTCGGTGTGTGCAGGTGGAGTGCGACATACCGTTGGAAAGCTATTGAAGAAAGCTACAAGTTTGCTTTACACCTCATTTCAATCAGAAGTTTGAATTGGGAGTTGTGAGCTCACAAAGTCCCAGGAGGCCAAACCAGGACAGTTTCGGGACTCCTCCTTGAGAGTGCCGGGACAAAAAGCCATTCGGATGTAGGTGCTGTGGGCAAATGTAGAGAATACTATATGGGGGAAGGTGATGGCTTCCTCTGAGTCCGGGCCGTGGTAAGTCAAATGAGTTTGTGTTGCTCGTGGATTGTCCCAACACCAAGACTAATTCCGAATGTGAACTAACCAACTTGTTGGTTAGTTTTGATGCAGGATCAAGTAACTAAATAAGTTGTCCTTCTTCCTAGTCTAATCCCGGAGCTTTCAACACGCCCCTCTCACCCCCTTTAGTGTTGGAAGTTGGGAGCGGCACCAAATTCTAATTACTTCTGTTTTTTAACATAGTTGGACCTTTTTTGGGTCTAACAAGGAATTTGGGGGCGTGTCAATATCAATGGGGGTTTGCAATTAAATTTGAGAAAGGGTAAGTTGGCTAATCCACTACCAATCAACTAATTTTCCGGTTTGCTGCATAAGTGTGAACTTCTTTTAAAAATTACAATATGACCAATTTAATTGTGAGTTGGCCTACATAAGGTGCCAATCATTTAGGCCATGGAGGGTTAACATACAATTCAATTTTGGCGTTATGGGTTTGATAATACATCATAGACACGATTGGAATTTTTGGTTTCATGGATTTGATATATTGTGACATTATATATATTTGTTTGAAATGCCAATTTTTAAAGAAATTATTTGTTTGAAATTTCTAAAAAAAAATTGGCATTTCCAAAAACAATTTAATTATCACCAAACCTGAAAAGGTAAATATGGTATCACAAACAAAAAGCATTTGGAATTTGTTCAGTTTCATCAATTTGACATACCATGGCAAACACCAGACAACAATGGATTTTTGAATTTCATAGGCTTCATATACTGTCACAGACATAATTGGATTTTAGGTGTATTGTCACTCTGGAGACATTCCACCCCTCACCCTAAGATTCTTATGGTCAAATGCTACTGGCACGCAGAACATCACAGGGTGCAACAAATAGTCTGGAAAGTTCTTATTGAAATGACAGAATTTCTCCCCATTGTTAATGAAGTTAGATAATGGCAATTGGTTTGACTCTAAAGCCCAAAGTTTGGCTCATGGCCAAACTGCTGCTTCACCAAGTTCTCCCAATTGCCATTACCTGATATATATTGCTATACATATATACACATAAATTGAGGTTTTTGATTTCATAGATATACATACCTACAATCAGAGACAACTATGAGAATATTTGGTTTGATGGGTTTGGCATACCATCATAGCAACATGAACTGGATTTGTGACTTCACACTAGGTAACTGCCTCAAGTGTGCAGGTTACCAGACATACTCAATTGTACAGGAGCTCCAAGCCCACAGGTTATGGGACACAGAAGAGTGTCAGTTATGAGGTTCAGCCAACAAGTCTCAAAAGGCAACAGGATACATGATAAAACTAAAGAGGAGCTCTTGTTGGATGGTGTGCTGCCATGTTAGCGAGACACTCCCTAGAATCGGCCATATGGTATTGTCACTGATCATATGAGACAGTCAAAAGAATTGGATTTTTGAACTGGATGTTTTGGTTTGAGCTTGATGAGACTGGTAGTTGCCTGCTGCCTCGGCACTGATTCAGTGCTTGCTCAGAAAAGACAGAAGAATTCTGAGGTTGTTGTTGATTGAGTCCATGCAGGTTCTGCTGCAGCTCCTCTAAGTTAATAATAACACCACCACCAGCTCTTCAGCTTCACTCATGAGTTGGTGACAGTCTTCTGATGTTCTTGTTGATGGAAGCTGTTGTTAGCAGTGATTTTTTTGTGGCAAAATTTTGCAAGATTTTGACCACAAAAATTCAAAAGGGTCTCTATTCTGTCTCAAATCCCCTGTGTTTCAAGAAAAAAAAATTCACCAAAATTTTGAGAAAAATGTATTTTATTGAGAAAGTTTAGCCACATTTCCACACAGTTTTAATTGTCAGGGCAGTTTCTTTTCAACAAGTTTTCTACAAACTTGCCAATTGATGCTTTTTCCTTTTGTTAGAATGACTACTAATGATGCTACATAAAAAAAACTGGAAATAAAAGCACTGATTGCTACTGCTATATTTACCAAAACCTGCAAATTGAAAAATTTCCGAAAACTAACTGCAATTTAATCCTAGTCCTGTTCAAAGCAAACAGAATTGTATTTGAGTTCAGCAAAAATCTCCAGAATTTCTTTTCGCATGCCTCCTTCATCTCACAGTCTGTGACTCGTGAGGGAGGACTCTCAGGGGACAGTTGCAACCGACTAGATTCCTGGGCCCCGCTGTTCGTACCTGCTGCTCCTCAGGAAAGGGAAGAGAAGAAGAAGAAGACAAAAAAAAACTTGCAGCAAACAAAGCTCGATTGATTGATTGATTGATTGATTTATGCTCTGCACTATAGTCCTTAAATCTCGCCAAGTTTTCGATCAGGGATCGCAATTCCCCACATCAAGAAGAAGTCTGTGATGAACCCATCCCTAGGAATTATTAGTGGAAAAAAAGCCCTATTAATTAAGAAGTCTGGAGTTTGGATTCTGTTCTATGATGAATCCCTAAGAGCCACTCACTGGTGCTCAGTACATGACCCTGCAAATTAGAAATTAGATAAAGAAAAGTCAAAACATGCTTCGTTTGGTTCAATAAATTGGTTTTGGCCCAGAATTTTTGCATAGTTTCTTGAGGCTGGTAAATGGCATAGCAAAGCTTAACACCTGCTGCTGTTGTTGATTGGGTAGATAGTTTGGTTGGTGCAGGCGGGTTACTAAATAGTAGTTTCTTGGCACTTATTTGCAATCCCAGTTTTAGTTTCATGGGTGGGGTTGGAAAAAAGTAGAATTACTGATTGTGAGAAATATTTTTGCAGGGTCACATATTGAGCACCATTGGAGATGCTCTACAAGAACAATTAGTCGGTGATGTAAGCTCTTCTAGTCTTGCATTTGGTTGTGTGGGTGGAGGAGTGGGGTCCCCACATTGGGTGCAGAGAAAAAAAGGTGTGATGGGAAGTTATGGAGATGGGCATCATATTACTGAGTCCACCCACTCTTGATCTTTTCTTGAAGTGTTGAAATCTGCACAGGGACTCGCAAAGAAGCTCTTGGGTGTGTTCTTTGCTTTTTTTTGTTTTTGGGTCGATTTTGTTTTGTTTTTCAGATTTGGGTGATGACGCTTTTTTGGGTAGTGCTAGTTTTGTATTCAAAAGAGTTCAGGGACGAGCCTGGAAGCTCTCAAGGGTTGATGACTCATTGCTATGTTTGTCAAACGTTCGGGAAGGAAGGAAGCTTTTGGAATGGGTTTTGGTTTCGAGAGGATGTTCTTCTTAGAGGGATGTGCAGGAATCAACATCAAGCTGGGAAGAAAGACTTTGCAGAAGGTAAGTTTGAAAGATGTTAAGCTGGATGATTCATCAATCATGAAGCTTGGCTGGGCTTTGCTCTTTTGTTTCGCCGGAGCCGTCTGTTCCCGGCTCGACAGGTGGATCCAAAGCTGCTTGGGAACCGCTTGCATCGTTGCAGACGTACTACGTGAGGGTGACCTCCGTCGCGTCATTCATGTGGCCTGACTGCAAACAACCAGTGCGAAGCATCAGCAGCAGCAGCAACACAACAGCAGCAGCTCTACTCAAAATCTTCTTCGACGACGCTTCTCCTCAACGTCCAGATGCTCAACATTTCTTTTCACAGCTTCTAATTGTAGGAAGCTGCACAACAAATTTCATCCCAGCAATCTCGTCAGATCTGACGTATTTGAACAAGTTTCACGAATTCCTAGAAATTCTCAGGCCCATTACAGCCTGAAGAAGATTGTAGAAACAAGATCCATGGCATCCAGCAGCTCAAGTCCACTGTTTCAGCACAAGTTTCTGCTCTTTGTCCAGACAGAAAAAATGGTAGATATTATTAGCATTAGCCTGGATGCTCTCAGACTTCATTACTATTAGAGGGCTAGCTTTGCAGATCAAGGCAATTGTGTGCAAAAGTTTGAGCTTTGCACAAATCTAAATTATTGTTTGAGCTTTGCACAAAGCTAAATTAATTGCTTGAGCTTGCACAAAGAGTTGTTGTTGGAGATTTGCACAAAGAATTTGTTGTTTTTGTCTGAGCTTGCACAGAGATCTCTTGTTTCATCATAAAGATTTGTTGTTCAAGCTTGAACAATAATTTGTTATTGGAGCTTGCACAATTTTTTTTTGGTTTTTGTTTGAATTTGCACAAAGCTTTGTTGTCGAAGCTTGAAAAAAAAAAATTGTTTTTTTTATTTGAATTTGCACAAAGCCTTTGTTGTTGGAGCTTGCACAAAAGTTTGTTGTTTTTTGTTTCAACTTGCATGTAACTTTGTTGCTCAAGCTTGGATAAAAATTTGTTTTGTTCAAGCTTAAACCAACCAATAACAGTGTACCAGCAGGATGCAACCCTTCAATAAATACTAGGAGTCCTTATTTGTAATCACACTTAGAAATATATCTAGATTGAAAGACGAACCTCTTTTATTCTTTACATTCACTTATTCAAATGCATGGATTAAATATGTGAAATCTGAAACCATTTTAATCTTAAAAAGTAATCCATCAATTTTTTATGCTTGCTTACTCACTTAATGTTGCCTTTTATGACATCTTGGAATAACTGTAATTTTAAGAACTTTTTATTTCAAATTAAGATTTTGACTATGGATCTTTTAGGGGGTAAATCTTATAATGTCCACGTGTTGTTTTTCATTAGTTCCACATACTCTAAATTTAATGCTTCTTTCCAATTTTTCCAACATTATTGTTGAAAGCCTCTTTAATGGTAGATGGTGCATTAAAATTGTATCTAATATGATGATAATATTGATTTGCAAATGTTAGATGGTCATGATATTTTGTTGGTAATTGACTCATTGAACTTTTAGAACTCTTGGATTTGCTTGTGTTATTTTGTTGTTTGGATGTAGAATTTGACATGTCTACATCAAATGAATCATTGTTATCTAGTAATGGAATTTATGAGGATGAACATGTTAGAAAATACTATATTATGTTGTAATTCACTTTGTAAACCTAATTGAGATTACATGTGAAAATTAGATGAATTTGATAATGATTGTAATAAAAGTACATTTTGAAGTGGAAGAATTATGGGACTATTTATTGGTTATTGTTGTGGTACATTTGGTATGGTTTTGACCTCATCATATAATTCCTCAATCTCATTGTCATGATTTTCAATGGCATTTGATTAATCTTATCATTTTCAAATTGTTTTGATTTCAACAATTTTTCTTCATCAAATGTTACATCTAACAAGATATTTTCATTTATCTTTATCATATAGATCATAGTTTTTGACACCTTGTAAGTCACCATAACCAACAGATACACATTTACATGTCTTCATGTTTAGTTTTGGACATTGCTCATCTTGTATATGAACATATGCCAAACAATAAAAATTACATAAATGGCTTAAGTTTGGTGTTTGCCACACCATTCAATGGTGTCTTCAAAATTTCAAGTATTTTTTTAAATGGTCAATTTTGAATGTAACAAGTTATTACAACATAAGCCCAAAATGGATTGGGGAGTTTAGATGTATGTAACATACACCTTGTTGACTTCCATTCATGTCCTATTTTTGCACTCCACTTACACCATTTTGTGTAGGTGTGCAAGGTATAGTGAATTGACATGCAATTCCATGTCGTGTACAAAAGCAATTATATTGGATGTTGCAAATAATTTCAAGTCTATTATTAGATTACAAAGCTTTGATTTTATGATCTATTTGTTTGTTGTCATAAACCTTTTTATTTTGAAAAGTGGTAAACACTTCAAATTTATGTTTAAAAAAATAGATTGTTGTAAATCTTGAATAGTCATGTACATCAATCACAAAGTAACTAAATCATTTTATGGATTTGGTTGGCATAGGCCAACACACATTTGTAGGTATCAATTCCAAAAATGTAGAAGCACATGTTGCCATTTGCCCTATTGGTAATGGAGTTTTATGTTGTTTGTACCAACCAAACAATATTCACATAATGAAAGACTTGAAATGTTGGATGTAAAACCCAATATCATCTTTGTTTTAATTATCTTTTGTAATGCATGTTGATTTAAGTGTCCCATATGATGATGTCATTTTATGACATATTTTGTAAGGTTCTTTTTTATTAACAACAAATTATATTGTTTATCGGTAATATCAACTTCAAATGAAAAAAAATTCCAATTTGATTGAATCTCAAATATGTTTTTTCTTCATCTTTTTACTTTGTTTTTATGATACAATAGTCATGGAACAATTCAATATTAGTGCATTGAGTAGAATTACTTTAGGGTGTAAGCAAGGTAATGTAGGCAACTTTTGATTCTCACAATTTACTTGTAACATAAATGGAAAATAGTCATAAAATCAAATTTGAAATATGAAAACTAAAAAAATATTTTTATTGTAATAATCAAGATTAAAATAATATTATACTTTATCATAATAATATTGAAGAACCACATTCAAATTGTATTTAAATAGATTTAAAAATATCTACTTGCCCTAATATCATTTTTTAGTCAAATAAATGTAAATATATGAAATACTTGCTAAATGGGTTGAAGTAGATCAAAAGTAATAAAAAGTCTTGTGTAGGTTCTTAACTTTTGCATATTATAGTCATAATATATCCAACATTTAATATATAAATATTTTTTACCACCATATTGACCTAGTCAAATTTAAATGTATTCTTTAACCTACTTTTGCTATACTATTTTTTCAAACACATAATTCAAATTACTATGAACCAAATGCACCTATTTTTTTTTTTCATAATGAAACTTTAAATTATTTTGAATTTATTTTCTAATGTTCATGTCAATAAATAATTTGTTTCATTTTTAAATTGAACTTTGAGCCCATTACTTTTTTGTTTAGTTTACCTTGTATGCACCTTTTACACATGGATACCAAGTTCTTAACTCAATTAGGCACATGTGTAAAATGTCATGTACATTTGTAATTTTTCAATTGTTAAGGTTGATTTGGATATTTCTTATGTTAATGGCTTGATGTTTTTCATCACCACTTGTGTAAATAAATAGAAGAAGATTTTAAATTTTATATGATATGAATCACTCTTTTGTTGGTGCCATGTGATGGGAAATTGCTTTTGAATCCAAGAAGTATTTATGTGAATATAATTAGGATTCATCCTTGTTAAGGCATAATAGTAGGTAATAACAAGAAAAGGACTTGTTAGAATTTGAATTTACTATTGTTTGAATTCAAATTGGGCTGTGGAGGGAAATTTTTAAATATTTCCTCTCCAATGTGGATTTGGAATATATTGTACATTTTTAGAAGTTTGATATACTTGCATAACAAGAAGAAAAGTATGAAGATTTTGGAAATAGGAAGAAGAGGAAGTAGTAGTTTACAATTTTTTTCTATTTTATGATTGCATTATGATTTTAATATGTAGATCTACTTGTAAGAAGCATATCATTGAAACTATTTTTTTTAATTTCTTTTTATATGTTCTAATATTGTATGGAAAAATATTCATTTTACAAAGTGGAAACTATTGTGTTTCTATAGATTGTGTTGGTAAAAACATGTATTTATTGGAAGTATGATTCTGTTATGTGGCAACAAAATTGTAATCTATTTATGATAGAAATTGGTATTTACCAATCCTTAATGGTCATCATAAACAAGTGGAAGGTTTCAGATATTGTAGTTGGAATTTCTATTGTTCAATAGGCATTTGAATTCTATGATGTAATAAATGGTTTCCATGAAGGAACAAGAGCTCTCAACAGTAATACAAATTGTTGTTCTTCAAGGATTACAAGCCCATCAACTAGGCTCTATCAAGAATTCCTTGAAATTCAAATAACTCAAAAAATTGGATTATTTTTATACGTTATAATTTCACATGATTTCTTTTGAGCCACAGCTTGGGTTGCAAGATCTATTTGTATGTATATGTTAATTTCTCCCAAACATTTTTAGAAGTTAAAAAAGTTTTTACTGATTGTATTCATTGATCATCATGATATAAAATGATGTTAGCACATGATTTTGAGTTTTGATACCATGTTATAAATATATAACAAAGGTACAAGAAAGACAATGGTTTTATAAATATAATGAATGAAACATGGATACACACAAGAATCCAAAAGTAGGAAATACGACACGAGTTGGTGGTGAATGGCCACAACCATATTGAATTAAACTAATAGTTAATATAGGAAATTAGGTTGTCTCCCAATAATGTCATCCGTATATACACCCTTGCCATCCTTGTCACCATCTCCCAACGTCCCCATTGTCCTTGCGATTGCCCCTTCCCTCCCCATCATTTGACCCAACCATCCTTGTTGTCTTGGCATTCTCCTTGCATAATCCCAACTAAATCAAGATGTCCTTGGACTAGGACACCCCATATCCAATTTATATTTTTTTCTAAGATGCTTGAATTTAGGATGGTTTACAAGTTATGTCACATTCTAAAATCTCCATGGGACATCATGCCAAGATTCAAGGTCAAAAACCTTGATTGTTTAAAGAAACTTTTATGATGTTGTCAAATTCGGAAGGCTAAACCAACGTCTTTAATGTTCGTGTCCATAATGCAACTACAAGGGAATGCACAACTATATATTGTTTGCATATATGCAAATGAGGACAAGAACTTTCAAGAACTTTTGGGATTAATTGATTGATTTTCGCAATAGCATGGCATGGGGGAAGATGGATGGGCAACACTTTGAAAAAAAAAAAAGACAAAACATAGAAAATGTATTCTAAATGTGATGGCAAGTCCTTAAACCAAAATAGTTGATTATGATAATAATAATCACACATCAACTCATAATTGACAAGTGGGCAAACATGAATATCATACATGACCAATATATAACATCCAAGATCTAATCCATGGAACTTGGAACATGAAATCAACTTTCAAAGAGAAATGTCTTAGCTCTTAGTTTGTAAGAAATTTATCCCAAATAAATTTGATTAATTGATACATTGATTGTTGTTCACTAAACCATACCTAAACAGTTGTAAAAGGGCCAACCAAAAATATCATTCATGGATGAACTATAGAATTGGAGTTAGATTCCACATGAGAATTTGCAAACAAAGACAAAATATGATTTGTCAAAATGATGTTTTTAATTATAAACATTCTTAACAAAAATGGGAGTTAAGATTGCTCTTAAATCTACATTTTGTATTTAGGTTACCTACACTTACGAAGAATATTTCTAGGTTTAAACCTTTACAAAATGTTTAATTTAGGTCTTTGCATTTCTAACAAATTCCATAGATTTAGATTTTTCTATTGATAATTAGATAGATTTGAATATATGTATATATATAGGTGTTTGTTTGTTTAGATGTGATCACATTGTAAACTTCCCAAATTTTGTAGTCTTTCATTTTGCTTTTGGTATGGTTGGAAAACTTGTGACAAGATTATGTGCACCAATGGTGAGCAATTTTTAAGTTTTAAGAGGAACCTTTGGTTTTGGTACTTAAAGTTTTCAAAGGACGAATTATTGTTTGGGTGCAATTCTTGTTTTTTCAAAAAATGGGATTTGATTTTGACTTTCAATTTAAGAGGTAATTTCAATTTCAATTGTTTTTAATTTTCAAATTAGGCTGGTTCTAGTTCCCGGTTCCATAACCTTTGATTTCAAATAATCTTCAATTTTGGTTCCAAGATCATAAACACCAAAATTCACAATAGAAAAACTCAAACTTTTATTGCAAAAGAAGAAAAAGATTATTACAAAGGTCAAACTAATATAAAGTAACTTACTTTTGATTTCTAAATTATACTAAATATTTTTCTTGAGAGTTAGATTTATTTATTTTTTCTATTCTCATGTGGTTTCATGCAATAATTGTATTTGTCATCTTGAAATATGACTTCTTGTCACCCTTAAATTCAGCCTTAAAGAATCCAAAAATTTGCCCTAATTTTTCCATAACACACTCTTTGGTACTACTCTCGAACAGCCCCAACACCCCCTTCCCCCAATTCAGCTCAATTTCAGACCCCAAAAAGCCCTCAAATCCCCCCCCTAATTCATCCCCAGATTTTGAGATACTTTTGTCCTCAAACCCCCAATTTTGCACCCCAAACACTCCTTGAAACACCCCCAATATACACCCATACTCCCCCCTTTTTCCCCCCCCTTTAACCTAGGCCAAAAATGGTGAGAAACAAATGTAGAAATAAACCCTAAACCCCTAACCCAGTTGGAACTGGACCCGGGTAATTTTCAATTTTTAGAGGATTTTTTTTGAAGCTTAGGTATATTTTTGCATGGTCAAATAGTTGAGTTTCCATAATTCTTCTTTTGCCTTCTTAAGATACATTTTAATGTAAATGGCAAGGCCACAATGTGTGTGTGTGATACACCCCATCTTAATTCACAATCTCTTTTTTTTTTTTAATTATTAATTTAGGCTGAATTCTTATGTTTAGGAAAAAAAAAAAAATCAATCAATTTTTTTACTTTTCAATTAATTTTTTGAAGTTAAGCCCCAATTAGACCAGAATAGTAGGAGGATGGGTGACATTACTTACAAGAGGTTTAATATACTTGGGACCAATAGCCTGGGAACTGACTTGTTCCTTTGAAATTCTCAATTGAAGATTTGATATTTCTGAATTTGTTAGAAAATAAAATAAAAATAAAAATCCTTTGTATTTCTCTTTTGAAGATTGGATAGATCTGAATTGTTAGAATTATTTTTTTGAAATTCTGTATCAAAGAAATTTTTGTAATTTTTAAATCTGAACGGTTAAAAAATTCCTTTCAAAGATTGGATAATAGATCTGAAGTTTGTTAGAAAGAATTCTCTTCTTAAAATTCCATTGAACTGTCCCAAAAAAATAATAATAATAATAATTCCATTGAAATTCTCTATTGAAGATTAGATAAGGCAATGATCTGAATTTTTAGGGGAAATTCGAAATCAGAATTTTTATGCAAAAGAATTCTAATCTTTACCAAGAATTCGAGGAGAGATGGATTTATCATTTGCATTTTGTGGATTTATTATGTGACAATATTATTTAAAAGAGAAATGTAAGTCCATATTATCGTCAGTAATGTAACGCACAAAATACACACAAAACCACAAATTTAGGGTTTTAGTTAATATGCAGCGCCGCCGAGCGGTAGTTTTTTTTGGTTTGGAAGAAATTTCAAAAACTGGGTAAGTTGGCCTCAGTTTCCTTGTCTGGATTTGCTCCGTTTTTTTGTGGATTTGTTAGCAAAAACTCTTGTATTGAAATCTTTGTGTGGCTTGCAGATCAGAGTTGGAGAACGATTTGCAATTCTGAGGGAAGAAACAATTGAGGTAAGTTTGAGCGAGAGAGAGAGAGAGAGAGAGAGAGAGATATACACACACATACACACACAAATACACACACGTATACCCACAATGAGCGAAATCCATATTAGGAATTTTGAACAGAAGAGTGTGAAAAAGCTGTTCTAGGTATTGGGAACAATCTGTTGGGTGGGTGGTGGTGGTGGTGTCTGTGAGATCTTGGCAGCAAAGGGAAGTTTGAACGGTTTTACAGCTTTGGAGCTGAAATCAGGGAAAAGGAAGAGAAATAGAGTGGGTGTTTGCTGGGCCAACACAAAGCATTTGGAGCGAGAGAGAGAGAGAGAGAGGGATGGTGAAGAAATGGGTAGTGATGTGAGACATTTTTATTTCTTATTGTGATGAGAGAAAAATGGTTGTGGAAATTTGTTTTGGGTTTTGGGTTTTTTGCGTTTTGTGAGGTTTTTGCTAATGGGTGTTTATGTGGGCACCAGAAAGCATGTGGAGAGAGAGAGGAATGGGTAGTGCTATGAGATCTTTTTGTTTGTTGTTGTAATGAGAGAAAAATGGTTGTGGAAATTTGGTTTGGGTTTTGGGTTTTTGCATTTTGTGTGAGGTTTTTGCTCATGTGGGTGGTGTGTTTTCTGTGAGTCAGATGATGGCAGGGAAGGTGACATTTGTGAATAAAAGCAACACAGGAGAATCTTTCAAGCTCAATTTGTTTGGCTCTGCGAAGAATTGTGTGAAGGTGAGTAACTTGCTTGCTGTGTTCAAAGCTTCAGTGGTTGTCATGGCCGATGGGAGTCTCATGGAAGCAGATGACGACGGTTTGAGTGTGGATGCTTTCAAACCTGGCTCAACCCATATCATCACTATTGTACCTGCCCAAGGGCAAGGTCAGCTTCTGCTTCCTTGCTTTCTTTTGCTTTTTTTTTTCTTCCCATGGCTTTTCATTGCAGATTGCAAATCCCTTCTACCTTTCATCTTTGTTTCTTGAACAAAGGATTGGAGATCACACTGCTCCCCCCACCCTCCCCCCTTGTGGATTGTCTTACAGAGCCTGCACTTTTTGCTTTCCATTTTTGTCATTGCAGATTGCAATCCCTTTATACATTCTACCTGCATTTCCTGAACAAAGGAATTGGAGGTCATAGGTTTTTTTGCCCTCCCTTTGTGGATTGTCTTACAGAGCCAACACAGCATGCAGTGCAGCCAGCAGTTCAAGAAGCATTGGATATTCTACCAGTGCAATGTTGGGGGATTAGCAATGGAGGTTTCTTTCTCTCCTCCCCTATACATGCAACTTCCATCTGTTCCACACAATGGTTTTGCCTCTTCAGAAAAATGAGTCATTCCTCCCATTTTGCAAGAATATGCTTTACATCTATTGAGAGGTTTTGTTCACTGCTCTCAGGCAATGTCTGACTACAAATTTTCCCTCTAAATGCTTCTTCCTTTCTACTACCAAACTACAGTGTATGTGAACAGTGGAACATGTTTTACTGAATCAACTGTTGCAGTATTGTTGCAGATATATGTCGAGATTCAACTGTGAACCTAACAGCACTGAGAGAGAAGCACAAACCATATAAGAGAGCTCGGAAAGCGGGACCATTGATCCCCATCCACAATACTGCTCGGCTTGAGATGGAGGAGCCATCTTCCTCTGATGTTGGTAAGTCAATTCTTATGGATATATGGTTTGTTTGTCCACCAGTGCTGTTGACTGCGATGGTATGGTGCTCCTTGGGGTTGCAGGACAGACAATACTATGCTCCTCTTCTTGCATTGCAGTTGCACACTTCAAAGTGTCCTCTAGTATCATCAGAAAATCTTGCAGGACACACAATTTTCTTCAATGTTAAACTACATCTATGACATAATACAGAGGTTTTGAATTGGTTGTTGTTACTGCTCATTCACAGGAACTGTGCAAGTAGCACATCATAGCCCAGTACAGCAGCCTGCACACACGGGTGAGATTGTAGCTTTTCATGAAGCTCCTTCAGGTAAGCAACAGTATTGTCTGTCCTGCAACCCTAAGTATGACCATGTGATTTGAGAATATAGCCTAGAATGAGATTGAAGAGATTTCAAATTTGCACTCAGATTGGATTTATAAGACAAGTGCAAGTAGAATCTAATTTGTTTAAAGCTATTGGTGCTAAGAGATGAGGAATGGTACTGTCCACACTTCTCAGGTTCTGCGTTGTTGAAAGTTGCAAGTCCCACTTCCAACAAAGAGAGTGATGATGATGCTGTTGATGATGCTGATGATGATGTTGCTGGTAGTACTCTCTACATTGACAATGGCAAGGCATCAAGGGGACACATCAAATGTGTCAAATGTGGCCACAATAAGAACCCATCTGCAAAGCTTCTGTGTGGCCACTGTGGTGCGTATTTGCGGGAGCAGACTAGAGCTCGAGTTGCTCAACGATGGGAGATGCTGAAGGAGAAGGCAAATCGAGAAGGCCGACTTGAAGATAAAGTAAAAAGCCATACTCTTCTATTCCTGTAAATTGGAGCTCCCAATCAAACTGAACAGCATGTCCGGTATTCTCAATGCATTATTTTGACTTTGGAAATATTATTCTTTTTGTCCACAGGCATGGCAGAAAAGGAAGAAAGGTGCTTTTGACAAGCTCTCAGAAATCACCATGTTAGATTTGGAGAACACATACTTCGCATTATTTATTGCCCGCCGCAACCGTGATGGAGATAAGTTCTCATTTGATGGCTGGTACTCTGAAGGAGCTGGTCATGAGTTTGTGACCACTGCAGATGTCGAAGCCATATGGAAAAGCTTTGTGAAAAAACACCACAAGCGAAATGCATGTGTTGTCCATGGATGTGGTGAGGGTGTTGAAGATCATGAAGCAGCCTCTTGAATGAAATAGGTAGCAAGTTCCCCATTGAGGATGATGATCATCATCCTATACTTTTTGTGGAAATTCCATCCAGCATTTTTGTTTCTCAGTGATGATTGATTTTCTCTTGTGTTGTGTCACAAGTTCTTCTCTGTCATATGCAATTGGTGATTGGAGAAAGTGGAAGGTACTTACAACAATGAGGAAGGACAATCTGTTAATGATTGTAAATGTTTTGCACATTTTGAGTGTTACCAGGTGAGAAGTTGAGTCCCTGGTCTCAGAGAAAAGATTTTTTGCAAACAGGATGTTCAATGTCTTCCTCAAGCATGAGCACCCTCTTCTGGTGATGAATTAATGACAACACACCATGAGTGCAGTTGATTCAACAGAATTCTCTGTTTTCCTGCATCACTGCGCACAAGATGATGAATTGCTTTTTTGTGTCCAAGGATTCAAGTTAATAGTGAGGAACTTGCATTTAGCTTAAGTGATGTAATCAGTTTCTCCAGTTTTTGTTGGAGCTAAAGTGAATGGCTGCAGACAGTATGTACTACAGCAATTGAAAAATTACACACTAATCCTCAATGTCAAAAGAAAATTTGTGCAAACCTATTGGCCTTCATCAAGAATAACTTCTAGTGCAGATCACAGTCAATTGCATCATGTATGGCTGCTTGGTTTCTGCCCCAAATTCCAATGACATCCTTCTGTGATCTGTATTGCCAAACACATAAAGTAGCTGCACAGAGTGAAATCTAGAACAAAATGAACTGTTTAACCTTGGAAGGACAACTGCCTGTACTGCAAATGTACATTCTATACAACCTGCAAGAAACCTTTTCCCAAGAGCAAAACCATACTTCCAACTATGAAAGAGAATGGGCCTAGTAGCTTTTTGGGCACAGTAATGAGGAAGATGAGATGGGAAGGCTTTAATCAAATTGGGGCAAGGCATAAATCAGTGGAAATTGCACTGTTGTAAATAAGCATTTTGGTAATCAACATATTTTTCCCAGACTGGCTTGTATCTACTCATTGCTAGCTTCAGCCAAGGCTTCATGTTGCCATTGTAATGCACAACTGCCCCATTCTCAATCAATTCTGCATCAATGTTTGCATCATAACCTAATCCTAGTATGTGCCACCTCCGATCTAGGGGCTCTGTCAGCCCATAAAATGCAAGCAAGCCAGCAGGCAGGGTGCCCAGTTTCCACAATGTCCGGTCCACATTCTGCTCTTGCCAGTAATGATAACGAGCTGTCACTCCCTCTTGCCTCCACCTCACCAGATCAAACACGTTCATTCCAAATGCCCAGCCACAGGCATCAGGATCAAAGTGTGACTTGATCTTGGGGTGAGAGAAATTGAGGTACTTGTGAAACCGATGAAAGCTCTCAAGACATGTCTCCACAGCACCGTTCACATTATTATGGAGGTTAAGAGAGAACAGTTCTGTGAGGTCCCTTTGTACAACAACATCATCATCCAGAAACACCACCTGCAAAAATCATGACAACTAGTTGATCAAACTAGCAAGTAACCATCAAGTGTGGAAGTTCTTAGAGTGGGAACTCCTCAGTATTCCTCAGAAAACACAACATCAACATGTAATTAGTTGTCAGACAACCTCTTTAGTTGTCTAAAATGCCTTCCTTTTTCCAATAACACTATTCAACCTTCATGAAGCATGATGAACCTAGAAGTTGCTTAGACTTTGAGATTGCTCTTACCTTGTCCAATTCTGGGTAGACTTCAGGGATATAGAACCGCAGGTGATTTAGCATAGACAGATACTTTGGATTCCGGAACTTAAGTGCAGTCTTCTGTGCCTCCCCCTCATTCTGGCCAGTAGAGCGGAAATAATAGCTTTGAGTCTCTGCATCCTGAAGTTGCTTGAGAACTGGGACATATGAGGCATTCAACCAGGTGAAGCTTTCAACTGTTTTTATTTCAATGACCACATCTTTGAAGTCATTTATAGAAAACCATGTTTGCATTGCTCCATAATTGACAGCATCCGTGACCACATGGAAGACCAAACGTTCTGGGCTACGTGCATTCATTATTGTTGAATTGACAACAACAGAAGCCCCCAATACATTATCAGAGAACACACAAAAATGGAGAAGATTGTTGTTGACTAGTGCAGGAGCTACTTGCTTCTGTTCCTTGATAACTTTCTCTCTTAAATCTGCATCAGTGGCCCACTTGATTGCCAGTCTCAAGCTCAGGCAGTATAGGCTCTTAGGAACAGCCTCTGCTGCTAGCTGACCAAATGTCGCACTTTGTGTAGCAGCTGTGTTTGCCATCTCCTCCAAAGCCTGATACATCCATTAACATCAAGTCAACATCAAAGAAAATGAAATTTTCTGAGCTTTATGTGGGGTCTAAATCCAGTGGAAATTGGTAAACCAGCTAACAGGTATGCCAGAGCCATACTAGCCCACCTTTGTGCAACACACATCCCTATTAGAGACCCTGACCTTCTGCATTATAGCCAAGAGAGAGGTGCAAGAACTGAGCAATAGCACATTGCTTATGAAAGAGAAACTCTCAAGCTGGTGATTGTTTTGTCAGAAATAGTGACACCACTATAGTTTCTATTATAGACAGCATTTGCATTCGACACCAAATTCTGAGTGAGATAGTGCTCCATGAGACCAGCAGGAAAAGGTGCTCAAGGAGGACAGCCAACATTAGACTAGACTGGAAAACAGGTTCAGGACTGGAAGAGCCCCTCTCACAGCACATCACAATAATGTCACAATACCTGCATTTCAGCCTTAAGTTTCATAAGCATGGTGGCACTGTCATAATGCAGCTCTTTTGCTTGGTATATGAGGGAGGACATCTCACGCATGATTGGCTCTGCCTCGTCCCATGTTATTGGGGTGCCCCGTGTGGCAGCCTGCCAGAAGATATACACCAAACAAGATTGGTGGCAAGATTTTTTAGTTCAAACCTCCATTACTGAAGGAAGTTCTGATCTGACTACAAATACAAGAGCAATAGGACAGTCGGTCTGAAAAGTCATACCAGGGAAAGCAGCTGCTGCGATGCTCGAATTTGTGCACTCAGATGCCAAGCAAGTTCTAGGTTGCTATTCTCTTTGGCAATCACAGCGTATGACTTGCACAGTGTCATCTGATCTGCAAGTTGTCTTGAGAGGGAGTTTGGGCTAAGCACCCCCTCCCCTGTATCATCCATGGTTTCTGTTCTGTCAGGCTGCACAGACAAGCCACAGGAAATTACTAATGCTCTCCAAGATAAGGAAACAGAACTATACAACCAACCAAGTACTGAGTATTTTTCAAGCACAATAAAAGTATTCTGGAGTACTAAGGAACAACACCATCATCAAATTCCATTTCACACAAGCATGAAGATGCTTGGAAGTGTCATACAAAATTAGTGAAATGGATGCCAACAGAGCAGCCAAAAGACTTAACAACAATATTAATGCGATCACAGTAAGCAACTGCACAAGAACAGAAGAGGCCTGTAATATTGTTCTGTGGACCCTAACAACACATGAAAGTTCTGCACTGAACTTTTCACCATCCCACTTTCAACTGTGGAGAATATGGCTGGAAATTGAAATGAACTGAAAATTGGCATTTCATTATAAGACTTCCTAGATACAAAGGATGGTGAAATCTTCACAACAGAAAAGGCACTTTTGCTGATAGATGGACAAGCTGCAAATCGTAAATGGAATCTTTGATATTTTAATTCCTAGAGACTTGGATTGCACAGCAAAAAGGGGACTAGCCAAAAATGTTGGCAATAGACTCACCAAATGGGTGCCTGGATTGGGATGCCGTTGCAACGCCACAATTGCAAATCCAAATAGGAAGAGCACCCCTGAAACAAGGACAGGTCCCCCCAAAAGGAATTCCTAGTTATACGACACATATAAGGAGTGTGCCTCCTTCTTCAACTGTCCTCCATAAAACCAAACACTACTGGAAACTTCCAGTTCAGAGTGCTGGATTGCATGGGCCACTCTGACACATCAAGATCAAGATCTAAACAATACTGGTGGGTGCTAGTTGATACTATGAATTTAGGCAACATTCCCAGCATAAAGAAAATCTCACAAGAAGCATTCTCCTGGGTCATTGATACTTTGCTGGGATGCAACAGAGAGACATTGTAACTATGCAATCTGATGACAAAGTCAAGCAAGTGTGCAATGGAAAATAGTGATTAGGCCTGAAGAGGTAGCTAGGAGTAGAGAGCACCATACCTGCAATGAGAAGAAAGAGTGTCCAATTAGGATGGCGCCGAGAATAGTTTCTCCATTCCATAGACTTGCGCCGCTGTCCTCCTGAGGAATTGGGGCTGTTATACAGCCCCGCTCGTAGCCCATTCTCCTTCCCTATATTGATCCCGTTGAGCCCTACAAAAATCTCCTTCTTCTCCAGACGCATGTGTGCAGCACCTCAGGGGGTGTGGCGTGGTGCCCTCTGCAAAATTGGGGTTTTTGCTTGCACAGGTGATTTTCTTTCTTGTACCTCCTCACCTTCTAAATTAGTGTGTTGGCAGATTTTTGTCTTGACTCTCTTTTCAGATCCTGCCCTTCCCTCCCACTCCCCTGCCAGTAGGTGCTCCTGTCTCGGTACACGACGACTTTGTGATTCCGTTTCTGAATCTCAGATTCTGCTGGTGCTGGTTCCTCCTCCGCAGACTTGCATTTCTCCCCTAACAATTTGGTTCCTCCGAGAAACCGCATCAGTCCCTTCACATGCCATCACATATTCTTCCATTACTCCTCACTTAGACATAAACTTTCTCCATTCTTTCGGTGGTTTTCTCGCCGCTACTTCTTCTTCTCGCGCAAGGAATTCGTCACAAAGAAGAAAACTATACCCCGATCCGCACACCAGTTGAAGAGGAAAAAAATAGCCTTTTCTAACTTGGAGCGAAAAATGCGTTCACAGAGAACGAAACCGCTTGAGAAACTTCACCGTTCTGTTCTCCCCGTGGAAAATACACGAGAATTGCATGATGCAAATCTCTCTACTCATCATCCAGTAATCGATTCACCCGCAATACGGAGGAGGAGGAGCATGCACACCTCTCACAAATCCGGTAGGAAATCTTCTTCTACTACTACGCTAGAACAGAAGCCGCAAAAGGAAACACCAGCGCAAGGAAAGCAAAGGAGAGAGAGAGAGAGAGAAAAAAAAAAAAACTCTTCTGCTGCAAAACTTTCGAGTACAGATCGAAGGAGCAGATTTACTAAGTAAAGTACCCCGACAAAAGAACGAAACCGTCGTCAGAGCGCTCTGTATTCTTCTTCTTCTTCTTCTCCGCATCGATCTGCGACTCCAGCACCTAGCTTCATGCGCACTCCTAGAACTTCATTTCAGACGACGGACGGACTGCAATCGCATAGAGCAAAAACCGGACAGAAAGAATCCGAAACTTCTCCACAAAACATGAACAGAGCACGGGAACAAAGGAAACAACGAACTGTGCTGAAAACAAAGCGCGCGCGCGCCCGCCCGCACGCACCCACGCACGCAAAGAGAGCAGATGATGAAGAAAGACAGCCAGCGAGCCAGCGAGGCAGGAAGGAGGTCAATTCCGCCTGTAAAATGCTTTTCCATTTCTCCAATATTCCACTTATAGCAGTCTCCTTTTTGACCATTCCCGCTGTAATTTGCTATTCTATTCACAAAGAGAACAGACACACGTGCAGGCGCGCACGCAAGAGAGCAGACGATCAAGAAAGACGGCGAGCGAGACAAGGAAGGATGCCAATTCCGGCTGTAACATGGTTTTCCCTTTCTCTGATATTCCACGTATAACCGTTTCCTTTTGGACCGTTCCTGATGTAATTTTTCTATTATATTTTGAAAGAAAACAGACACACGTGGAGGCAGGCAAGAGAGCAGTTGATAAAGGACACACAGCGAGCGAGACAGGAAGGATGCCAATTCCGCCTGTAAACTTGGTTTTCACTTTCTTACCAGACGTCCCCTTTCGGCCCATTCCCGCCGTAATTGTCATCTGCTATTTAGATTCTCAAAGAAAACAGACAGACGTGCACGCACGCACACGCACACCAAAAAAAAAAAAGATTGAAAAGGTCGCGAGAGGGGATGCTAATTTCTCCCTGTAAAATGCTCTTCATTCTCTTCAACATTCCACCCATAATGGTCATCTTTTTCGACCCATTCCAACCGCAATTGTCATCTTCTATTTAAATTCCAAAGAAAACAAGAAACAGATGTGCACAAAAAGAGCAAGTTGAAGGCAATGATAGAAAACACATATTCTGCATGTAAAATGCTTTTCCCTTTCTCTGACATTCCATTTATAATGTTACCTTTCAGCCCATTCCTCCTGTAATTGTTATCTGCCTTCCGGATTCCAAAGAAAATGACAAATAGTGCAGAAAAGAAGCATGAAGACGCACTCACGTAAAATAGCAGATTGAAGGTGGCAAGATAAGATGCCAACTCCACCTGTAAAATGCTTTTCCCTTTCTACAATATTCCATGCATAATAACAGTTACCTTCCAGTCCATTCCATCTGTAATTGTCATCTTCTATTTACATTCCAAAGACAATGACAAAATGTGCAGAAAAGAACAGATTGAAGGTGTAGGGTTAAAGCCCTAGCACTGGGGCTTTATGGAAATAAGGGTATTCTCAATTTGGGTTCTTCATACTTCCCAGAAGGGATTGGAAGCCCCTAGGGTTTGTTGTTTTGTTGGCCTTGCCTCCCAAGGGAAGGATATTGTGTTTAGAGTCATTATAGAGTTTAAGTAGCTTAAGTGATTTTGGCCCCTACGTAGTAGCTCTATTTTTATATGAGGATTTTTGAAAGATGATATTTTGGCTTGTGTTGAAACTTGAAATTAGTTATTATAGAGTTATGATATCTTGAAGGATTTTGGGTTCTCTTAGACGATTTATTTTTTAAGATTTATTTTTGCATGGTGAAAAAATTATTTGAATTTCCATAATTCTTCTTTTGCCTTAATATAACTTTTTAATGTAAATGGCAAGGCCATAATGTGAGACACCCCTTGTTGAATTTGTCACACTTTTTTTTAAGTAGCCAGTTTGGAAAGGACATGTAAATGAATATTTAATTTTAATTGTGAAAGATTCAAGCTTGGGCCTCATATGAATGTGTGAACACAAAGGAAGGGGAATTAAAAACAAACAAACAAACGTCGTAGGTATGCACTCTAACAAAGAGAATAGAATCTATTCTCTTTGTGATTTGGTGATACATTTGCAAGGTCTATGTTCCTTGGCTCTCAATCAAAGTGGCCACACTCCCCCATTGAGCAATTTGTTATGGTGTCTAACAACCAAAGGTTGAGCTCTCTACCTTCGGTTGTTGTTGGGTGATATGATAAATTTTCTTACCTAGAATGTTTTGATTGATCTCCTTGACTTCAAAAAGAATCGTGAGGCTTTTTGACAATGGTCCACCACAACCACCAACACCACCATGATGCCCAAAAGTTGTTGAATAGGTGTGGTGGTCTAATGGGTCCAAAGTGACACGCCCCTTTTAGTTTGGTGGTTGTTGGTGGGTGTTTTTGCTCTCTTGCTTTGCTTCCATCTCTCATTTGCAACCGACCTCGCCCACCAATTTTGATGAAAATTAAGTTTTGCATGTTGGTTCACCTAGTTGTTGCTTGCAAAAATGATTTTGTCTTAGGCAAGAAGAAGGACCCCACTTTGGGCACTTTACGAGATAGATTTCAAAAGTTGCTTGACTTGGCTTCGGCTTTGCTTACATGTTGTGTGAACTTATTACCTAGCATGCAACATGAATTCAACGACAAATGATAAACTATTTGGCATATTATGTGGGTGTCATGTGTGCACAAAGGGAACGCCACCATGCTTAGGGTAGAAAAGGAAGCAATGTCAAATGAATGGGCACTTTGCATCTCGAATGGAATCAACAAAAGTTGCATAGTAGTGGTTTCATAAGAAAAACCAACACATTGGTCAATTCAGCCAAGTGGTTTATTAAAGAAGATTAAATTTCTAATTTCCAATAACCTCTTTGGGCACATGCCAACCTTCTAAGAAAGTACCCATATTTTTTTGTTGATCTAAAAACCCGGGTATATATTGTAAACAAGTCTTTGCAACAAGCAAACTTGTGTACCCTTAATGTTACACTTGGGTCACACAAGTGTGTCAAAGTATACTCACAAATTATCAATGTTCCCCGATTTGTTCCATATGGTTCCCCATATATTCTCCCCAAGGTTCCTAATGGTTTTAAAAAGAAGATCCTCTCATGTTCACCAAGTTGTTCCCAATAGCACCACATTTGTATTCCATATCCTTTACACAAAGTTTTATTGTAACCTTTAAGCTAAAGGGGAAAATTATTTGTGGGGTTTGTCAAAAGTTTGATCACATTTATTTAGTTATGGGCCACTCCCTCAAAGACACCAATCACAAAATGAATAATTGAACTTTGGGTGCACCCACAACTAATTAATGAAACCAAGAATAACAACGTTGTCCAACTAGAGATTCTCAATGTAAAGGTTATGATGGGGGGGGGGGGGGGTGTGATGGAAAGTAGTTTGCATATTGATCGATATCATGATGGATGAAGTTGTTCTTACTTGACTTGAATCAAATTGTTTCCTAAACCCTAAACCTAAACCCTAAACCCTGAGTTGGAAATATAATCTCAAAATTTGCAACTGGGTTTGCATGTGGAAGAGTTCATAAACTACCATCTCTACAAATGGGGTGAAGTAACTTACTAGATTTGTTGAGAGCTAACTTTGCTCTCATCATGTCCTTTGGGTTTGCAATTGTACAACACCAACTACCTTCATCTAGAGTATCATTCAAGTGTGTGCACATGATCATCCTCCCCTTTTGTTCACATTTGTTTGTTCTCATGAAATTTTTGGATCTTGGGTGCACCGTATAGGGAGGGAATGGATCGATTGAGATCAGACAAAATCGGGGCCTTTTAGTGAGGACCAACCTGCAGGAGAAGAATCATTGCCGAGTGTGTTAAAATATAGAAATGAACTTGTACCCTTTGTCGCTTTGTTATGGCCGGACCCAATATGTGCATGCGGACTACATTAGTAACCTATTGTTGTCATCATTTTTGCACAAACAAACGTGGCCGGATGTATGTTGTTGTTAGTTGATTGTGTTGGCACCTACGTGTGGTGTGGTTGTAACAAAAAAAAAGCAAAAAAGTTATTATTGTCCTAACCTTTAGAAATTAAATTTTAAAAAAATTAAAGTGTAACAAGAGGACCAATGGAATCCATGGATCTCTCAAGTTCCCCCCCAAAAGAAAATTAAAAATAAAAATAATCTGTTTGGCTCTCTCTCTCTTGCAATTATTACTACTTTTGATGGGCCAAAAAGAAAAAAGAAAAAAAGAAGGTATATAGTATACCCTAATGAATACCACATGGTAAACGGGCAAATACATGGAGAAACCCCCCCCCACCCCACCCCACCTTTTCTTTTTTTTGTTTTAGAATTTCCCCATACATTTTAGCTCATTTTTATCATTGTTGTCAGACACACAAAAAGAACTTTTGTGGAATTAAAAGAATGGAAAAAAGAAAAAAGATAGATTAAAAAGACCTTTTTTTTTTTCCCTCGCGCACACATTATACCCATGGAATTAATTTAATGAAAACAAACAAACAAACAAACACAAAAGCAAAAAGAAAGGAAAAAAACCAACTTTTCTCCCCTTTTTTAAAGGATTGTTGGATGAATTTTGGTTGGTGAGGTATTTAATTCCTCGTAAAGGCCCTAAAAAAAAATTATTTATTAATTATTATTATTATTATTATTTAATGTTCCTTCTCTTCTCACATCTTTTCACTACAAAGATTTACTTAGTTGTCTTTAATTCATCAAGGATCCTTGCTTTGCAACCTTGCGTAGGCCCTAATTTTAGTGATGCCCTCATCCCGGGGGCATTACCATACGCAAAATTTTTAATTCCTAAGGACAAGAACATGTGAAGCACATTGCAATTGTTCTTTACTTCATCAACAACAACAAAAAAAAAAGAGCCTTAAATTATTATTTTTTAAATCCTTGCAAAGTCCCCCACCAATTCTTTCCAGTTTTGTGATATCAAAAATTTGGAAAATTATTCTAAAAATTAGTCAAATTTACTCTAGGAAATGCAAACAAAATCCAAAATCCAAAATGTTCCTAAAGCCTTAAGCCAACACCGAGTACAAAGGGAAGGAGGAGGTTTTCATTCTACACATACCTACATTATTATTTTACTCATTCATCCAAACACCAAATACAAAGGGAAGAAAGACGAGGTTGTAATTGTGTATACATAAAATTATTCTTGTACCCATTCAGGCAAGTCTTGCCTGTTTTCAAGCTTCCCCCGGCGGAGGCGAACAGATCATAGCCCAACAACATCATCATCATCATTTGGCAACATCATTCTTCAACCTGCACCAGCACACCATCCATCGGATGCGCAAGGTTGCCTTGGGCTCTTGTTTTGAGCTTACATTTACCTCTCCTGTTAATAGATGAGGTGATTCCCAAGTTCAATTTTTTTTTGTGGCAATGAGCCAATTTGATTGGCTCATTCACTCAAAGAAATGAAATTATCAAGGCTACCCAAAATAAAAAGTTTAATTTCTAAGTACAGAATTCCCCCCCTATGGCCCCCTCCCATTTATATAGGTGAAAGGAGGACAACATTTGCCAAAGCATATGGAATTAAAGTGAGGTGCTTTTATTGGGAACTCTTTGGGGGAACAGGTCAGGAACTTGGGAACTCTTTGCTTTCTTCATACTAATAGCCCTTCCTAAGAACACACTACCTATTAAGATACTTTACCACTAGTGCCCAGGGCTTTTCTTTTTTTCAAATTTGTCAAGTAGCTAGACTAGCAATCATCCAAAAGAGGAATGATCCAAATTTGGCTAAAGAAGTCACCCCCCCAAAAAAAAGTAAAGTTTTTCTTAAGAATCCTGCTTTTTTTGGCTACCTTTGGCAACTCAATCTGCAAATAGGGCAACTTTTGACTTCTTTCCTCAAAATATGGCAACTTTTGTGCATTTTTTCCCTAAAATATGGCAACAACAAGTGTGAAATTTTGTCCCCCAAATAAAGCACTGCTAGTACTATGGTTTAAACCCCAAATTGTTTTTGGTTACTTTTTAAAACATTACAAATATTTTGTCCCTAGACTAAATGAGGGTTTTAAAGTATAAAGTTAACATTTCCAAGGTTAAATTTACCTACAATATTTTCCCTAAGAAATTTTTAAAAGGACCTCCAAGAGGCCTTTCTTTATAAAAAAAATGAAGGCACCACTAAAGAGTATGGTAAGTCAAAAGGCCTATTTCCCACGATTTTGTGTGAACCTCAAAACAAAGGGTAGGGTAGAACCATTATGGAATGAACCACTTATTTTGTTTTCACACTTTTTTACAGCTAGAATCAATTAGAAGTTTGTTGCAAAGAGAGAGAGAGAGAAAGTATCAAGTTTTTTCACTCTTTTAGCACTTTCACAACTTGAATCTAACAAATAACAAGAAGTTTGTTGAAGTGATGAGCACGAGGGGAGGCATTCCCATTTTGCAAAATTTCCCAACACAAGGTGCACCACAATGGCATGCCCTCCTATGTATAAGTGAGAAATTACACTTCTCACTCTCATATAAGTGAGAAATTATGAATGAAATAAATTATTTATTTCCTAAGTTCTCAGCACATGAGAGTGGGAGGACCTTTCATATTGGCACACCTCATTCATTATGCCATGTAATGCCTTAGCACCACTATATATGATAATCCACTAATTATTTTTGACATATTTATTTTGGATCCTCTTTTTATGGTATCTTTTTGTTTTTTAATTCCTCCTTTAGATTATATTTTTTATTTATTTTTTCCCTTCTAGCTGCTTCCAAACAAAATGGACCCATATAACTAATATTATTCTTCTAATTTTGTTTTCATAGTGATTATTTTTGTTTGTGATATTTATTTTGTCTTTCATTTCTCCTCGGTTTATTGCTTGTGGAATTTTGTTGTTTGATGTTGCCAGGCTCCAAAGCTTGGTCACCATCTCTTGAATAATGTTTTCATCTTCAAATTGTTTGCCATTTCCAAAGCCTGTTGCAACAGGCATTTATTTGCCTCATTTAAACCTTGTTTTCTTTGTTGCAATTTTTATTTTTTTGTTGTAGTAGCTTGCCTTGTAGCAAGAAAATGGGTCACTATTTTTTTATGTGTGTGTGTTTTTTTTGTAACAAAGAAAACCCAAGCTCCTTGTTGCGTCCATCATATCATCACCTTTTTGGTACATTGCAACAAAAGAAAGAGGGGGGTTTAAATTTCAACTTGTAAAAGTAGATTTCAAATAAGTTTAAACAAACATAAGTAGTTTTTGACATTTAGTTTTGAAGGTGGACTTTTTGTTTCAAGTAAATGTCAAGTAGAGTTTAATAAATGAAAAATAGAAAAAAAAAATTGATGATTTGCTAAAATATATGATGATCTTCATATCATAAATTAGTACATATCTATTTGATTAAAATTTTAAATGAAAAAACAAGTTTGACCACATATAAACTAATCAATTTCAAATATATTTTTCATTTTTTAAAGTCTATTTTTTAAATATTTTGGGGTCTATATTCTTATAAACTTAATACAATAAATGAATGTTACTTGACATATATTTTTCATTTAATTTGATGTTATTTTTTTGTAGTTATATGTGTGACATATGGTTTAAGTGAAGACGTTTATTTTTTATTTTGCTTTTATCTTGTTCTGATCCTAAAAGGGAACACAAAGTTTATCCCCTTGTTGTCATTGCCATCTTGGGTTGTGACAAGGGAGGTAATCCCCTTTTTATTTTTATTTTTATGTTTTATCCTTTAATCAAAAGGGATTGCAAAACTCACCCCTAGATAAAATCTAATATTCACAAATCCTTTTGTTTTTTTGTTTTTTTTCTTTTCAATATATAAAAAGGCACGAATGCAAAGTTCATCTCATTATAGTTTTATTGACATGACTTTTTTTTTATTGCAAATTATTCTTTGGAATTAAACATAATATCTTATTTTGTTTTCCAACACAAGTAGTCTAAATCAAATGGATGACATTGCAATAAAGCATTTTATCATTCATCATAATGAACTTGTGGAAAGGAAATGACAATAACAAACACAACCTTTGGCTCCTAAACTTATAAAAATTATGGCCATTGCCATTGCAAAATCTACAAGTGTTATTGTAAAGGTTTTGACCATAGAGAATGAAGTTTAAACTCAAACCATATTGGACCTCATCATTGATTTGATGTCAAAAATGATATTTTAAAAACATTTTAAAATATATATTGATGTTTAATTTCGCTTGTTATATAATACCAATGAATACCATTTATTTAAAAGATTTTATACCATTTGTAGTGGAAACATATATCTATGACAATATCAATGTCATAGTTATGGTTTGTAAATGTAATTTCAATGATTTGATAATTTTGGTGTAATACTTATGTTTCCTTTTGTCACAAATGTCAATGCCATAGAATTCATTCATTTGAATGTTTATCCATGATTTATAATAAACTTGTTTTTAACTTTTAATTTAATTCCAATTCACACTTTGTTAGTTTTTAATTAAATTTTAATTCATTTCCAGTTAATTTTAAATTCACTCTCAATTATGTTTTAGTTCATTCATAGTTCACACATGGGTGCACATAGGCCACATGTAGATTGAAATTTTTTTAACAAACTTTTTGAACTAAATGCCCAATGGGTATACATAGAGGTATAATTCCCTCTTACCTTTAATTTATTCAACATTAATTTTGGGTACATTTTCTTATCATAACATTTTTTTAATTTATTTTTGCAAATTTTATCTCGTTAGATACATGTTTCATATGTGTCATATTCTTGTTCATTTTGTTTCACGATCTAGATTGAGAAATAGGTATACTTTTATTCTCCTTTTGGTTTAAGAAATCATGTAATCTTGATTGTTTTTATGCTCATGACAATTTGAAAAAACTTTCATCATGCATATTTTTCATTGTTTTGTTATATTATCATTTAATTTTGATAACATGTCTACATTTGTGGAAGAAATCCTACTATCTTTAGGAATTTTGAACAGTAAAATCAAACACTTCAAGAATTAATTGTGCATTTGCAAACCAATCAAGCTTTTACTTCTTTGAAATGTGTTTTTGCAATACAACCCAACCAAAGGAACCACATATAACCTATTTGACAAATTTAATGGCACACATTCAAAGTTTCAAAAGGTATAAATAAAGGTAATACCCCCTTACCTTCAATCCATTCAACACAAATTTGTGGTACAATCTTATTCCATAACCTTGTTCTCTTCCTTTTATGTTTATGTTTATGTTTTCATATTTTATCACAATAAAAAAAAAAATTACATTTTTGTTTGCACATTTCATATTTTTTTTCAATGAATTTGTGTGGTTTTATTTTCGATTTTGTCATTAATAAAAATTGAAAAATATATAACCACTATATCTGCAATTACATGCAATTATTAATAATTTGCGATTACTTTTAGACATTTTTGCAACTATTTTTTTTGTTGGTCATATTTGTTACTACATTGCAATTAGTTTGTGAGTATTTTAGTTTTCATCTTTCTATGTGAACAACATTTAATTTGGTTTTTGTCTCAAAAAAAAAACTTATATTTCCTTAGTTGGAAATGTGACCAATTTAATTATAGCTTTATGTGTATACAAAGGTGTATATTGTGTATTCTAAAATATATAGTTGAATATATTATGATTTATAATTATATATTTTGATTGTATATGAATGACCATATTACATGTGTATTCAAGTATTATTATTAGCATAAATGGCTTCAATATTATGGTTACATTAGGCGTATATTTGAGTATATAAAAATTATACGTAAGATATTTACTAAATATATTGCACCCATATTACAAGTTTACTCAAACTATCTTATTATACTTCTTAAAATTAATTCAAATGACATTTATTATTATTTACATTATATATTTTGTTATTAATCGAAATATATTTTTTAATCTTTAATTATAAATTTGAAATAATATTATTGTATGACATAATGATTAAGACGATGATGATATTAATATGATAGTGAAATAATAATACAATTACTGAAATATTATTTTTTACTTTTAAAATAATAATCATTTAAAAATATAATGAAATTTCATAAAATATTATAAAAATATAAAAATATTTTCAAAGGAAATTTTTACTTATTAAAAATATAATATATTTATTCTAATAGTTCATAAATAGCTATAATGAGTGAATTAATAATATGAATAATAAAAATAAAATGTCTAACCTTGGCTACCAACTAGGTAAAATAATAATTCAATTAATGTTATTTTTATTGTTAAATATTTATATTATATTTATTATTAGCTATAAAAATGAAAAAATAATGAAAATAATTCTAATAAAATAGTTAGCCTATGCTAGGTTCTAATTACATTACTATAATTTTTTAATCAAGAATAATATTTATAATTATTGAATATTAAATACTGAATATTTCAGGTATTATACAGTCTTATTTGGTTACAAAATATTTATTAATTAGTTATTAGTAATTAGTTAGTTATTTCAATAGTAGCCAATTACTATTTAATTAAATTGCTTGATAGATCATTATAGTTAATATAAAATTAAAAATAAAAATTATTAACTTTTATTTAGTTAATAAATATTATTATTATTATTAACTAATAACACAATTACTTCATCAATTATGCAAAATTTGTAGTTGTTGATTTTTTTATCTCTGCAATTTTTTTGGAGGTTTTGTTTCAATGCATTGTGGTGTCTTTATTAACATTTGTAGCATTTAGATAGAAATTTATTTTTAGAGTTTTACTTTGACATTTCTAGGACATATTTTTAAATTCACATTTTACAAATCAAGATGTGTCAATATGAATGATAAAAAAATGTTATCATTTCAAATTTCCATTATGAGATTGTTATCTTCTTGAAATTCATCCATATTTTTAAATATAGTTATCACTAAAGTCTATTGCAACATGAATAATTTGAAAATTGATAATGTTAATGTTGAATATAGTTTACATTTTATGTTCATTTACAATCTAATTATAATTTCATTCATTCAAGCAAAGTTATGACATTCTTGGTCCGGGAATGTTATGGAAGCCCAAAGAAACACGAATTTTAACGAATTTTATAGATCAACCGGTGAACATTCGGCAAACATTCGCGGCCATGTTAGGGATCTCTTGTTCTCTGCATAATCACACACATTGGGGCAAGAAGAAAAATCTGGAAAGCATTTCATGGCTCAGTGAAGAAGTACTACTACTGCTAAATCTAATCCTTCTTCCCAAAAAGTTGCTCTTCTTGATGATAGATTCGTGGAGAAACTAAAATCTGTTAGCAGACAGTAGATAGATCTTGACAGAAGAGCCAGCAAGGAAGAAAACACAAACAAGCTTTCAGTTGCATCATCTGCATTTTACCTTGTGCAATTTCTCTGTGACATAGATATCTCTAGTTTGGTTTTCGCCATTATCCACAATCCATCTGCAATTTTTCACAGAGAGAGATTTGTGAGAGATTTGAAAAGAGATTTGTGTAAGTACCTACGTGAAGAAATTCTTCAGCAAGGAGCTTGCTATTGTTTGCATTCGTGTTGTTTTCTGCACCCGAAAAAGAACCGTCGTCGTCGTCGTTGACGATTTCATGAACTCGTCGGACTCCTTCCTGGCTTCAATGGCGCAACGGATTGCTCTGATTTTTCTTGCCTTGATGACAAGTCCTCCTCCTCCTCCTCCTCACAAGGCACCACTAGAGAGGGCTCTGGAGACCGGGAGAAAAACTTCTTCATTCCATTCTCTGCGAGATGCACAACACAGTTTCTTGGATGCTGAGGAATTTCTTTCACGAGTCTCTTCCACATTCAAGCCGCCAATGAACTCCAAGCACCAGCTGCAGGAGAATCTCATGCATTTGTTGCCTCGACCGATGCTATGTTACAGAATTGGAAGGATTGTCGAAAATAGTTTGCGATCTATAAGGTACGTCATTACATGAGGAGGTCACCAGTAGATTATCTTTCCGTTGTCGAAGAGCAGCAGCCATGAGCATTGGAGGAGGACGGACGGACAGCCCGCGATGGGAGCCCTATAAGAATTACAACACCTCTACAACTAGAGATTCTTCTGCAAGAAACGGAGTTATGAAGCAGTTAGTTTCTTCCTGGTTCCCACTATTGTCGTCCCTTTTTCCTGAAAGATCTTCTTGGCGTGAGGAGCCAGTCCATGAGCTACAAGCTGCTGCAAGAGACGACGACGACGATGACGACGACGACGAAGACAACGATAACAACAACAACAACATCCTGTGGAAGCATGCACAGGAGAAGAGTACATGTTATGAAGCTCTTGTGTTGCACTTTGTGCATTACCATAGCAGCAACTTCATCTCCACAACTTCTACTGCTCCAGTAGTGCACAGGGGAAGAGCACATGGTGCGAAGCTCTTGTGTTGCACATGTGCATTACAATAATAGCTGACTACTTCATCTCCACGTCTTTTGTACCACTCTTGTACTACAAATACTACTACTATTACTACAACTCCAAACTACAATTTACAAACTCCTTAGACTCCTCCTTCTTAGGAAGAGTTTATTTGTAAACAAAACAAAAAAGCTGCAGTTTAGGTGAAGCAAAAGAAAGAAAGAAAAGAAAGTTTCAACTTGAGAGAGAGAATAGTAACCACCCGCAGTAGGACAACTACAACAAGCCGCACCATACTGCACTGGCGGTGCGGCTGGCAGGTATTGGCGGCAGCCTGACTCCAAGTGGTAATGGTTTGGAAATAACCGTTACCGTTCAGCACAGGCTGTCGCCGTGAGCGATGTGCATGTTGGCAAATGTTTCATGAATGTATGCCGAATGTTCTGACAAGGTGTTTTACCACGTAAATTCACGAATTTTAAAGTGCAAAACGACGAATGTCATTACTTTGCATTCAAGTTATATAAAATTTAACAAAGTGATGCACAAATTGCAACAATTCAACTACATGCACATATAATCTTTATACAATTTTTAAAAATAAATAAATAAGGGAATTGAAAAAAAATAGCTTGATCAATTATAAATACATGGCAAAAGCTATTGACAGTAATAATTGAATGTTAGTGTAGACATTAAACTTCATGAAAAATATTGAAAACCCGAAAATACATAATAGATAAATAATTAGATTATTTCAAATAAAAAACAAGGTTTTGAATGATATACATATTTGACAAACATGGTGAATGTTATTGTTAAGTTATCCATGTTTTGAACTTGGCATTTGCAACATGCAAAAACAATGCAAGCAATATTGTTTATATGGTACATGAAGAGTTGTTGAACAACTACATTTAACATGAAATTCACATGTGAATCTAACTTCCTAAATAACTTTCAAAATGTTTTGTTGAGTATGCCATAAGGATTTTAAACAATAGACCTATCATATTTACATGTTTTGTTGTACAACAATGTAAAAATAATATGTTATTTTTTTCTTTGTTTGGTATTATAATCTAAGAGATCAAAGGATATCCTTTTCCAACCAAAAAAAAAAAAAAACAAGCACAAACATTTAAGCTTTTGGCATGTTAAAAAAAATCAAAACATTGTGCATAATTGTACAATGCCAAAATCTTCAATGCCTTGGAATCATTAACAATGTCAAGAAGACCAATAAACATGTAAGCGAAATATTTGTTGTGAATAATTATTGCTTGTGCAACAATGTTGTAACTACCCATTTTATGTTACTAATAGTCTTTAAGAAAGGGCTTCAAAAGTTAATCTATGGAGATGTGTGTTTCATTAATGGCAACATACACAAAAATTAAGCTTGCCAATTTCTTAAACCTACCATCACCACTTGCATTTTGTCTCCAAATGACCATGAAATAAGATTGTTGAACACTTTAACGATTCCAAAAACAACTTCATGAAACATAAGCAACACTTACGATTTGCCCACAACAAATAACTTGAAGTAGATGAGAAAGTTTGCACTCTAGATGTCAATTTGTAAATTGCACACATCACTCTAATTTCCACATGAATTGATTCGTATGTGCCATGTCTTGTTTTACGATAAAAGACCTCAATCGATTAAAATGTGAAACAATGTTCTCTTGGCCATCTTAAATTTTTTGACCTAGTAAGTGTCATTGTATTCAACAAGTAGAAACATCAAAAATGAAATGGTGAACTTGGGTTTCTCCCAATGGGCTCAAGTCTTTAGACATGCTACTCATCACAACGGAATGCAACAAACTATGTAGAACTACAACAACAAAATAAAACTTGTTATTGGTTTCTTCAAAGATTGTATCAAAATTTACAAACAATTCTACATGTTCAACAATAATCTCTTGCAAGATCTTTAATAAGAATACAACACAACCAATTACAAGATTTGTGTTAAGTTGTGTTTCATCAATTGTGAGTTGGTATGATGAAAAAGACGAAATCAACAAAGTGAAAATAAAATGAGATCAAGATGAAAATGAATGTTAAGAGGAGCTTGCAAAAAAGTTACATTGAAATAGGATCTTACATGAGACAAAGTTAATAATGCTTACAAAATAACACACAAATGATTTGACATAACGATAGAATGCAATGAGAGGAATTTTCAAAAGGAGATGCTATTGCAATGGACAATGATGATTTAGAACTGCAATGTCGATGTTATCTTGACACTCAAAGTGAACAAGTTCACTTGAGCAAAGCTTGAGCTACATTTTCCATGTCGAAACATTGAGGATGATGTGAATGAAGGTAAGTGATGCTCGGACAATAGTGGTAGGAGTCTTCATGGAATTGTTACATAACCTATTTAGGAACATTAACCCTAATGGTAGCCTTGTTTACCATTCAACACCTAAGTGTAGGTGTGATTAGTGCTTTGTTTTCAAGGGCGGGCGCCTTCGAAAAAGTGCACAAAGATGATGTTTCGTCTCTACTTCAGAGATTGGTTGTGTTTCCGTTGCTGATGATGTCGGAAAGAAAGCTAGAGATGGACGATTTGGAGATGGAAATCAGAGCTGCTTGCCGAGAGGTTTGATGCGATTGTATGATGACTCGGGTTGCAATGCAGCCATGTTTGTTTCCCAAACCCTATTTTTCTCTGAGGAATTGTCACGAGGATGGATTGATTTTTGGAGCCTGCAAGAGGAGCGCCATTGATGAACCGCACCCGCTCACATTGTATGGTGCAGAAAGGTAGATGAAGCGCACATCTGCAAACCATGAAGACAATGTGAAGGGACAGGAGCAGTGGAAGGATGGTGGGCGTTGTTGAGGATCTTGGCATGGACGTAGTACTGGATTATTCAAAGCTGCTAGAAGCAGCAGCAGGAATAGCAACAGCAGGAGCGGTGGTGGCGGCTGTGAATGATGACCACAACCATTTGGTTGCAGCAATTATGGAGGCGTTGGGACCAAGAGGACGGGGCTTTGTTGCAGTAAGAGGAGTGCCCCAGTTTCGAGAACTGAGAGACAAGTTGCTGCCCTTGGCCAAGGAGATTGCTCTCATGCCGGAAGCACAACTTCACTCTTTCTTGAGAGTAAGCATGCTTTTGCAACCTAGGTATCACACTTTGTCAGTGCGGCGTTTTGTTTCTAGAAGGCAATTCTGGCTTGGAATTCCTGGAAGATGTCATTAGAGAACCTGGGAATTCTTTCTCAACATGCTTTGTGTGTACTGTATGAAAGGTTTGAAGTTCTGAGGCTTCTGTCAGGATTTCAGTGTGAGTGGATTTTCCAGTGTATCCAAATGTACTTTCAATCCTGAGAGCTCTGACTGGGGGATAAGTCCATTACCTCAGCCTAAATTGTGTGCTGCAGAAATCGTTTTCTACTTGGGCTTTTTGATGCATTGTCAGTAAAGCAGTTAGAGATTCTTTGAATTAAAGACTCTGCATGGTGAGAACATAACTGCATTTTCATTGAATTGCAGAAAACAGTTTCTTGTTCATGCAATCAATTAGTTTCTCAGGAGGCTGCTGCCAGTGTTGTTTTGCAGGAGCATGGCTTAGGCACAGATGTACCTCTCAAGCTTCCTGATCGACCTGTGTCATCCTTTGCTGCAAAACTGAAATTCGAGGATGCAATTGGTGGTATGATTTTTATTATTCTCTATCTATCCTGGATAGCAGTTGCTTCCTTTTTTTATGTCACAAACAGATGGTGCTCAAAGCCAGTGGGTTTATTGAGAGCCCAGGGGTTTATCCTCTGCTGAACTTATGATGTGAACTTATGGTGTCTTCTTCACTTATGAAATGTAAGATGCCCTCACTTTTTAGGTGGTAACAATTTGTCTTTTGAGTTGCTGTCAGAATATGTTACAAGAATTCTTACAGGTCATTATGAAGAGGCTGACTTATCCATTCCCCCATTACAGACAGAAAGTGGATAGCACCAGACAGAGGCACTCATATTTGGACCCTGCTTCTTCATCAGATTTGTTTTCTAGTATGATACTCTGAGTAGGCACCCATTGTCAGGAACTGATGAAGTTGGTGGATAGTTGTGGCAGCATGTCAATGCTAGATGGAAGGTGAAGGTCTGGTGCATTGTGAGCAACTCTCATAATGTTATGACTGCACCCATTCTCATGTTACCTTCAAAGTGTTGTGGAGATTTCTTCTGCAATCTCATCGGTATATGATAGGGTTTAGGGTTTTGATCTGCAAGCTTACAAGGGTAAAAGTTGTTACTGTGATAATGTGCGCAATACAGATGACCATTGCAGTGAGTTAAAGTTGCAATCAACCATGCATGACAGTGAAGCAAATAGTTTGAAAGATGTTGGAAGTTTGTTTGCTCGACTTGGTGTTTGTATGGTGGAGGTGGGCCTATTGGTGGCTCGTCTTTGTGACTATGGAATCTTCTGGAGCCTTAGCAATCAGACCACAAAACACGCTGTTGGGGCGGGACTTGAACAGGCAATCCGGGAGTCAGGGACAGCAAAGGGACGACTCATCCACTATCACTCTATCCAAGAAAAGGCTCTCTTGACCCTGAGTTCCAAGACCATAAAAAACTGCAATTCCAAGAAGGTAAGGAATTTGAATTTTTACATGTGTTGAAATAGTATCAAAACTGTTTCTTTTGTGTGTTTTGAACCCTATTAGCTTCAGATGTTCATGGACCATAGAATATGACAAGCTGAAATTGTTTTTGGGGAGCTGCAGAAGCCATCAAATGTGAAGAAACTGGTGGATGGGTGCAACAAAGAGCAAGAATTGTTGTCCAACTTGTGGCAGCAGTGGCATTGTGATTATGGAATCCTCACTGTTCTAACAGCACCACTTTTCCTTAAAACTATGCCCAGTTGGCACCAAGTCTCCATGCACAGTCATTCAAGGAACTATTGTGCACCGAATCCAATAGATACTTCATATTTCCCTCCTTTGACACTAATGGATGCAGAACCCAGAGTTCAGGAAACCTTCAAATCAGTCAGTCAATCCAATTGTAGCCAAGAAGAAGATGGGAGAATACGTGTGACATCTGCTGTTTGCACAAAACTCCAGGAAAAGAAAGGTTCATGCCCTGATGTCAACAGTCTACTCCTTGACATCCCATGTGCACATCAGTCAGATGTGAAGCTTAGTGTGATGTGCAGAAATAAAACAAGTGCAGAGGAGATTGCTGGTGATGGAGCACACCCTGATAGAGATCAACCCACTGTCCAATGTAGGTCATTTGAGTGTTCGCCCCCAGATGGTCACTCGAGCCTGCAAGTAATGGACAGCATGACTGGGGGAAGCACATCTGTGGCCGTTGCTGCAGATTGTCTGGTAGTGCAAGTAGGTGAGGCAGCCCAAATTCTGTCAGGTGGGAAGCTGGTGGCTAGAGCCCATTGTGTTGCACGACCAACAATGGCTGCAGATGTCAGTAGGGAGACAATGGCAGTGTTCTTGCAGCCTGCATGGAAGAGGCCTTTGATGCTGCCCATGTGGGGTGCAAAAACAGCATTACAGGCAGGAGGTCTTTCCACAGACTTGGAAACTCTAATTCCCCCTTTGACTTCTCGGTGGAGGCAGGGCTCTACATTTGCAGAATTTTCACAGGAAACAACACAGCAGTATTATGGTGTGCAGGGACTTCAATCAAGAAGAGAACAGACCTGAGATCAACTCCTTGGTGGAAAAACTGAGACTTCTGGGGAACATGAACTTGGGCAGAAAAGCAGCTACCAATGCCATTTTCACTAGTGAGACAGAAGTTGCAGGCTGTGTTAGTGTGGTTCAAGAAATCCACACTCAATGCACCCAAAGCACTGGCAGATCAAGGTTAGCAGCTAGGGCATTCACAGAGCAGTTCAATGCAATGTATGCGGATGACACAGATGGGTTGGTCTGGTTTCTGCAGAGTGATGGCTCAACTGGTCCTGTCTCCAAAGTCATTGGCTGCTTCCAGCTCTCGAATACTTGAGATCCATGGCTTTCCAGTGGAACTTGGAAGCCCCAGCTTTGAAGATTCTTATACAGGCACGGATAAAGGCAAACACAGAGATGAATGAGCCCATGTGACACTTGAAATGCAACAAAAACCCTAATGAGAGGACTAAGAAGTGTATTTGTTTGAAGATTACATGGTAGGTACCTTATTCAGTGCAGGAGATTGAAATGGTAGAGCAGGTGCGAGATGCAGATGCCACACCTTTGGGTAATGCCCAATAGTAGATGCATAGTTGGCTTCTCACAAAAAGTGAATTTTCTGCAAAGATTGCATGTGCTGATTTCTGCTGAACATATATAAAGAATTGTAGTTGTGTAATCTTGTCTGTACAAAGATCATCAGAATCATGTATGTTCAAACAAGATCTTCATACAACCCAACTTGAGCAAGCAATTGATAAACATCCTTGATCAATTGAGGACACTACATCTGCTACAATTTTGAGGACTTGCAAGCTCCCAGATTTTCAGTTGGATGTTGGCTGACAATAGCTAGCTGAACTACAACTAGCAATATCTAGCATGCACATTGTAGGGTTTGAATCCACTTCAACAAATACATATGCAATTTTCAAGCATTCCAGAAATAATTATGTACTATACAAATCTGGAACCACATCTGTTCTTCAAGCCTTCAATTAGGATCTGCATATAGAGCTGTGCACAAGATAAAACGGTACAGTAACTTGATATGTCATATATGTCATCCTGAGCAAACTTCAATAACTGAGAGCCATCAACATTTTTTTAGCTACATTAAAAATTCAAAAACATGATGCATTTCCAGTGGTCTCAACACAACTTCACAACTTCCACCAGCTAGATATAACCATCAAACCTCAGAGTTGTCCAGTGGAAAGATAACTCACTCTGCTGAGAGTCATGTCTATCCTAATGGAAAGACTCAGAAAAGGAACAAAAAGGCAAGGGTAGACACAATTACCAAATTGGTTCTCTCTACACCGTGCGCTAAAGCTCCCACCAGGATCAAGTTCTCCAAATCTTCTGAATGCCATCTGCAGACTTACCCCATACAGGAAGGAGTCCACCGAGTCTCTCAGCTCTAATGCCTGTCAGCATTGCTACTATACACACCACTTCCGCTTAACAGCTCTCTCATCTCTGAATTACCTGACTCTCTCCTACCTCAGCAGCAGAATTCACCATAAGCTCTTCAGATAGTCATTCTGCCCAGTATTTCACCCATACACTCTTCCCTTTGCTCCCCCCTCCAGCATGAGCTCCTCCATCAGCTATATTCTCCATCCCACAAAGAAGCTTGCACACCAAGCTTGAACATTGGAATTATGACACTGCCACTAAAATTCTGTCCCATCCATCAAGAGCATACTAAACAGGCCAAAATGGCTGAAGTGCATTGTGCCACGTGCAGCAGAGAAAAAAAAACCATACAGCATTTATTTGCCATAACTCAAACCCTGGCAGCAGGTTTGTGTAACTGATTACCGAGAGTACTCATTTAAGTCATTGACACTTTCTACAATGTCTGTGTCAGCTAGACACTCATCTAGTGATAGAGGAGGAAGACCTTTCATCTTCCTTTTCAAATTGTGCTTATGCCAATCACTTTTGAAGTGCTCACGATATTGTTTTGCATCCCCAACTTCGCTGTTGCATGTGTTGCAAGTTTGCTGCTTAACCCCAGCTCCAATTCCTGCAGACACAACTTCCTTGGATGCCTTACTGGTGAAACTAGCCCTGGCCCTTTCAGTCTCGGTTGGGTCCAGATTAACAGGGTTGCTACCGCTGGTAGATGAACTTGAGATTGTTAAATCCCTCAACCCTTGGGTTTGAAGCTCCTCAACTGCTAGGGATGCCTGGGCAGAGTTGTAATCATTGTCATCATTGAATGTGTCAACACCACCTTCGCCTTCTCTCTGAACAGCCATGGACACAACCTCGAGTCTTCCATTTAATTTCCTCACTAAAGCATCACACTCACGAAAATGACCTGGCTCCACCTGGCACATCTGTACAAACAATGGCAAGAGTGAGTAATCACTGTCCACATCCTTCCTCACAAAAGTTTATTGGAGAACTGTAGGTCACCAGGATGTCTAGCTAACTCAAAACAAACTCTAGGAACCTTATGGAGGCCCCTACTACCTTCAAGTGACAGTAATAGAATTTGCTTTTACTTCTACAATATTAAAATGGCATTTGATGCACAAACTGCCTAACAGCAAACACAAAGCCCACATAAAACATGACAATAACTCAATGCCCAGCTCCCCACAAATCACCTTATAACCATTAAAAACTGAAGAAGAAGCTGACTGAAAAACCCACTAATTATAAGGGATCTGGTTTACAGTATTGCACAATGTCAGTTTTTGTCAACAGTATGTGAGGCCAAAATAAACTTTGCTTGTTTCTGAGTTAATGAGCCATTACCACAGAGGTGACACCATTCATCTCATCCTTGGCCTCAACACGTGCATTCCAGCTGTCTAATGTGGTCAACAGACTCTGACTCTGGATAAGGGGCACCACCAGTCTCAGTTTCATGTGTGCACGTGAGATAGGAAACTGCTTCTGTAGCTCTCGGATCAGCTCCAATGCCTGGATCCACATTATGGAAAAAGATTGGTGAGTTCTTCAATCCACTCATTCATATGCTGAGACTACACTGGCCAACCTACTGATGTAAAAAAACCCTAATTACTGGTAAAAAAACTCCTGCCTTTTGACACAGAATATGGGTCCCCATACCATCATGCCATGGTGCTGCCCAAGTGCTCATGGAAGGTAACATATCCAAAGAGGGCATTGCAAATGAATAGCTACTAGATCTGCTTCAGAAACTAATCCAGTGCTTCAACCTTGAAATGAAGCGGGCTCTATCTCTCAACCCAAGTTGAAGAGTGTCAGGTCCAATCTAGCTTCAGAGCAGTATCCTTCAATGCATGTTCAAGACGAAATGAAACTTTGCACTCAAGTAAAGAGGCCTTGACTAGACTCAAAATCCTCTAACCTGTTGCTTGGAGCTTTTATGGGGGTCAACAGCAAAGTGAATCTCCCGCATCAGTCGCTCAATCATTGTGATGGTGTATGGCCGCTCAGTTTCAGGGTTCACAGTCTTGTCCATCACAATTGTTGCTATGTCCCGGAACTGGCTTGACAATTGAGCCTCCCTCTCCTTGTCCGCAACTTGAAGCTCCCCTTTCTCCAGAATCTTACATCAACAAGTCCAAACACTGGCATGTTTATTTCTATGGGAGGATCTATCACATCTCTGTTAACAGCCCAGGAATCTTGCACACATGCACAAAGATAAGAAAAGAGATTGTGCAGACATGGATCAAAACACACATCAGACAAGGTGACCCAATAAGTTATGAAATTAGGGTTACAGAGCTTGATTGTGTAAGAGCCCATATTGGTGCCTAATTCTCGATATTGCTGCTAGTAAGGGCTAGATCACGTAAGAATGTTTCACTCCAACAACTCAGTGTCAGTTCATAGCACAAGGAAATCTGGATCATCCGGTAGCTCGAGAAAAAACTGGCTCATTTAGGAATCAGTTCACTTCCACAATCTTCACTTGGCCAATGAAAAACCTGAATGAAATACGGGTTGTGACAACTGACCTCAAGGCAAACCTTGTCTTCATCATCAGTACCAAATACTTGAATTAGGTCAGTCGACTTGGCCAACACACCTTTAGACACATTTGAGAAAACTGTATGGGTTTGCAAAACTTCATCAATATCCTTTTCTCTGGGAAATCCAACCATGTCAAACCCATAGTAGATAATCAGACTTTCCACACCAAATGGCAGAGGAAGAACACACAAGGAAAGAAAGAATCGAATTGATGAAATTGGAGGGGGAAAAAAAAGAAAGAAAAAAAAGGTGAGAAAAGCATGTACACTCGAGCACGCCAGGACAAGACTTTGTTCTTGAAGCACGCAATTTCGAAGCGATGCCCTTGCTTGCGCAGCCGCACCACGGCTACATTGGTAAGCCGCTTCTGCCCTACAGGCTGCGTCACCCTTCTCGACATGTCTACTCTCGCTCGCGTCGTCGACTCCTTTTCCTTCTGTCAAGCTCCCGCTTTGTTTGAGCACCCCAATTTGGCTTGCGTTATTAGGGTAGGAGGAAAAATGGAGAAGACCTAGGGTTTAGGGTCCGGTTATAGTACAAACTTAAGCGCTCAGAGGACATTTGTGATCTCTCATTCGGAGTCGGTTGGGTCTCTAGTTTGAAGATGATGGATTGTATACATTATATGGGTGCATTTATTGCAATTTAGATCATTCGATTTTGTTAAGAGACGATCGAGATATGACCTTGCAAAGTTAAGGGTGTCAATGGAAAAAATAAATAAAATACCATCACCAATCATCCCATGCCTTGCCTTACATTGGTTGGCCTATCAACAACTCACATGCAAAATTGACACATGTTCAACATCCATGTTTTTAGTATAAGATTAATAAACCCATCATCAAAATGCCTGTTTAAAAAATTAATTAATTAATTAAACGTTGATTTTTATTCAATGGACCATACTAAAAAAATGTATACATCATATAACAAAATTATAATTACATGTAACTCAATGCATTACTAAATCCTAAATTGTTCCAAATTGCACGCACCACTATCCCGTTGCCCTCCTACCCTCCCACCACACACAAGAGTTTTTTCCTCTCTTTGTTGTTCCTCTCTTCCTACATGAACAAGAAAATACTATGAAGCTTGCCCCTCATTCTTCTCTCATTGTTTTATAGCTCGTTGTGCTTTGCTTCTCTTATTCTTATTGGTGTCATGGTGTTATTACAACTCATTGTGGTTGAGTTCTTGGTGTACAACATGTTTTTTTTATATGTTATTCCTTCTTAAAATATAGGTTAATTTTGGTTTCAAATTTTGAAGTTTTAAAATAAACATTCTAAAACACCTTTTTTTTAGTTTTGTGTAAGTTCCTTTGTTCTTGGTTTCCTTCTCACATTTGTTATTTTTTTCAAGTAATCCGCCCCCCTTTCCTTTTCTTCTTATTTATTGTTGCAAGTGTTTCATTTTTCGTGAGCAATGACTTCCTTTTCTTTCTTTGTGTCAGAGTTCCATTGCACTTCCTATTCCCATCACCTCAATCTTCCCTTCCTCTTCTTTGTTTATGCCTAGAGCTCCATCACATTTCATGTTTCCACTGCCTTGATTCCCTCACTCTCCTCTTTTTCATCTATGTTCAAAATCCATCACGCTTCACACTTCTTTTTGCAATGCTTTAATTTTCCCCTTCCTTTTCTTTGTATGTGCTTGGAGTTCCATCACACTTCTTTGTTTCTAATGCCTCAACTTCCCCCCTTTCCTTTTCTTTGTTTATGCCCATCATTCCTAGTCCCTTCACATTTCACGTTTATTGTTTCCTAAGCACCAACCCCCCTTCTTCCTCTTTGTCTTTTGTGTCCAAAGCTTCCAATCCTTTCGCACATTGCGTTTCTTATTTCTTAAACATCGCCCCCCCCTTCATCTTTGTCCTTTATGTCCAAAGTTCCCAAGCATTTTGCATTTCCTATTTTTTGAACATTGAACCGACCCCCCCCCCCTTCCTTTTTGTCTTTTGTGTTTAGAACTCCCAACTGCTTTACATTTCCTATTCCTTGAGCACCAACCTTTCCGCTCCTCTTCTCCTTTTATGTTCAAACCTCCCAATCCCTTTTGTTTGCATGTTTTTAAAGGAGTCAAATCTGCCAACCCCTATTCTTGAATTTTTTTTGTTAGCCCCCCCCCCCCCCATTATGTGTTTTTAATCAACCACCCCCTAATGTTATTGTGTTCTTGGTCTAATTGAACCCTCCAAGCTCATATTATGAAGTTTTTATACCCATCAACCCCCAATTCCAATTTTTGTGTTTTTGTAAAATTCGACCACCCCCCTTGTGGTTTTGTGTTACTAGAGGAGTTGAACCCCTTATTTTTTGGAGGAGATGAACTCCCTTGTCCCCCTTGTGTTTCTAGAAGTAATTTAACTTGCCCCTTCATGTCCTTTTTTGTTTATTATGTGTTTTTTGAGCACATGATCCCCTCCCTCAACTCCCTTGTTCATGAACTAATTGTTTAAAATGGTTACAAATATGTTGCAATACGTTTTCATGCTTACATCCAAACCTTTTTTTGTTATTTGATCTATTTATGAACATCTATGGTGTAGCCAAGGTTCACATCCATGTAATAAAGAGGGTGAACTTGCAATCCAACATGGAAGTTTTAATGAAACCTATCTCTTACATTTTTAACTTTATTGGTTGACTAAGTTGAAATGAATTTAACTTGCTTTTATTTAAGTTCATGGTGAGCAATTATCTTAACTATAGTTTAAAAATCACAAAATTTCCTAATTTGTTTTTCTTGCCTTTTATTTGCTTCAAATTTCCTTGATTAATTTTGTTGTTTCCTTTTCTAATGCCTTCTATCGCACAATGTTCAAATATTCCTCTAAAATCACTACATGATTTTGAAAATAATCAATTAACAATCCTTTGTACCATGGGTCTTTTTTATAGGTAGATGAAACAAAAAAAAAAAATTACCACTTGTTAGTACCTTTGAGTTGCGTTGGTGAAGTTGTTAATTCCCATCTCCGCCTTTATATTGTAGTTTCGTTTATGTTCCCATCCAAATTTGATGTGTCTATTGAAGTTTCCTAATTTATGGTTGTAGAGTTTATAACCACATCTACATAGTACCTAAGGTTAATTTTATGAACACAAGTAGCTAAAGATTCATGATCTAAAGGAGTTATTTTTGTTGTTATGTTGATTAATTCTATTATAACATTTATAAAAAGAATTGGATATCATTATCCTCCTTTTCATCCTCTTCACTAAATATGGAATCTATATATTCTTCCTTTTATGTATTATTTATTATGTACAAATTATTAAAGATTGTTTTTTCATGCATTGCTCTAGGGTTTAATGGCCAAATCCTTACAACTCTAAACTTTAACAATATGTTTTTTTTTTTGAGAGAATGGTCTAGGGTTTTTTCTACTTAGTTAACCAAGGTTATCTTGTTTGGTTTAGTGTAATTGTTAATGACCATTACAACATGTTTTTTGTTTTTGAAAGGTTTGAAGCAAGTCACATTTAAAGGTTGGAGTGCATGGTTGGTATGGGAAGGTAAAGTTATCATGTTTAACCCAAATGTTTGTGCTTGCTCAATTGCTTTTAGTGTGACATAAGATCCATGTCCATCTAAAATGAACAAATGTCTAGTAACAAGGGAAATGCCACTTAGTATTAACCTCTTGAAGAAAAATAATAATAATTTGAACAATAAATTGGCTGCCCATGTTTTTGTTTGCATAACCATACATGTTCCTTGTTTACACAATTTTATGTAATCATCACACATTTTTTCTCCCTTAAAGAGGTAAAACTCAAACATAGATTTTTTAATTGCATTGATAATGTAGTTGATAGTCAACAATCCTTGGATTTTGGTATGATGTTATATACTTGATAGGAACATCATTTAACTATAACCCGTACACCTAATTCCTACCTATTTATATCCCTATTTTGTTTTAGTTCCAAATATGATGTGCATCATAGTTGTGCTTGTTGTACAAAGATTGTAAGTTGTTATAAAAGTTTTCACATGACAATGTGGTTAAGCCCTTTATTTGTTGAATGTTAAATTCAATGTGTTTACGTTTGAACCAATACCACCAAAACTCCCTAGTACACCATGCCAAAATGGTGTAATTATAATTTAAGTTTTTTTGCAACTTTCATCTTCAACTATTGCAAGGTAATTGATAGCCTAAATTTATACATAGCGAAAGTCCAAGCTACTACAGCTTCATCTTCTTTTCTATGAGGACAACTCATAGCCCACATTTCCTAGACCTTGTTTGCCATTCTAGTGATATGACAAAGAGGTTAGAGGTATGTTCTAATGTATATTGGTTTGTTTCAATGATGTTATCCCATTTTCAATTACATCCATGGGTTTTTCCAAAGCTTCATAAGTCCATTTACCTCTCTCGGTGATTGTGATGCATATGTTTACCTTATGTTGTCTTCTTTTTTGTTATGTTCTAAAAGGAAGAACATTATATTTGTCTTGTGCAGGTTGTTGTTATAAGCCACATCGCCTCCTGCATGGCACAATCAACAAAATTTTGTTTTGGGTCCTCCTAATTTACATTTCCAACAAGTTGGGGGTGTGTGATTTGCCCCTAATAAAAATATGTACTTGAATTTCTTGAATATGTCCCAAGAAACAATTTTTTTTGAATGATCTAGGTAAATGTCAAATGCATATGCCAAGCTAGTTGGGTGCAAACGGGATATCATGAGCTAGACCCACCCCCTTGGATGATTGTTTATTGGGTGTTCATTTTACGACATTCTTGGAATCTTTTGAACGAAAGTCTTTAAAATGATCTTTAAAAACCTTCAAAAGTTTCAACACACTATTATATCATGGTTAACATTAAAAAATTGCTACAAATATGTCATTGTAAAAAAAAATCAAGTTCATTTACAAGTCTTTTTATTACTCAAAAACATTGGGTACAATGTTTCAAAATGATTTTGGGTATTTTTCATTCATTAAATCAATTTCAAAATTTTAAAACATATATACCAATACATTGAAAATAACAACATTAATATGTGAAAATAATTCCATTTGGAGTTTATTTATTTATTTTAAAATGTTAAATACACAAATCTAAGCATTGGTTACAACTGCTTGTGTACGTGTTAATGTGATTGCACCTAATTGTGCAAAATAAGTAATAAGAGCATAATTTTTTTTGAAATCATTCCAATCTAACATTCGGTTTGTTATTTTGGTGCATGGAATGGGTATCTAGAGCAAATTATGTTTTCTCTAAGCTTGAAGAAATTTATCTCTCTTGTGATTCCTTACATCGACATTGTATCTAAGAACTATAGAACTTTGCACCCAATGATAATATTGAAACTTTTTCAACTTCTAGTTGTAAAGCTAATTTATTGAAAACCTTGTTATTAGTTTATTTGAATCTTGTTCTTCTACTTGTTCTAGTTTTAATGTCTTTTCTTTGACTATTGTAAAACAACTTTTATGTTTTACAAGTTTTTATGTTTTTGTTTTTTATCATTATGACCTCCAATTTGTGCTAATTTAATTTTTGTGACTCATATAATCTCTATTGTTTAAGTTCTAATTCGACTACTTCAAGATCTAATGTATGATGATATATTTTGATTATCTAAAGGTTATTGATTTAGCCCATATGCTTCTTAAATTTCTATGAAGGACTTGACAATGACACTACCTGACAACTTTGACATGTTGAAAGAATGGAAATGAATAAAATTGATAATGTCTTATTTGTATGCATGTTTAAAACCTTATGAATTTGTTATTCTTGTTTTGGCAAGAATGCAACCATGGCAATATTGGGGGGAATTTGGAAGTTTTGCTTCGTTCAATGTCTTGATTTGAAAATCCATGGGATTCCACATAACTTAAGTTTCAATGTCATTTTGTGTTATTTAATGTGACACATAAACCCCATCATCAAACCTTGTTTCTCCAACCCAAACTTGGGATTTTATAAAACCATAATTATAGTTCATCCCTTAAACCAAACACTTAAAACCACCCTTTGTTTGCCCTTTGCCTATTGAGATATGTTTTTTTCATTTTGCTATTCATGTTAAGGCCTATCACCAAACTTTATTAAGGTTTTTAAAACATGTTTAGACATAGGAAGGGTGAGAAAAAATTCAAAATGTGGCTACAATAAGTTGCCACATTTGCAAGTTTGTCGTTAAGGTAAAATCATTGTTAATTTAATGAAAAAGATCAATACGCAATTAACATGTCGTGTGAACAATACATTGAATGTATTACAAATATTTTTTACTTGAAAAAAAATGGTTACATATTCAAAAATTGACATTTGTTATACATTTCTTGCCACTTTTCAACTTTAATCAATTCATATTAACATTTTTTAGTCTAGTATATTTGTTGACAAGGATTATTTTGTAGATTAAGGTGTAGGGTCACATTTTTCAAGGTTTCACAAATTAACTTATATGAACTTCTTCTTTTCTTGTATTATTCCAAAGATGTTTTGGAACAAACTTTTAACATTTATAGAAAGTTATCATATGTTATTATGACTTAATTCTATGTAATGAAATATTTACATTGTTTTTAACATGTACACTTAATTTTATGTTGATTATCACAATTTTGAATGTAAGAGGCATAAAAACTAACATATTTTACAATGATTTTTATAAGGCATGGAGGGGAAATTGTTGGATTTGTATGAACATATGCATCAAGTTAAACAATAAGCATTGGAACATATTGTTCAAACCCCACTAGATGCTAGACCCTTTGATCATGAAGATTTCATGAAAGAAGTTGTCATTTGACACAATGGGATGTAGCAAGGTCTTTGTCTTGTTGAGGTTGCATTCACCCCCACAACTCTTTAAGAAGGGATGTAAAGTTGAATTCACCATTAAGACATTGTATTTGTTCAAGCATTCAAAGTTATGTTTCATACGATGAAATCATGTTAATCAAAATTGTTTACATGTGCATGTGGATTTAAAAATGGACGATATATACAGATCTCTTGCCCATCTATCACAACAAATCAAGGATTTTGTGATGGAAAAACTAAAGCTTGGACTCACAATGTCTCAAATCATGGCAAAATATAAGGAACACGTGAAGAACATCATGTTAGTGACATGCGGATTAAACAAATACATGTTTTTCATTGAGTAAGATGTTAAGATGTGGTTTAAGAACTATGTTCAAGAAACATATTAATAACACAAAAACAATGCGAAAAATGTGCATACGTGGGCCCAACAAAACATTGACTTAGTGTTTTACTATTAAAAAAATTGGTTAAAAGTAGATGGTGGTTTCATTGAGCAAAACATGCCTTTCACTCTAGGTGTCCAAAGACCATGACAAAATGATTGAACTTGGGCACCAAAGAGGTGTTGGAATTGATGCAATGTTTAAGACAAATGAGGAAAAGGTGATGCATTACGTCTAATACCTAATGCATGTAATCTAATATAATTGAAACATTAATAGGACAAACCAAGGGACACAAATAAATACATTTAAATTTTTTTGCAACTTTTAATATATCAATCATGTCTTCATTCATTATATCTCATGTCAATGTTCAATTAACGTACCATAATACATTGATACATTAATATATTGTGAAGTATGGTAATTATCCCTTTATTTTATGATGATGTTTGACCAATGGCACAATGATATTCTTGTAGCATATTGCATCACATCATGATGTAAGCACAAGGATTTGACATCATGCATGCTTTAAATGAAAACATTCACAAAACTTGCCCATCATGACATCCCCAATGCTTTCATAGTTGATTGTGTCCAAGGGGAAATCAACTACATCAAATAAAGTTCCCTCTCCCTCCCTCTCTCTATACAACTAATTGTCAAACCATGTATTATTCATGTCACTTGCCCCAATAGATGTAACATGCATCAACATTGATTTTATCTATTTCCATCAAGTTTCACATTACATGCATTTTCTCTCTTGCATAACTATATGGCTAAACATTGTCATTTTGTTGTGTTTGTGGCATGTGAAAAGAACATGGCAAAAACAAGTTGAAAGGGACTAATCAAAGTGGACTTGAAACATGCATCCAGGTTGCCGTAAAAACCTCTCTTTTTATTTCTCTTTGTATTTTGAGGGATGTTCTTGAGTAGAAGATCCCAAGGTAGTTATACGGTGGGGGAGATCACACTATATTTCTACGTTCCCATGTTCCCATGGAAAGATTTTTTTGATGGGACTCATCAGGAAGATAAAAAAACACAAGGAGGAAAGGGACAGATCAGGAAAATTCAAAAGAACAAGAAGGAAAGAATGGAGGAAAGAAAAAGAAGAGATTTTTACATACGTGGAGGTTCCCATACTATTTGTAGTGTCCTGCTTGACCTGTAGCCAAATTTGGCTCATTCTCTAGAAAAGAAGAAAATACGATCGCCAATCTACGTCCTTGACAAATTTGAAGGAAAGAAAAAAACCCAATTGTGATAGAATATTCCCCCATTTTATATTACGCATTGTGGCGAAATATCGCCCATAAAAAAATTTCTGCTTTGAAGTGGTTCTAGTGAGATTATGCTATTTCCATACTTATTGCAGGAATTTACGGCGGGTTTTTGGCGAAAGGGTTGGTGGACCCGGAGTATCGGTCGGGTGGGTTGAGGAAAGGAAAGGAAAGGAGGGGAGAGCGCCAAACCCTAGAGAAGGTATAGAGCGCGCCTCTTACACATTTGGCGCTTCATTGCGAGCGAGCTGTTTAGATTTCCCTTCTGGTTGCGCGTTCGGGTGCGCCTGTAGTTGCAGATAGTAGGGGTGGGGGAAGGAAGAAGGAGAGGAGAAAGCGATGAACCAATATCTGAATGGGGTTGAGGTATTATCGGAAGTTTAGGAGCTGGGGTTAGGGTTTGAGAGGAGGGAGCGACGAGGAGGACAAAGAAGAGCGGTGAGGGGAGGAGGACGAGAGATGGGAGTATTGGCGGAGGGTAAGATAGTGAGGCTCGTGGAGCTTTACAAATGGAGGGAACTGCCATTACGGTTGGATGTGTGGCCGTTTGCGATTCTTTACGTGGCTTGGGTGACAGGTGTTGCCACCAGTCTGGATGCCACAGACGCTGGGATTGTGCTGGCGGCTCTCGTTGTCCTTCACATTCTCACTTTCCTGTTCTCCGCCTGGTCTGTGAATTTCCGATGCTTTGTGCAGGCCACCAAGGTAGAGATCGCATTTTTTTCTCTCTCATACCCTACTAGTAGGACTTCGTCTTCTTTGCAGTCCTGCCTTGGGGAACGAGAGTGCGAAGTTTTTGAGGTCGACCTGATGAAGCTCTTTTGATGGTGGTGGACGTGTTTTGTTCGTCTTTGTTTCGACAGGTCAGTGATGTGCATCAGGCTGATGTCGTGAAAGTCATTCCTTCGAAATTTTCTGGCTCCAAGGAAGTTGTGCCTTTGCAAATGAGGAAATTGGTAAGCATCTATGCACAGAGAGAGAGAGAGAGAGAGAGAGAGAGAGAGAGGGGAGCATCAAGTTCATGAAACAATGGTTTGTTTTGATCCCTTTTTAGGGTTTAGTGCTCCTGTGCATTTGATGCTGAGGTCTATCTCAAAGCTTGCTAGACATCTTCATGCCCAGAGGAGCATCAACTACATGCAAGCAATGGTTTCTTTTTCCCATAGGCTGTAGTACTGAAAGAGTTAGCAATTTGTTTTGATCCTTTTTAGGGTTGAGTGCTCCTGTGTATTTGATGCTGAGGACCATCTCAAAGCTTGCTAGACATCTGCTTCATCCCCCCCCCCCATGATATCCATTACCCACATATTGCTCAGAAATTGCTGCTGAAGTTCGAAATTCGCATACCAAGCCTCTTTGTGGCTTAATGTTTTAGGTTTGAAGATGCTTGTAGTGTTTAGTTTCTTACAAATCCAACATCTGTTGCCACCCAACAATGGTGATGCAGCTGGCAGGGGAGAAGAGGCATGAAAGCCAGGACAATGGTGAGGTCTTGACTACAAAGATTGTACCGACAGCCCTTACCACATCTTCTGGAGAGGAGATTTGGTTTGAATTCCGGAGGCAGCGCTTCATCTTTTCAGAACAGCTCAACAAGTTCTGCAAGCTGGACTATCCTTCCAAGGAGGCATTTGTTGTGTACAGCAAAAGTACTGGCTATGGTAGTGAAGCAAAGTCACAGGCTGCTCTGGAAAAGTGGGGAAGAAATGTGTGAGTATTTCACCCGTATCTCACTGTACAAACGTATTCTTGTTTTCTTCTGGGTGTGGCATTTGAGAACACAATTGATACATGTACTAATATGCCAGTGCAGGAATCAAAGAATGATTTGTTTTAGGGGGTTTCTTGAATTGAGATCTCACATACCAAGGATTTTGCAACTTGATTTTGAGATGCTTTTTGCGTCACATATCTGTTGAGAACAATATTGTGCTGTCTTTTTGTTTGCATTCCCAGTGTCTATCTGTTGTCTCCTGATTTCTTCTTTTTGTTTGTTTTCTTTGTAGGTTTGAATTTCCCCAACCTACATTTACAGGATTGATGAAGGAGCATTGCATGGAGCCGTTTTTTGTCTTTCAGGTCTGATAAAGGATCTTTTGCCCTTTGCTCATCTCTCTATTCTATTCTAGGTTGACTTAAAATTGCAAGTATGGGGAAGCTCTGAGTACTGATGATGATACCTTTTCATTTTTGGTTGAGTCTGTCTTCACCATGGAGTTTATTTTATCTACCTGCAAGGGTGCTGATAGCATTGTGTGATACATTGATCCTTATCACTTGAGAGTAGCAAGTTATTTGGAGACCCCTGAGAATTGACCTGTATCTTGTCTGGTAGTCGTGCGAATTAATTTGACCTATCTATTGCACCATTCTGGTCATCAACATAGTTCAGTGATAAGTAATAATCGGTTGACTTACCTTTGTAGATGAACAAATGGAGCCAAAAGGCTGTGATGATTCATGTTGTGTTTAATAGAGGTCATTCTCCCTTTTTTTGTGTTCTTTTGTTTTTCTTTGATGACAGATTTCCTTGCTTTTGCTTGTTGAACTTATTTCCAGCCTGCAGTATAGGTTACTACCTTTTTTGTGACTGATTGAGCACCTGTCTGTCATGGGGGATTCACATGTTTTTGATGTCACAAGAGTGGACTAAAAGGTATCCATGGACATGGGACAGGTTTTCTGTGTTGGACTTTGGTGTCTGGATGATTACTGGTTGTATAGCGTTTTCACACTGTTCATGCTGGTGCTCTTTGAATCAACTGTGGTCAATAGCCGGCTCCGGACATTGACAGAGCTACGGCGTGTTCGAGTAGACAGTCAGACACTCATGGTTCACCGTGGTGGGAAGTATGTCTCACCCTATTTCTGTATATATCAGTGTGTACCCCAGAGGCAATGTGTAGCATAGGATATGTGGTCCTGTGTTTATCCCCTGACATGTTCCTCATTTGTGGTGCAGATGGGTGAAGCTCTCAGGTATGGAACTTATTCCAGGAGATGTTGTCTCAATCGGTCGTCCCACAGGGGTGGGTAGCGAAGAGCGAACTGTACCAGCAGATATGTTGCTAATTGCTGGAAGTGCCATTGCAAATGAATCTCTCTTGACAGGAGAGTCAACACCACAGTGGAAAGTATGTACTTAATTTGAGGTGTTTTGGTAGATAGTAGAGCATGTGTTCAGTAGCTATTAGGCAATGGCTTCAACTTTGAGTGGTCTGTAGCTTCTAGATGTATTTCCTTGTGAACTTGAGATGGCCCAGTGATTACTTATGCTATTGGTACATCATTGCTTGGATGTCTTAGGTATTTTCATGTGATTGGATGGTGAAGAATACTCAGATGTACATTGTGTGTGCAGCACTCTTTCCATGATGTAGACCCTAAAGCATGTGTATGTGCTATGAACATGAAAAGTTTCTTGTGACCTTAGTTCTCTTTGTGTCAAATTTGCAGGGATCAATTGTTGGTAGGGAGCTTGGAGAAAGGCTGTCAATCAGGCGAGACAAAAACCACATTTTGTTTGGGGGCACCAAAATCTTACAGCATACAGGAGACAAGGTGACTTAGTTTGAAGCTATTCTTGAGTCCAAGAATGTTGCATGTGATGGATAATGTTCATGTCCAAAGGTCTTTAGTCATTATCCCTTTCCCAAGCAGCTAAGTAAAGGTCTTGTGATGCATTTTGAAATGAATTCTTGGGTCTCATTGGGAGGCCACCTTTGGCTTTCTGCTTGCAGTCAGGTCCTCTAAAGACACCCGATGGAGGTTGTTTAGCAGTTGTCTTGCGGACAGGTTTTGGGACCAGTCAAGGGAAGCTCATGCGAACAATCCTCTTTTCCACAGAGCGGGTAATTTCTTAACTCAGAGAAAACAGATTGCATGAGCTGTCAACTTCAGTTCTTTCAACACCTTGGTCTTTCCCATTTGTATTTTGTTGGCTTGGGAGGAATTGTAACATTATACCCTTGGCATAGGTTCCTACTGGGTCAGACCAGAGTAACAACTTCAAAAATGTTGATAGTCTAGTATATCATGTATTCACCAGTTAACATGCCTGGCTCTAAGTTTATCAGCAGCTTACTTTCTTTGGTTTGTTGCTTCTGGAATAAGGCACTTCTAAAGGAGTATGTTCATGTAGACCTTGCTTTATAAAGTGGATGGTGCTTTTTGTCTCTGATCCTTTTTTGGTGATTCCAGGTCTAGAAGCTTTAATCTGACAAGCTTTTTGACTTGAATACTTGTTGCTGGACATATTTAACCATTGTGAATGCCTTTGTTTCCACAGGTGACAGCAAACAACTGGGAAAGTGGACTTTTCATCTGCTTTCTGGTGATATTTGCCCTCATTGCTGCTGGTTATGTGCTCAAGAAGGTGGGCTTCTCATCAAAGACTTTGCTGGTTGCCTTCTAGTTTGATATGGTTAGGCAGATCAGACCCTTGATTTTGAGGGCAGATAAGAATAGCAGGTTTGTGTCATTGAATTTGTGGCTACCATCTCTTTCACCATTGGTAAGCCATTTCCCTCAGTTACAGTGTAGATACCAGCTAGACAGGTGTCTTGGGTCAAAGTCTGTTGGCATAACTAGTCATTGCTAATTGCACAATTCTGCAACTCACATGTCTGGGTAAAGTCTTGAGCTTGTGAATGGGTGGAACATTGTGGGGTTATACTGCAGGGTTTGGAAGACCCAACACGGAGTAAGTACAAGTTGTTGCTTAACTGCTCTCTAATCATCACTTCCGTCATTCCACCAGAGCTGCCTATGGAGCTCTCAATTGCTGTCAACACCTCACTCATTGCATTGGCTCGTCGAGGCATTTTTTGCACTGAACCTTTCCGGATCCCATTTGCTGGCAAGGTGTGTCTGGCTCACCTTTTGTTCAGTAAAACAGATGAAGACATGGAAGGATTGTACTCTTATTACTATGCTTGTCACAGGCCTTGTGGTGAATAGTGTTTGTGCTGTTATGCATGGAGAGAAGCAGAGGTGCCTATTTGGTGTTCCTATGCTTGCTAGCTTGATATTTGAAGTGCCTTCATGAAATGTGTTTTTACAAACTGCCATGCACTGTGATCACATACTGTTCCTGATGATAACAGGTGGATGTTTGCTGCTTTGACAAGACTGGCACACTGACCAGTGATGATATGGTGAGAGGAACAAGATTTCAGAATTTTCTCTGCATCTTCTTCTACCCAATGTATTTGTTCTCTGCATCAAATCTGTCTTCACAATTCCCTTTGGTTTATTCCCTTTTTCAAGTCTTCTTTCTCATTAGGGAGAGGATAGGGAGTGGTTGGGTCTCCAGTAGTCTTGTACAGAAGTGGAGAAGTGCCTAGTTTCTGACTCTTCATCTGCCTGTTTTTCAGGAGTTTCGAGGTGTGGTGGTCTTGGAGGGGAAACTAGAATTGGAGACAAATCCAAGCAAGTTACCAGAGTATGCGACACGGATTTTGGCTGCATGCCATGCTCTTGTATTTGTGGATAACAAACTTGTAAGACACTTTTATCTGTTTTTGTTGTTGTTGAGGCTATGAAGGGCTTGCTGTTGAATTTGACTGTTTTAGCTATGAATTCCAAAAAATAAACAGCTGTGGCAGTGAAGATGCTGCTTGTGAGAAAGTTCACACAGTCTCTCTTTAGAGTTGTTTTGACTAATTGACATTCATTCTTCCTGTTTATGTGTTTAGGTTGGTGATCCTTTGGAGAAGGCAGCATTGAAGGGCATAGACTGGGCCTACACAGCTGATGAGAAAGCTGTGCCTCGCAAGTAAGGCACGCATCCTGCCTACACTCCAGAGAGAAAGTCCAGTTTTCTCCTGTCCCTCTGGAGCTTGTCATGATCAAAGTCGAGTCTCCCTGAACTTTGAATAGTAGATGAGTCTCTGCAGAAGATATTTGTATTGATATCTTTGATAAGACTAGCTGCTGGCTTCATTGATCACTAAGAAATCATTGTGCATTGTACTACTCAGGGGATCTGGACAACCAGTGCAAATTGTGCAACGACACCATTTTGCCTCACACCTCAAACGGATGGCTGTTGTTGCAAGAACTGAGGACAACTTTTTTGCTCTCGTGAAGGTAAGATATTAAAGGAGAGGTTGGTAAACCTTGTTTGTTAAGCATGCTTGACTGGATAGGTAGTCCATCATTTGTGCAACTGTAGGAGTTGTTAGCCCTATGTATACAACCTGTTATGGGTAACTGATTTGCATTATGAAGGGCTTCTAGTTAGAGTCACCAACATGATAAATTTGATGCCGTCTCATTTTGGGTTGCTCTACTTCCTCAGTGAAAATGGTAGACACAACATAGCAAGGATTAGGATTATGGAGTCATCTGTATATTTTGAAAAAGTTATTTTGTCTCATTTTGAAGTCTTTTACCTGCAGGGTGCTCCAGAGACAATTCACGAAAGACTGGTGCAAATCCCTGCTGGCTACATAGAGGCATACAAACAGTTCACTCGCCAAGGGTCTCGTGTTCTTGCGTTAGCCTACAAGTTACTTCCTGACATGGCAGTGAGCTTCTCACTATTTCATATGAAGAATTGTGCTAATCATTTGAGGATATTCATGACAGTGGAGAAGCAGTGTGTATCCTGATGAATGTGTGTATTTGATCATGTATCAGGTCCTATTAAAATTTGTTGCACAAGGATGATACTAGACACTCAGTTTCTGTTGATTGTTTGTTAGAAGCTGCAGTACTTATTGGGAACCATGATATTTATGCAGGTTGGTGAAGCCCGGGTTCTGGAACGTGAAGTGGTAGAAAGTGAACTCACTTTTGCAGGGTTTGCGGTATGTGTACAATGTTTGTTTTTGTGGCTATTTTCTCTGCAATTCCATAGATTGATGGACAACATCTCCTTTCTGTTACTGCAGCAGAACCTTGGATAGTGGATTTGGCAAACTGTTTCCCTACTATTTCAAGCATTCACAGTGTATTGGGTTATGTGCAGGTGTTTGCATGCCCATTGCGGAGTGACTCTGCACAAGTTCTTAAAGAGTTGAAGGACTCCTCTCACTATTTGGTATCTACCATGCCTCAGATCAGATCAGAGTTGGATGCTTCCACCAGATGCACCACATTAGAAGTTAACTTGCTCCTTCAGTTTTCATTAGTAGGTTATAGAAGGTTTTGCCTCTTGAACATTGTTGTCATTCTCTTTTGAGACTTTGCTTATGCACATTATGTCAGCACTATTTCACTGTCCATATCAATAGAATTTCTTGCATTTGTTCCTTGTTGATGTCGTGCCTTTTATACAGGTGATGATCACAGGGGATCAGGCCCTGACAGCATGCCATGTTGCTGCTCAAGTTCATATTGTTTCACAGCCAGTATTGATTTTGACTCTTCGTGCGGGTGATGGTGCACTGGGAGAGTTCGATTGGCTTTCTCCAGATGAGGAATTGAAGTTTCCATACAAGTATGTAGCTAATTCTCTGGATCTTTCACAGACTGCTCATGCTGTGGTCAAGGCTATGACAAACTTTTACTGATCAGCATGATGAGCCCATTGCTGCAAATACTGATCTCAATGTTCTGATATTTGGTATTGTTTCCTGTGTCATTTTGAGAACCAGAAAGGACAAGGTGCTTGAGCTTTCAGAAACGTATGATTTGTGTGTTGCTGGTGATGGTCTTGGTATGCTTCAGCGGACAAGTGCACTACAGTTGGTTGTTCCTCTAACCAAGGTTTGTTCTCAATTGTGACCTTCCATATCCAGACAATTACTGATCTCAGATCTTGTGGTACTCTTTGTGGTGGTCAAGCACTGCAATACCCAGTCGGTCACAAGTAAAATGGAGAGTTGAGTTTTGCACAGCTGGGCACTTTTTGAGCTAGGGATTGAGACTTGGTACTGTCTTCAGGTCTTTGCAAGGGTTGCACCTGACCAGAAAGAGCTGATTCTGACAACACTCAAAGCAGCTGGCAGAACAACTCTAATGTGTGGTGATGGCACTAATGATGTTGGAGCTCTCAAGCAGGTTGGTCTCTTTAGAAATAAGGTTCCAGAGTGTGTTTCCCACTGATGATTTCAGATAGTAGTCTCTATATTTCATCTGATTCAGAGCAATGAAGATAATTTTTGTGGGATGTTTATTGTTGAAATATCAGAGGATCATTATAGTGTATAGTTTACAGTAGTATAAGTCTGAGTTATACAACCAAGATTGATTGATTGTTTCAGTTATCACTCTGACTGTACTCCAGCAACTGTCAGATGCTGACAAGTGTTATTGGTGTATGATTCAGGCTCATGCAGGGGTTGCGCTTTTGAATGCTATCCCTCCTACTGCTCAAGGAGAGACCCTGCCATCATCTGAATCTTCAACCAAGACATTGACACCTTCAACATCTTCAACAGCCTCAACATCTCCTGGTAGTTACAATATGTTTTATGACCCCATTTTGGAGCTCCAATTTTCTGAAATAACTCACCTATATTGTGCTATATGTGATACTTATTTTGGTAGGAAGTTATAGTAAGACTAAACCGACATGTAGAGGAAGTTTTGATGGAAAGGGAGTTACAGTGTGTTCCAGTTGTGGCAACGAGTTTACAATGCTAGCTTCATATCAGCATCGTTTTCTAATGCAATGCACATGAATCCTAATTTTTCTTTGTGGGCAAAGCAGTGACTAATGCCAAGCCTAAGCGTCCAAAGAGTGGGATGGCAGCAGGCTCTCAAGGTCTTGCTGGGGCCATCACACCTCCTCAAGGTGGACAGTCAACAGCAGTCAATCGGCCAAACAAAGTTGGACTTCCCACTCCAGGCCAGCTATCTCCAAGTGGTCGACCTTTAACTAATGCAGAAATAAAGAAGCAGCAGTTGAAGAAGATGATAGATGACATGGGGGAGGAGGGTGATGGAAGAACACCTCCTGTTGTTCGACTCGGAGATGCATCCATGGCAGCTCCCTTCACAGCAAAGCATTCATCAGTTCGCCCAACTGTGGATGTCATTCGACAGGGCCGGAGCACACTTGTGACAACCTTGCAGATGTTTAAAATACTAGGGTTAAATTGCCTGGCAACAGCTTATGTTTTCAGTGTGATGTATCTGGATGGTGTGAAGCTGGGTGATATGCAGGTAACATTTTCCTTTCTATCATACTCCTTTTCTGCTGTAGGTTTAGGTTTTTTTCCTAAGCTGTGGGAGTGCAAAGCTGACCGCAGATCAAGTATGTTGGGAATCCTGCATAGGTCTTGCATACTATGTGCTTGCTAGGTCATAGTCCCCCAAAATTGCTGTGGAATGTCTGCTGCACTTACTATAGCCAAAGCAAATGCAACCTGAGTCTCACCTACAAGTCTTACAAGAAGTGAATTGTGTGGCTAAATAACAGACATCACTGTTTGGTCTGAGACTTCATATTGAGCTGAGCACCTGTTCTCTCTGCAGGCAACTATCAGTGGGCTCTTCACTGCAACATTCTTTCTCTTCATTTCTCATGCACGACCACTTGATACCTTGTCACCACAACGACCACACCCAAACATTTTCAGCCCTTATGTTATCCTTTCCCTGCTTGGCCAATTTGCAATCCACCTCACATTCCTCATCACAGCCGTCAAGGGTGCACAGGCCTTCATGCCTGAGGAGTGCATTGAACCTGACTCTGAGTTCTCCCCAAATCTTGTCAACACAGTCTCATATATGGCCAACATGATGATTCAGGTATGTGCTCCAAAAGTTGCAGCTGAGTATAGGCATTGTCATCCAACAGAGATGTCCTTTTTGGGCAACATTGCCTACACTCAGGATCACATGTTTGCTCAGGAATTGCAAGTTGTAATAGTTCTACCTGCTGATATTGGAGGTGGATGCTTTTCAGGTGGCTACTTTTGCAGTGAATTATATAGGTCATCCTTTCAATCAAAGCATTCGAGAGAACCGACCATTCTTCTATGCCCTTGGCTCAGCAGCAATTTTCTTCACTGCCATCACTTCAGATGTGTTCCGCAGCTTGAATGACTGGCTGAGGTTGGTGCCCTTGCCCAAACCTTTTGGGCATCATCTGCTCTTTATGGCTCTTGCAATGATGATCTGTTGTTATCTGTGGGAGCATTCTCTTCGGTGGCTGTTCCCAGCAAAGATGCCGTCTTTGCGGCCACGACAGCGTCAAAGACTTACCAAAGAGTTAGTTTCCAAGAAGGTGAAATGAGTAATATGTATATGAGAGGGTGTTAGGGTTATACAGAAGAACTAAGTTGTGGGAAATTTGTGCTCCACAAGCAAAGCTTATGCTGTTTGTTACCACTGTCTCCCTTGCAATAAATACATGCAAAATTGGAAAGAGCTCCAATGTGGGCAGGTATCTTGGGTTACAGATTACTCCACCTGGGTGGGATGTTCCACAGGGAGAGGACATGCCCTGTAGAAGCAGACTTCTCTGTCTTGTAAAAGAACTGGATCATCCTTTGTGAGTTACAATTGTTGGCAATCTCCCCAGTTGCAAAACTGCAAAATATTGGACATTTTATATTTGGTACCATTGTGCCTGAAGAAAAGCAAACAAACAACTTATGATTATTCTACAAATCTCCACAGCAGACACCAATCCGAGGAACTACATATAAGTGATGTGCCCACGATGTATTTCTGTTGTATAAAAATCTCTTTTCCTGCTGTATAAAAAGGTCTGCAAAATTCAGGTTGTTTCTAACAGGCCACTAATTTGCATTTCTGTTGTATAAAAATCTCTTTTCCTGCTGCATAAAAAGGTCTGCAAAAATTCAGGCTGTTTCTGACAGGCCACTAATTTGCAAACTACAAACTTGCGAATGCAGTAGCATATAAATGAAAGAAACTGGATTCTTATATCTTGTAGGTGGATACATATCTTGGTTTATTGAGAAAGAGAGACCTCAATAGCAGCTTTGACATGGATTACACATCTTTGCTATTGAGGATGAAGTCAATGGCAGGTATCATTTTCTAAATCAGTCAACTACAGTTTCAAAACAGAAACATGGACTACAAGAAAAGCCTGCTTGTCTAATCATCTCATGGTTGGCTACAAAGGCCAACTATAAGGGAAATTGTTGACGATATTGTGCGGTGCAGTGCCTAGACATGCAAAAAGATCTGGGCTCCATAGTTAGACCAGGGTAATAACTCTGTGGCCGTCATCTCTCTTGAGAATATCTTCCTACTCCTACTCCCTTGCTCAAAAATGAAATCATGGTAACATTCTGAAATAGATGGCAGAAGCCCAGTACTTGGTCAAAATCAATCACCCATTGTACCAGTCCAAGAAGAGTAAAGTAATGATAAGGACACAGAAAATTAGTATGATATACAGCCGGCTACTGCTGTTGCGCTTCTGGGTTTTGTCTAGCTCTTTGTTGCCCTTTTGTATGTTGTTTGTAGCCTCCACTGCCTGCAGACCAAATATGAACCCATATTGAGCACAATCACTAAGTTCTAATAGATCAATTTACAGCCAAAGAGTCAACATCATGACTCTGATATCATGGGGAGAGAGAGAGAGAGAGAGAGAGCTTGCCTGTAGGTAGAGCAGCTCTATTTGCTGGGCTTGATGAAGAACATGGGTGGAAAACAAATGGTTTAAAGCAGACATTTCCAGCATCCTTCGCTCTGTCTCTTGAACCGCATCCATCATATTTGTAAGCTCTATCTGTTGCGTCCACAAACTGTTAGGCCACTCAGCCAGCAGAGCATTTTGTGCTATTGAGCTATGATCACTGTTTTAAGTTGGAGCTAAGAATGATACGAAAGCCTGCCTTTGAAGACCACTCTACTCAATCCAATCTTTTCTGACAGATTCAAAAAACAGCAAACAAAACATACACAAGAACTGTGCACCTGGAGTGCCCGTGTTTCTTCATCCATCAATTCTTGTTGAGACTCAAGCACCTCTGGTTGGGAGTCCTGCTGAGTTAGCCAGTCTCTTGAGTATGTAATATTGTCTGCTTGTGATGTTGTAACAGGTTCAGGAGGAGGAAGAAGTTTCAGACCCTGACGGCGCTTAGGTATTCGTTTATCAATGGCATCCTGGAAGCGGACTGCCCTTAAGGTATCAAAATGTGCTGTGATTGAATGAAGCTGTTCACTCAATATGAGTACCTGGACATCAGGATGTGCCTATAAGTAAATCTCTATGATGAACAACATGTACTTTAACAATAAAATATTTCGTACTCTGTCAAGCAGACAGTTTCTGAAGCAATGATGACAAATTCATGAACATACCACACCATGCTGATGGGCAATACAGTCTGTGTTTTGAGAGCCTCTTCCCAATGCTGCTAGCCAACTGGCACCATGTGCCTGCTTCTCTTCTATTCCAATGCTATTCTTCAGCACCTCAATGCGCTCTCGGCACGCTTTGATAAACAAACCAACCTGTAACAATAGAAAAACATGAGCTATTCTCTTTGATACATATACATCTGTCTACAAATTTGAAGTTACAGAAGCGAATAATGCAACCATGCTTGGCAGCACACCAAGCTTATGCATTATTCAGGTCACTGAAGTGGTAACATGACAACCTCTAACTATCCAGTAAGCTGGACAGAGCAATAGACAGGGTCCATAGATGGGGCACACTCTTCACCTCATTTTCAATCTTGTCACGATCTTGCTCAGTGCTCCGATTTTTATTCAAGTAGTCTTTCCCATGCTTCATCACAAATGCATGCATTGCTCTTATATTCCCCAACTGCAAAAATTCACAGTCCCAGTCCACCATTCAATCATTTCTTGTGTGTGCAGCAGGGATCTTCACAACCTCATCTTTGGCTTACATCAAGTCTCCAGTCTACTAGAAGAGGCAGAACAACCTGACACAAAGCTTCAGCACCACACCCCAGAAGCTTCACATCATGAAACTCAAGTTCAATTCAAATCTAACTCATTCGTTTCAGCTTTTATGCCTGATTTACAAGCCAGAATGCACTAGGAAAAACAGGAGATAAGAGAAAGAAGATGATCATGCCCTAAACCCTAAACTTACAATTTCAATGGCTGTGAGTGTGAAGGTTGTGTGTGGAGGATTTGAATGCAGAATAAGTGATCCTGACACCTTTGCCATCTTTGCCTGCATGCACAACCATGGTTTGCTTACATAGTAAGAAACTACAGATTGATGGAGAATCACGACTTTCCCTACATGCAAGAAATGGAACAGGATGGGGTTTTGAGGAGAAACAACCGAGTCAAGTGAGGTGAGTACCTCGTCATAGTTGTTCTTCAAGGCAGCGGATCGAACTGCCTCTCTGAACTTGTCCGTCAAATCCTTTACGTTCACCATTCTCACAACCACAAAAGTACAACCAAATTCCTAATACCTTCTTCGATCAGTACTTTCAAACCAGTGCATCGATTCCTGACGCGCATCCGCCAAAAAACCTCAAACCAAAGTCGTCTCGAACAGGTTCGTTTTTGAGATTCTGGATTGATTGCAGACGGAATGGAAGAAGACTCGATCCTCAAGAATCGCCATCAATTCACCATACTTACAGCAATCTTTCATGGTCAACAACCTGAATAGAATGAATAGAATTAAAAGATGACCTGACAATGAAGGGTATGGAGATCTCAGCTCTAACAACATACATATCAGCAGCTCAAACTGAAAAAAATGAAAGAAGGAAACCCGACAACACATTTGAACACAGAAAACAAGAAACAAAACACAAAACCACACTGAGAAAAGGAGGGGTTTGAGCAACAACTGACTTACTTGTTAAAAAACGTTCTTCAACCAGAAAACCAAACAAAGTATCATTAGTGCTCCTCAATGACTTCTTCACCAGTTTCTTTCCATCACAAAGAGAGAAAGGGAGTCAAGGGGAAAGACTCAAACCCTGACTCAAACCCTAATTCTGGCTAGCTCAACAAAACCTAACAAAACAAGAGAAGGAAAAAGAGCCAAGGAAAAAAAAAACCAAGAAGAGTCACAAAAGAGAACTTTTTTTACATTTTGTGAGAGATATTCAACTTCATTTGGTTTCAATTTCTCTCTCATGTATGTACCTTCAAATGCAACCCCTGCTGGGTACACAAAGCAAAGCCAGCATTCACAGATTTTACAAACGGAGAGAGAGATCTTCTCAAGAGGATTGTTCAAAGGATTTTAAAAACTGCTTAGAGATTCAGTCCACATTGCATCAGCTCCAGATTAGTAGTGCTCAAGGTTGCATGCTGAGGTACTCAAGATTGCATGAGACATAGGAGGGATTTCTTTGTTATCATTGCTTGTCATTTCATAGCCTTGGATCCTATTTGCTTAGGTTTTTTTTTTCATAAATCTGTTCATTGTTTCCTTTAGTTTTTATTTTTGGGTTGTTTCTTCTTGTGCTCTTATTTTCCTTGTACTTTTGAGGGATGGGTTTGGATCCTTTGATTTTTATATACATGGTTTTTCTTCCTATACATACTTACAACTCTTACTTCTCCCTCCCCTCATATATAAGCATAAGATCCCTCAAATTTTAAGAGCAAGCTTAAGAGCCATCCTCTTTGATTTGTCCCTCTCCCTCTTCTACTTATAGGTTTAAGATTCTTCTGGTGTTTCTTTTCCACAAATTTTGTTATTTTTAAATCAAAAAAATTGGAAAACTTTTGTTTTCCTATATCAAATTTGAAATTTTGGACCAATTCTTTTAGAAAGAAATTACAAAATATTGATATCAAAAATTGAAAAAATTTATAAAAAAACAATCGTGCCTTAAATCTTTTGTGTTTAAAAAAAATAAAATGAATGATCCTTTTTTTTTGGGAGAGATATCCACATGTCTAAGGGTGCTCTTCAAATACACTAGGAAGTGTTTTGGAGTGTTTTATGAGTGGGAGGCACATTAAGATGTGTTACAAAATATGTCTTACACTTATTAATGAGTAGGTGGACAAGCTTGCCTTTCCTAGATGTTAGGTGCATGATTTATAAATATAAGGTGTTCTCCAAATGCATTAGGAATTTTTTTGGAGAGCTTTTGTTCATCTTCATTTACGTTTGAAGAATAATAGTTTTATTATGTCTCGTGAGAATAAACTTATAATTTTTTGTCTCTTGTTCTAGCGTATATGTTGTTGAATTGACATTGCGTTATTAGTTGATGGTGTTAACACATTAATAAATGTTGTCATTGTCGATTTCATTCAAATTGATTTGGTTTGACAAGTTTTTTTTCATTAGGTTGAGACAACAATTGTGACTCAATCGAAAGATGGTCTTTATTGCAATCATTTTTCAATGGACATGTTTATCCTTGTAATTGTGAAAATTTTCACATGTTTACACAAGTAGGCTAACCAATTTTTTTATTTTTGTGCTAACATGACGTGGAGAGCAAAGGGCACTAGAAGCTTTTCTCTTTCAATTTTGCACACATTTTATAGGCATAAGGTGTCAATGACGTTACAACATGTGTAGGTGGTCTCTATTTAAAATGTGTTGTTACCACATGTGAGGGTTCTTCTAGGGTAGGCATCCTTTCAAGAGGTCATCCCCTTTCCCTATTCAATATGCTTCTTGCAAAAGAGGGGGTTTAGGAACTTGATGTTCCCTTTGTGGTTTTTCTTGGATGTGAGTACTTCCATTTTGTTCCTTGTTTTCCCCCTTTTGTGGGTGCTTTGGTTTATTTATGGTTGGCATCAGAACGAGGTGATGATGGCATTGTAAAAAAAGGATTTGATATACTATTAGTGTGAACACAAATAACTTTTAGGGTTCAATGTGTTGTTCATTTATTGCATAGAGATGACAAAAGACTGTTTGTTGTTGTCTATTTTTCCAAATTGTCCATAGCCACAAGGGAATTCATGAGAGCATGTGAAAGAAAGGAAATGTGTTTTGTTGTTTGTGGGTAATGTAGGTCCTATCACTAATCTTGAAGGAGCTATTGATAGTGGAAGATGGAGTTGCATTTACGAGGTTGTTCATGGAGTTTTGTAAGAAGGAAATGTGCAGTTGTGCAATTCAAGATAAAAAGAGTGTAAAGAAATGGGTTAGGCAGCAAGATGAAAGACAAAGTGATGAACTAAAAATTCAAAATAGTTGTGTGTGTGATGAGGTTGGATAGGAGAGGATGAACTTTTCTTTTCATTGTTTTGTTGTTGAATTCTCTCTGCTGCACTAGTAGCAACTTAGTGAAAACAGGCCATGTACTTTGTCTTTCCATGCGAGGAGTTGATGCCAAAATATGAGGACAAAACAAGGTGGTTAGAGTTGTATGTGTTTGGGCATTTAGAAGTTTCCAAATCATGCATGTGTCACAAAAGAATTAGGGGCTTGGATATAGTGGGTGGATGATCTTGATGGAATATGAAACATGAGAAATCCTTTTTGGATATCCTTGGTTTAATAGACTATATGGAGCAAGTTAGATTTTAGATGATTTCTTATAAACAAAATTAGCCTTCTGAGTCTATATGACTGTGGCTGCCCATACTTTTAGTGATTTTGCATAAACCTCATGTTTTCTGTCCAACCAAGAATTGAATTATGATAGAATAGAAAACTGGAAGGGGGCTGAATGGTGAGGAGATTGAAACATAAAGTTCTAGTAAATGCATTGCATAATTGAAGTTAGGATTAGCAACTCAATGACCTCATGAACAATGAGAGTTCTGATCTCTGGCTACAGTGCAAGAAAACAAAGTTAGTTGTTCCACTCAAGTAGAGAAATGGGTTGAAATTGATAACAGCAAGTCAAGACTGTAGACCATTAGAAAATGATGCCTAATTTGTGTTCCTCTGGCATTTGTGTATAAACACTCAGAATGTGTTCAATCTTGAGTCTGAATGTAAGGACCAAGGATTGGGCTTTTTGCTGGAATGCAGTAAATAGATTGCACACTGGTTATAGTTTTAGGTGTTGCTCTTTTGCTTACTATTTACCACAATAGTTTTTTCAAAATCCTTAATGCCCACTACAACAAGCATTTCACTTTTCAAACCACTCCACCGTTCCCTGAGGAGAAATTTCACTAGATAAAGCTGCCCTCCAGATATACTAGATATGCCATATGCATTTTCTGCTGTTGCTTTACATTCATAAAACAGGAAGTACAAAACAGGACTTCTCAGATCATATATTTTCAGAATATGATGAACATGCATAACTGCCAGACATGGATGGAACAATATCTGGAACCTGTGTGGTTTTCAAGTTATGCCACTCTACATAACCGAGTACGTCTTGATTGTTGACCTCATATTAGCATATCCTTCTTGGAGGTAAATTGAAGAACCTCCAAAGAGTTCAGGGCACCTTGTGTTTAGGGGTTCCCAATATGTATCTCCCATACCACCTTCTGAGAGATGAGTGAGTAGTCTGGTGAAAATTCCATTAGCACCAGGATTGGAAACTGCAATCACAAATAGTATCAAATAGGCCATTTGGGGAAACCAGATTTTGAAAAACAGGGGCAATGAAATTACAAACATTATTGTACACATAGAGACAAGCAGCAATTTGGCAATGGGGCAACCAGAATTTAAAAACTGGCATATCTACAACCATTGTTTATATTTGTAGTCAGTTTTATTTTGAAAACTGGCACTTCCATTGCAGTTACCGACAGCTACAGAGTTGAGCTACCACAACAAAATTGACAATAGTAAGCTCAGTGCACACCTGCTTCTCCATGACAGTGGCTCCAAAGTTCTGCAAAGAAAAACAGATCTTTGATGATCTGCACATTCCAATATCAGATCCTTAATAATATCTTCTGTTGACATGTTGCTGATGTACTTACCCTTTATAGATTTTTCAGTTGACGTGTGACAACTTTGCTTCACATCCTCAATTTCGTCTAACAGGGATCCTCATACAACCTCCTATATTTTTTTCGAGACAGAGGGGGAACTCCCATGCAAAACCACATGTGCCCTTTCTTGGTGGTACAGCCCCAAGGACAATCTTTCACACCCTTCCCTTAATCTCATAGTTCCAAATTAGGCCTCTCAAAAGAGAGCGCACTCTGCCAGCTTTCAAAGATGCAGAGTTCAACTATTGTGACCTGGCAAATCAAGTAAAATTTTCATTACCAGATGTCGGAGATGTAGTGGCACAACAAAACAAAAGAAGGAAGAAACTTGAAGATTAAGTACATGCTTTGAAATTCTTGGATAGAAAGAGGCGGCAGAGAGAGGGGGGCAACTCAACAATTTCACTTCCCAACCAGACATCCATGTGCACTGACCATCAAATTCAAATATCCTTGTCTAATCCTGAGGTTGATAGCCCACTTGCCCAACCAACAAAGGAACAGAAGGAATAAATCAATGTGAAGTAGAGGACAAACAAAGCCTGTGTCACACATTGAATACACCCCATGCTGTTTTTTCTTTAACATGTTGTCACATGCATAATGACTAGATGGAAATCTGATATGATTCTAAGTGCTGAGAATTTCTCAATATTTATTGTAGTAGGGAACCTGAAAAGACTTTGGAAGTCACCTTATAATAAAGAAACAGCAACCATCATTAATAAGAGAAACTTGAAAACCTAACCAGAAAGAAAAAAGAAAGCCAGACCATGAAACAGAATTAATGAGCAATTCACAGCCTGTGCTTATGACCTTAAGGAATAAGACTAAAATAGAAAGGGAAAAAGGCCAGAAAGAAAAATCAACAAAAAAAATGAAAAAGAGAGAAAACAGAGAGGAGAGGAGGAAATGCCATACACCATTCATAAACACAGGCTGCTTTGCAGAACATTTCCATTACCAAATGTGGTCTACATTCCATTCTGCATGCAAAAGCATTGCCAAATCAAGCAACTGATTGGAAGCTCAACTGACTCTTAGTTATTGTCATGGCAGGCTCAAAGCTTGCACCTTATTCTCCAGAATGGGAATTTTATGCTTTTTCAAGGCATGCCTCTGCTTCTGCAAGCCATACATTCCATATGCTTTCATTGAAGAGCACAAAGTGGACCTGCAAAATCAACAAAATAAGTAGCAAGATCATTTGCCAGGTCAACCAAATCAGGAGCAGCTACAATTATAATTGCTCGATACAAGATAGTTAGACTTTCCAAATTGTACATTCTGTAGTGAGAGTCAATCATGTCCAATATCCCTGCAGGAAATCCACAACAAGACTTTCAACGTAATACAATATGTGGAAGCACATTACAGTAAAAACCACACAGTTGCAAGCTCATGTTGCTTCAAACCTGAATGTATGACCTAAATTACGCTTCCTGCAGAACAGGACAAGCAGACTTACCTCCAATAGACCAACTGAACTTTCTTTCAACGTTTGAATTGCAATTTTTGCTGCTTTCTTGTGTGGATACCTGTCATTGACACCTCTTATTACTCCTTTCTAGAGCATCCATGAACACTGACCAAATTGCAGACCATCGTCAATCTGAGAAGGAACAGTGCAGCTTGCTGCTTACACTGAAGTTGGAGAACATATCTATTATATTGCAAAGAAAACTCCACAATTAACAATTCGAAGGAAACCATTATGTTGATTGAAGCAAAACCAACATGAACTTCAAAAAGGTGAACCTTATGAGTGTCACTCACAAAGTATCAGAACAAAGCAGTGACAAACATGGCAACCAAAACTAACACAGTGAGAATAACAGCAGTCACAACTGTTGGAGAATACTGCAACTAACCCATAAACTCCACATGAGATGGCAGGAAATGCAATGTACTTCACACCAGCTCCAGTAGCCACAGCCACAGAGCTCCTGTACACAGTTACAGTAAGATGTTATACCATTGACTGACACTGACAAAGCCACAATCAAGTTGCTTCCAACAAAAAACTACACAGTACAAACCTGTATAAAACAATTATGGCCTCCCTCAGAAGTCATGCAATTGTTGATTCGAAGAAATAATACCTGTAAGCTTTAGCCAAAGGCTCTGCAGAAACCTCATCACTACTATAGATTGGCCCCACTGTGTGAATAACTTTTGATGCAGGAAGATTGAATCCTCTGCCACAGAGTACCACAGCTGTAATCATCACCCAACATATCCAGATGAAAAAATTAACTTCATGTCAAGAAACTCTGGAAATTAGTGGAAAAGCAAAACAGGTGTAGCTGGTACCCTGTGATGACAGCAGAACCAGTTGGGCAGCGTACACCTCTTGTTACCTCTGGCACTGCATAGCATGCAGCATACAGCTCGGGTCCTGCTGCACTGTGTATTGCTGCATTCATTAAGCAAAACAAGCAGTGCAATGTTACAGAGGTATTCGTTGGTTACTCTTCCATAAGCAAAGTTTCTGGAAGCGTTAATTCAATGATTCTATGTCGAGCTGAGGAATAAGTCCTATAAGTAGAAAGTGGACGGATGGACAGCAACCACTTTCACCATTAGGTCATTCAATTCAAACAGGACACAAGATCCATGAACAGGAAAAACAAGCTCAATAACATGATGGAGTCATTGTATCAGGATGCTTGAAATGACATCCATACCAACACAGATCTTTAAACTTAAGAAAGAGGGCAATCAGCAAATTTGTCAAGTACAACAAGAAAAGAATGTTCAATGTGCAAACAATATTGTATTCAAATTAAGGGCATGATCATTATTACCTCCATCAACACCTCCCCCACCCAACATCGCTTCATTGGCAGCATTTACCTGCATTGAGTAACCAAAACATTTCCTTTAGACAGTCTGACTGTATTTTTTTCCTGTAGAATCGAATCAGAGGAGAAGCTTAGGTGTTTGCTACCTTAGTGTGACTCGGTGGGTCTTCTTCAGAGGAGTTCACCTTCAGTCTTAAGCTATAATCATCTCGTTCAACACTGAAATCAACGTGGAAAACATCTTTCGTGCTCCTAGACTCGTGGACGTTGTTCTCTGCATATCTATCTCCACAAACGGAAAGTGCGTACAAACCCTTTTCCCAGATATCTGAATATGGTGGATTGATCGACGACTTGCCGGGGCCCCTAGGAAACCAGAACCGAGTGTGGGAGGAAGAGACAGGAAGTTCACTATAAAAGCATCAATCTTGGAGAGTGATGAGGACTTACAATAGCGTCTGTCTTTCCATCAACAAACCATTTGGTAATATCCCCCCGATGAAGCGCCAGAGAGCACGAATCAGATATCCGGAACCACTTTCCATCTCGTGGTCCCCGGTTCTCTCCGCCAGCCCCACCTGCTGCTGCTTCGCTTCTCCCTCCAGTCTGTGATATGCCACTTGCACCTTCCCACCCAGCCCCTCCTCCCCCCGTCGCCGACGACGAGCTTCTTCCCTCGTCGTCCAATCCCTCTCCTGCTCCCTCCTTAGCACAAATCATGCGCTGTACTACACCTCCAGCTTCACGCTCCTCCTCCTCCTCCTCCTCCTCTTCTTCCCTCTCCAGATCCTCATCGCCACTGTTTTGTCCTAAATCCTTATGCTTGCTACTCGTCCGTATTCGACAACCAAAACTCCGAACACGTGTCGAAGAAAAGCCCTCACAGGAAACTGCAAAAGATGAAGACGAAGACGATACTGGTTCTTGTTGCAATGAAAAAGAATCTACTGGCCAACCTGGGAAATCCGAAGCCATGCAGTCTTCGTCCACAGAACGCACGACGTACGCAGGAGGAGCCATGGAAATATCAAGCGACAATTCAGGAAGATTGCGTCGTAGTGGAGGAGGACAAGGTGCAGGACGACGGATCGAAGAGACCGGCGCTGCTGCGAGTCCGCGACGAACACTCCGCGATGGAGAAAGCACGAGGTAGCCCACGACAGTACGAGGAATCGAAGAGCGCTGCGGAGAACACGAGGTAGTCACGTCAATTGTTGCACGATCTGATGAGCGCTGCTTCTGGGGCGAGTCCGCGAGAACTCTCCGTACCAGTGACAGCGGAGAACACGAGGCAGTCGTATGAATTGTAGGCGCAGTTGCGTAACGTCTCATGACTCCGTTAGAGAGCGTGTGCGTGTGTGTGTGTGTTTTTTTTCACTTTTGTGGATTCGTGTAGCCCAGAACCTTTCCACGGCGGAAGATCCCGCTTGATGAAAACAGGTTGTCTTCAGGCAGGCAAAAGACCTGAAAATACAAAGGAAAAAATCCAGGCAGTGCTTTATGTAAGGCAATGTGCTGTGGACCTCAGGCTGTGCCCTTAGCTCCCACTCCATAATCCCTAACAGGGGTGCCTTACCCTACAGATAAAAGACATAAAGACATTAAAGACATGCTTTTTTTTTGGGCCCTGTCCCACGTAGGCATTGTGGGAACTCACTTTGGAGTGTGTATAGGGATGAGGAATCAAGCTAAGGACTGTAATCAATCATCAATATCAAAAAAAAATTGTGTTTTTTCATTTGAAAATTTTGTAGCCAATGTTTGTTGTCATTATCTTCAAGGAGGAAGATCAAATGTAACCAAAAGGAAAAGGTACACAAACCATTTGTTGCTCACATATCCTTACTCATGTTACAATGTTTATAACTTATCTCCTATCAAACAGGCAGTGTTACAACAATTTGATTTTGGAGTCCCACAATATGTGACCTTCTAGAATTAGGCGGATTTTCAGAAGATACATGCCTATCAACCTATCTTGAATCTGCTACAATAGCAGTCCCTTAGTTGCTGCTGGAAAAAAAATGTTCTTGTATTATGAGCACAAGAATTAGTAAGGTTTGGCTTAAAGTCAGCACTCTCAATGTTCAGTTGGTCTATTATGAATTGCTAATCCACCTTTCACTAGATAGATCAATGTAGAAAAATGTTTGGTCTAGCCTTTAGCAACAATTCAATTTCTGGGTACTATTCCACAACTAGGTATGCCAAGTTGGTTTGTAACTATTCAAGTGCGAGAAATATGGATCTATAAATACTTGCTATGAATTCTCCCATCTTACTTCTCTCTCACTCACATTTTGCCAAGCCCAAAAGATACCTGCTAAGGTTTTTAGCTCCCACTTGGGTGTATGAACTACCCACTGGATTTTAAAGTAAAATTTCCACCAAAGCCATTACAAATGCAATTTTCTATATGCTTCTAATTTTATAGCTTAGACCTTCTTTAGGCGTCATCAACCTTTAGCATCAACCCTTTATCAATCCTAATTTTAACCAGAACACAAAGCCGGCCATAATATAGTCATTGGCACAACAGAAAAAAAACACAACAACTATATATTCTTGCAAGCTCTACCTTACAACCAAACTGCCCTTGTTTCTACAAAGCAACACACCTTCCTCTTTCGCCTTCGAACCCCCTTATCTTGGTCCAACCGTCTCTTCTTCCCGTCTCCTTTACATGCATGAATCGCGCTTGCGCACCCACCGCCAATTGTCGACTTGTTTCACACAACATACAAACAACAAACTTTCCTACTCACATCCATTAACCAATGAAGAAATAAACTTTGCTACCTATATGAAGAAAATTGACGACGATTCAACGCTTAAACCCTAAAACGAATTTAACATTTCACACTACAAAAATCTAAATGATTGCCCATCCGGTCACACAAAGACTAGGTTGTTAACCTTAATTTATTGAAGATAAATTGTTTCAATGTTGTATGCATGATTTATCAATCATATTGGTTCTTATTGTATGCCATGATGTGCGCGTATCAATGTGTGCCAAAAGTTGAACCATTCATTCATTATGATAATAACATGTACATTAGTATGACATGTTATGTTATATGACACATAGTAAAAAAATGTATAAAGTCACTCAAACATAGGAGTAAAACCTTGTGTTTGTGTGAAACACAAGAAATACAAAAAATGACACAAAAACATTGGCATACAATGGGGCTTAAGGGTTTAGGGAACCCTAAACCCTAAACATGGGTTCCTTTTAGCACCAAATTTGGTGTTAAACAAAGTTTCATGCTAAGTTCAAAAGGTTTTTTTTTAATGCCAAGCTTTCACTACGAGTTATTCTAGTGTACTACACTACACCTTCACCAATGTTTGATGTTATATCTTTTTTTTTATGTATTTATTTTTCACAACCTTCAAATCATGTGGACTTCATCTTGAGTATTGATTTTTTTTTTCCGAATTTCACCCACTTTATGAACAACCTTCATTCAAGGACAAACTAAAGATAAAAATGAGTGAAATTAGGGTTCAATGATACACCGACTTCATGAATTTCTCCATTGTTTGCAACATTCTCTTTTGTATATGTTCCGATTTCCTATGTTCTAGTTTGCTACTAATTGAATGTAGCTATAGTGTTTTTGTTTCTTTTTGTTTCTTTGTGTCTTCCATGTTCTTTTCTGATTTTTTATGCATTTGTATGGTAGTACTTTCTCCCAAAAGGTGGGACAACTACTTTTCAATCCCTCCTTCCCAGTGTGTTCCTCACTATGTTCCCTTTATGTTCCCAATGGGTTCCCGCCAAGTTCTCAATGTGTTCCCCAACATATTCTCCATAGCACCTCACTTTTATCCCATATGGTTTGGCAAATGTTGTCCTCCTTTCACCTATATAACTGGGCCGAAGGGAAGGAACTCTGGACTTCAAAATACAATTTTCTGGGTTGGGGAACCTGAGTAGTGTCATTTTTTTGAGTGATGGGCCAATCCAATTTGCCTTGTTGCCAAATAAACAAATTTTGAACTTGGGATATTACCAGTCCAACCTTGAAACATTCCTAGTCTACTTGGAGGGCACGCTATTTTTGTGAATGTTTTGTGGAGGAGGATCCTCCCACCATCAAGTAGCCTCTTACACCTATTACTAGTGATGTATTACACCTTTCCTAATAAGTGTAAGACCTCACCTAGTAGGTGGTGTAATAGGTCTCTTGTAGGTGTAAGTTCCTTGCCCTCCTACTGTCCCTCCTAGTAGCCCAGCAGAGTGGGTTAATGTCCTTAATTTTTTTTACAAAATCCTTTTATGTATGGTAAGGGACACCTTTGGTGTTTCACAAGGGCTCAAACTTGTGAAGCGCCTTAGAGCAATACTCTACCCTACACATAATGGTCACCTCATAATTTATGATAGATAAGGCCAATGGGCTATCACTTCATCTTTGACCCCTTATTTGAGGAATGCTCCCACCTCCATGCCCTACCCTACACTCTTCTATAGGTTAAACAAACTTTTTTTTGGTCATTTTATATTAATTTTTAAAAAAAAGTGGATCTTTGTTGAACTTATGGAGTGGGAAGCAATATTTTTATTTTGGCAAATTTTTGCACATTAGCAAGAAAAAAAAAGGGGGGCCTTACAAATCCATACAAGGGACTTTTGTGAAAAGAATTCACCCAAATCTTCATATCTTGAGGCAAAAATAATCTAAATTCACCATATTTGTAGGCATAAGGTGCCTCTTGCTCCTAATGCCTTGGGATCTACATATGCTTAGGGTTATGACAACATTTGCCTCTTGGTTCACGATGGGTAAGTAAGGGACATTCTTGAAATGTAGGGCAGACCCCAGTACCACTTCATCCTGAGTCCCTTGTTTCAAGAATGACCATACCTTAGGGCCTACCCTACACATTGCAAAGTAGGGCTCTACACATACAACATGCAAATAATATTGGCTTTAATGGTTATGTCAATGCCATTAACACAAAGGAACATATCACAATACCTTTACCATTTTGGCATCTTTTTTAATTTATTTTTTATTCTTATTTTTAGTTTTCCGTTTTTCACTCTAGAAGGAAAAATAAAAATTTCTTGAAATTCTTACAATCAAGGTAAGAAAAAAAATGCCAAGCCATTTTGCATTGTTTAGGCACACTACACCACCAAGCTTTGGTGCATGTAGTCAATAGTAATGTCAAACAAATTTTTAGAATTCTTGGCATTGCAAGCTGTTGATTGTGAGAAAATTCAGCATTTATTGAAAGTAATTTAATTATTGTCAAAATCACTCCAACCCAAAAAAAAAAGATGCTCCAAAAAAAGGCTTTCACTGGAGATAAAATTTGAAAAGCACGGCCTCTTTCAAATAAAAGGTTAATTTCAACTAGTTTTCGTCATCAAAAGTTGGAATATATATAAGATGTATCCATGGTAACATCCTTTGACCTAAAATGTGTAACAATTAACCTCTTTTTTTCCAACATTTAATTAACTAATATATATTTTCAAATATTGTGCAATGAATTTTAAAACGAGATTTGAAAGTTAAATGGGGCAAAAAATCAAATAAAAATCAACACTTAGAACCATCACATGAAAGACAAAAGAGAAGGTCAAAGAAAGGTCAAAAGGTGCTCAACCCACTCGAACCAAAGAAAAACCCCGCATAAAAAAATGAAGGACAAGAACCCATCTATCAAAAGTACAAGGCAAATAAGAACACGAGTAAACACAACCCAAAGGAAAAATGAGAACAAACAATCAACAAAAAATGAGGAAAAGAAAACCCTTTGCAAATAAGATCCAAAACTACGAAATGAAGATCAACAATAACAAAAAAAGACTTAAAATGAGAAAACAATTGTCTACCACAAATCAAGTAATGACAGAGGTGCACTAATTATGATGTGTAGAAGAGATGAAGAACCTTGACTAATTGTAACAACCCACTTAAAAATCGCTATGGCTTGCACACGTTGTAGGGTTATGGACACATGTTGTTGATAGTGGGAAATGAACATCAAGGGACTGAAAAGGATCACTAATGATGCATGATAATGATATGTGCACAAATGATTACTAATGAATTAAAATGAGAATGAAAACACCCATACGTCTCAATAGCTAGAGGAATGAGATCATCATTTGATGTTCATTCGACATAGGGTCATGTTTTTTCCTAAGCAGCCATCGTTGCTACATGTGTTATAGTCATTGATGTTCATTGCACCATATTTATGCAAATCAAATTAGCAATGACAAGGCCCATGAAAGTACAGAAACCATTTCTAGTAATAAAAATATCCACTTGTTATCGGATGTGATAAGGGAAAAGATGAGAGACCTCCTTTGAACATGTGTTCTGTTCTCAAAAATAATATCTATAATAATATCCTGAAATGTGTCATGGGTTGCTATACGTTCACTTCCACATGAGCACCAAAACAAATGGGTAGCTAAATCATCAAAAGTATGACCACACTAACACTGTGAAAGATGGGAAATTATGGGATGTGTCAAACCAAGATAGGTATGTAATGTTATACGAAAGTGAACCAATGATAAACGAAATGTTAGTGTGATAGGACAAGCTAATAACCAAGCGCTTACCCTTAAACTTGTACATGAACAAATATGTGTTTGTCTGATATCCAAAGGAACGTCTATTGAAAGGGAAGCAAACTTTTGTACATGTAAACAATATGCCAAAGAAGTTTGTAATTGAGGTAAAACTAAACCACTAGGCTTTCAAAAGGATGAAAATGGACACCTTGGGGTAACATGGTTCGAACATCTCATGATGCCATTTGGAACAAGGAAATGTTGGTTTCAACATGTGCTACTACATCTAGAAGAATAAGGTGATCATCTTGTTGGAAATGAATGACAAGTGGAAGAGTGATTAATGCCCCACACCCCAAGAATGCGGGGGTAACAATCCAAACCATAGAAAGGAAGCCAAACTTATTTGAAGAACTAGGAAAAGTGGCTTGATGATGAGCTAGGTGATTGATAAAACCACCAAAAGATGCCTCACCATATAACTTATCCAACATAGTTATGGTATGAACATCAATTCCATAATACTACAAAATATTTGGAGATGGGCACAAATATCGTCTTGAAATCCTCATGGAAAACCTCAACCATAAACAATTGAACAAATGATGTGGATCCCACTAATGCATCCAAAATATAAAAACCCAAGTAAGGAGTAAAAAAGTTGGGAGGAAATGATATAAAATGGTCCAACCCCTAAAAAGACCAAGCAACCCACTTTGTTGGCTGCACTGAAAAACCTAATGCTGATAGCTCCTCCTATAATCGTAAAAACATAAGAACCACATCTAATGTGAAACCTACTATATGTGTATCATCTACCAAGGAAGGGAAAACACAAGTAGGGTGGGTTGCTATTGTAGGGTGTAGAACACGAAGGTGAGCCATAACAAACAATGCTCCTCCCAATGGGTCCCCTTGTTGTGTACCTAATTTTCGACGAAATGACTGAGATCTTCATGTCAGGAAGCTTGAAAATAATACAATGGGAATGGGTATGTGTAGAATTGACAAACAAATGGGAAAAATTGATCTACATAACTAAACGAAAAATGTAACTCTTGAAAAATGGCTGACTATGACATTGAATTGAAAGCATTACAAACATCCACTTGTAGCATGACCCAATCTAAGAATAAATTTAACATTGCTCAAAAACCATGAACCACTATTTCACCATGAGCCAATACACCAAATTGATGAGGACTAAAATGTTCTATGAGAATGTCCCTAAATTGAATAGCCATAGTTTGAGCAACTAAATGATAAGTCACCTCATCGATCATGATAGGATGTATGCCTCCATATTGTTTCTCCAATGTTAAGACTGGAATTGTAGAAAGCAAACACAATACTGAAGGTGGAATATGACCTCGAATGTCCCATATACCTTGAAACCAATTGTAGAAACACTTCAAACAAAACAATCTGGTAAAAGTTCATACACCATGGATTTATGAAAATTAAATTATACTAGTGGGTGCCCGTGGCCGAAGGCCACTGTGAAGTCCCCCGTGGGTGCCTGTGACCTTCGGCCAGTGTGAAGTTTTATAAGTTTTATTTTTTCTAACCTTTTACTTTTTATTTGGCCCCTGCCCTGCCCGCCCTGCCCTGCCCCCTGCCCTACAAAATAGACAAAACTGCCGGTGTCTGACTTGGCCACGTCATCCGTTGTGTAAGCCTTAAAACGCGGAATGTTGGGTTGTTGCCATTTGGAGACGAAAGCCTCCTTAGCAAGCGTAGTTGAGAGGCCAGTTGCATGTCTGTCGCGTTAAAGAAAAGAGATCTCCTTTTTGGGGAATGTTTTTCTCCTTGCATTTTAATTCACCGGCAGAACCGGTTCTGCCATAGAAAATGCAAAGACGAACGAACACAGAAAGGGGTTGCAAAATCGGCCTCGCAGATTACCGGTGCAGAATGTTGTGTCAAATAGACGCACACACGCACTACGTGAATCTTATTTCTTATATAGAAATTCACTTAGTCCGTGCGTGTGTGTGTGTGCGTGCGTTTGTTTGACACGACAGTTCTGCCTTTTAATTCACTAGTAGAACCGGCCCGGACAGACGGCCTCTGTACAATTTCGACCAACACTCGCTAGTCAGTCAGTCAGTGAGTGGTCAGTCAGTCAGTGACAGTGGGTATCAAGGTTGATATTCATGGTTATCATATATCTCGGTGGTTCTCAAACAGTGTTCCAAATATCCACCTCGAACTGTCTAGAACTTGGCGGTCTTTGAAGTTTTTTCACCCACCCAAACTGGGGGCTCTTTTTGATTTTGCTAATTTTCAAATACCCGAAACTTAATTTTTAAGTTTTTGGTTCTGAATTGTTCAAATCCACATATCCGGAGGGTATGTAATACCGTCCCCCACCGCCTTTTTCCCCACATTGGTTAATACCAAGGTTTTTTTTTTTTTTTTTTTGGGCAAATTTCTCAAGTAGGTCCATTGGCGAGGATCCCGAGCATTAACTAGCATTAAATAATGACGGTCCTACTCAGGCTATAGCATTTTTTTAAAAATAAATAAAATGACGAATTTAGTAAAACAATGCAGGGGCGTTTCACAGTGACCGAAGGTCGCGGGTACCCATTGACGGACTGACGGACGGACATATTTGAGTTTCCATAATTCTTCTTTTGCCTTAAGATACCTTTTTCGTGTAAATGGCAAGGTTAGAGCTCGACGGGTGCATTATGCACCGGGTTCACACTAATTTATATATAAGATAGGTATCGTAAGTATAAGAACTATGACAACAAAAATCATAGTTAGCAAATGGAAAACACAAGCAAATGGAAAACACAACATGCCAAAGTATACAATTAACACAAGCATTAAATCAAATACTATTGTAATACCTTTGCAATTTCAACACACGCCTTTAAAATAATTAATTAATTTTGAGACTTTCATTTCTATAAATAGAATATTTTTGAAGACTCAAAAAGTAAAAATAAAAGGACACATTCTATCACAGTATTATCTTTTCTTAATAATAAAATCGCCAAATTTCGAAAAATATATGAATTATTTTGCCACATTTGTACTCTGATTCTAATTTGGTACTATTTAAAAACTAGTTTTACTTATTTAGAGAGAGAGAATTTCATTGGTTAGTCGCCACGTGAACGTTGCAAGATTTTTCCACGTGTCTTCTTCTCATTCATTGAATTCAACGTACGTTTGCAAGATATTTTGCCACGTGTCAAGTTCTCTCGTGCACCGAGCTGAACCTAAGTTTGGTCGGCGTTAAGTTCTCTCAGCCTTCTTCATTCGTTTGTTTACGGTTTGTTCGTTTTGGGATTTCTTGCGCAAATCTCCGCATCTACGTCGAGAAATTCTAGTCGCTGAATTAGATTTCTGCACGGCTGTGGCGGTCGGGTTTGCACCGCGAGAGGTCAGTTGCATTCAGCGCTTTCTTTCTTGCTTTTTTTTTTTCCTTTTCGTGATTTGCTTTGGATTTTTGGTTTTGGCGGTCACTGTTTTTGGTCCTTGCTTTGAAAGCATGATGAGTGTGAAGCCATAGGTTTTTCGGCTTTTCTGATTTTGAGGTTCTGAATCCTGATGTGGTTTTCCCCAACTGTCTGGTGTATTTCTTCTTGAAGATTGTGTGAAAGAATTGTGCTGTTTTGTGGTGTAGTTTTCCAGCAAGATAGTTTGCACCTTTGTTGAACGGATTCTATTGTCCCGTGTTTCAAGGATTTAAATTCGGCAATATTTTGGAAGGTGGGTTTTTGGAGTTTGCTTCGACCTTTGTGGCATGGTGGCATGGTTTTTACCTCTGAATTCTTTCGGAGATGTAGAGAGTGGGAAAAGTTCTTTGGAACAAATTGCTTTGTTGAGTTTCTTCTACATGGCTTATGTTGATTGTGGCAGGAGGAAGAGACCTGTACCTTTTCTTTTATGGCCTATTTGCATGGGCAAAATAGATGTGTATCCCTTGTTTTTCACTAGTATTGTGGTGTCTTTCACAAAGTAACATTAAGGTGCGGATTTCCTTTGTGGGCATTGTGTCAGGTTTGACATCATGTTGACACACTTTGCAAGGGGAGTTACCAAGCCATCTGTATTGGGCCAGCAAGCAACGGGAGGACTGATTCTCTTGAAAAGAGCATACCATGAGAAGGTATGAAATTGACTGGAATAGATTGCAGAGTTGTCTATTTCCTCTGGAATCTTGGAGTATTTATGGGGGCCATGAGTAGTTTCTGGATCATCTTTGAAAGCAGTCTATTTGCTGCTTATTCTCAAGGAAAACTTTAGATTATGGAGCATAATCCTAGTTGATGTGTGAGCAGAGACCAGAAGCTAGGGTTTGAGGGACCTGAATGCCCACATCAAGTATTTACTTCCTGTTGGATTTGACAGAAAGTATATTGGTCCCTGTTTTGGTGTAGGTGGTGGACCACTACAATAACCCCCGTAATGTAGGGTCATTTGACAAAAATGATCCCACAGTTGGAACAGGGTTGGTTGGGGCGCCAGCTTGTGGTGATGTGATGAAGCTCCAAATCAAAGTGGATGAATCATCTGGAGAAATCGTTGATGCATGCTTCAAGACATTTGGTTGTGGATCTGCCATTGCTTCATCTTCTCTTGGTAAGGAGACTTTAGTGTGGTTACTTGTACCATGAGGAGTCTCCATGTGTGTAATGTGGATTGGAGTTCTAAGTGCAAATGTATTTGCATATCTCCACTCTTCACCAAGTGGAGTGGTCTTACTTTTGGGAAGAGGTCTAATTTTGTGGCTTTGTGGCAGCTTCGGAGTGGATCAAGGGAAAGCCTATGAATGAGGCAATAACCATAAAGAACAGGTTAGTTGGATTCAATGTTATCATGCTAAATCTTGAGGTCTCCAAGCTTTTGGTTGCATGTCTGACATAGAAGTATGTTGCTTTTGTCACAAACTAAGGGTCCAGACTGTGTGGATGTTTTGCAGAGACATAGCCAAGCACCTATCACTCCCACCTGTGAAGCTGCACTGCAGTATGCTTGCCGAGGATGCCATCAAAGCAGCTGTGAAGGACTACAGGCAAAAGAAGGAAAAACTTTCTGTGGAGGCGTATGTCCATGTTGAGACAGCTGCATGATCAGAACTTAATGTCTTTGGTTTCAGGGGCCTGTTGATAAATGTCCAAAACCTGCTGAGAATGCCACCTCGCTGCTGCAAGTCTCACAAGCTTTTTGTAGTAAGTTGTGTATAGTAGGATGCCCAGAAGAGAGGGACCTGGTTTTAGAAGTTAGGGTGTTGCTTGTTGAAGCAGCAGATGTTTTGTGTGTTCTATAAATACATGCCACTGTAGGTCAAGCTCCATTTGGTTTTGATTGAAGGGGATTACTAGCTTGCAAACTTGGTTTGTTGTTGGGTTGTTTGCAACCAAAGTCTTTGTAGAGAAGCTATACCAAGTGTTGAAGTGTTATCAGCTGGTTCTGGTTCTTTGGATATCTGTAGGTAAGCTTTACTGGGAGTTAGATTCCATGAGCTTTGATGCAGTTAATTTAGATGACCAAATCTTTGAATTTTTGTCTTGTGCACGTGCACACTTCCTGTTAGTCTGTTGATTTGGAATGGCCACCATGCTCTTTCAAGGGTTCAAGGTGAGCTAACAGCTGGATTACCAAATCTAAATGTATTAAGTTATATATTAGCAAAATTGATAGTCTGCAATCTGTATTAAGTGAAGTACTACAGATAAATACTTTATGCACAAGTACATGTATTATCAAAGCTCCATGAAGAACAAACAAATGGCTGCATGTTTACCAACCCCAGCTTTCAAGTTCCACAAGGGGCAGTGACCTTTACAGGCAAACTGCAAGTGGAGGGACTGCAAAGCAGCTCTTATGAGACTTCAGAATTTGATCTTCTAGAAGTAATTCCATAAGTACAGAAACTAGTAAGGTCTAGGACACTGCAAAAGGGCACAAAGATGAACTCAAAGAATCACATGCACAATCATTTAAAAGGTACTGCCTAATGTTGAAGAATAACTTGCAGAGAGAAAATGCTTTAAAAGAGGAATCCTCATTGCAACCATGCATCTCTGTCAACATGGTCAAGCCCATAGTTACAGTATCCAAAGAAATATGTTCAGAACTGAGAATTTCTCTATTCTAGCAATTAAAGCTCTAACTAAATATAAGTGATAGTTTACATAATAGTAAAGTTCCATACTTCATACAGGGGCAGCTTCAACACATCATATCTGTTGGATAATAAGTATTATTCTACATTTCTACAAATAATATAATTAGCATCAAAGCTGCCATGGTACTCCAGTATACAACATAACAGCAGAGAATCAGGAAACATTAAAAGAAAGTAAGATCAACACTCAAGAAAGATAACATGGTGTTGACAAACTCTTTTGACATACCCACTTAGCCTAGCTCAAGACAACAGCACCAGAAAAAGAAAGAAGAAAAACCGAAATCAGGAATAAAAGAGAGAATAATAAGAGCAAGAACAAGGTCATTGCATAACGAAGTGGCCATTGAAAAGCTGCCCAAGTTGGGGATACAACTCTCTTGAACTAAACATTTTGAAAGAACCAAAAGGAAGAAATCTACATATTCATGATTAAGGAAGCAAGCCAGGACAAGGTGAAAGCTTTTTCTTGAAGTTAAAGAAAGACTTCCAGATGATGACTGAAGAATTGTGAAGAAGAAACACGCAGAAAGGAAGAACTTGAAAGAAGAACAAGAAAACTTGTGCAGTGGCAAACTCTCACTTCTTCAGGGACCATCAAAGACCATCAAGAGTGACATGTATGATAGTGACGTATCTACAATTACCTACCCAGATCAGCACCATACAGTGGCTAAACAGGCCAGTGTAACCACTAGCCTGCATAATCAATTTCTGTCACAATTTTAGAACAATCAGGAAGACTTGTATACCACTATTGGCTAGCACCTAACACCACAGAAGGGTGAAACACAGGGAAAAAAGGAAAACAAAAACAAAAAGAGTGTGCACAATAGGGAGGAAACAACAGAAAATAAGAGACAAACTGGAAACCACAACCAAGGCGCAAGTGAGCTTAAAAAAGTTCCCAACATACAAGACACTACAAATTCACTTGGAGGACTCCAAACACTGAAATTCCAAAAGAGAATATTCCCTTTATTGAACAAATCCCTAGTATTCTTTAAAACAATTTTTGGAGGATGGCATTTATTCTTCAGAAGGAGAATAAGACTAACCATCTGTGAAATGTAGCAAACTTTAGAACTCAAGACCCTGTAAAACTGACTATTGATAGCACTCAACCCAGCAACAGTAGAGATGTTGCAATGAACATGAGGCAAAAATCATGTCAATATGTGTATAGTCAGGTATTTGAGAATGTTTATCAAAGATATCACATGAAATACCTTGAGGACAAGTTACAAAAGAAGCAATTAGAAGAAGCACAGATTTACTCACAAGAAGCTTTTGAGTACCTAGGTGCTGCCACCAAAAGAGCCTTTGTCTAGATACATAAAGCAGGAAGAAAAAATAACAGCGATCTTTCTTTGTTAAGCAAACTGGAAACTACACAGGCATCCTATAAAAAACACTATACACTAGAATCGTGACTCTAGCTTCCAAATTTGATAAGTGGACTTTGGTATGAAGAGTTGAGAAATCAAAGGACTGCAACAAAAAGGGAGAAGATTTGACACTTACCATTTCCTGAGCAATTCTAATACTTGACGACTTCAACTACGCCTAGGGAGCCTCAAGAACCTAATTCTTGGGAGTCTTTAAGAACCCAATTTTTTCCCAGAGGTGACTTCATGGGAATATCAGCTTCTTGCAAATTGACAAACCACACAGGTCAGTGATCACACTGGCAGGATAGCATAATAGGACCTTAGCCAGTTAGAAATTTCTGAGAGTAATAGACTTGACAGCATTTGTAAACCTACACTTCACACAGGGTTTTTACAGAACCTCCAAACTGCACAAAGAAAAGAAAGACAATGGCCATACAATGCTGCTATGTACTAGCAACAATGAAAGGGCTATGAGGACTTAAAACTTGAAATTCTGAAAAACTTGACAACACATACATAGTTGCATTTCCTTCACAAGAATCAATTTCATTGAAACTAAAGCAATACAATGCTTCTTACACACAACACAATGTGATTCCTACAGTAATCCATGTAGGCAGTAACAAGAGAAAAATGGAATCTGACAAAAATTGTGATAGAGATCATCATCATCAATCAAAAATTCTTTCTTAGATGATCAGACAACAATACATGCTTCCAAGAGATGTGACATGTCTGCCATCTAAAAGAAGAGCATCCCTGGAACTGATCCTCCATGTGAAGTTGGAGGTCCTTATGATGCATGAGCCCAATAGACTGTAAGAATTCAAGGCACTCAAGGCTTGGCTCCAGCAGCAGGGCGTGCTCCGGGTGCTGCAGGTCGGGGACCTGAGTCATCCTTGCGCTTGAAGCGCTGAGGTGGCTCTCGAATCCGCCGTGCCTCACGAGATCGTACTCGCACTACATGTGAGTGAATTGCGCAGGAGATGCAATACTGCATCTTGGCATAGAGCTTCGGGAGCACATATCCATCATAGATGCAAGCCTCCTGGACATCCCTCACGGCCGCCTGTTCCACGATGTTACGGACGAGGAACCGCTTCACAGCCTTATCCTGCAATCAAGCACAGTACACTAAGATGTCAAATTGGTAGTGTCCCACCGTCCCTTATTCGTGAAGAAAGCAGTGCCGTCTTCACGTTCAGCTACCGTCAACAACAAACAAAGCTCTTGAAGGAAGAAAAAATCTAAAACAAACCTCACTTTGCAGCAGAAAGCGCAAAAGAAACGTGATTACAACCCCATCAGTTTTAGGTCAAGATGCTCAACCTGAGAGACCAACTTGACAACATCTAAAAAAAGCGTAGGAGAAAAAAAGACACGGAAACTACATTCAAAGGTTATTAGTTATTACAAACGAACGCTCAACTAGCGAACGAGAGAGAGAGAGAGAACCCTTAATCAAGTCTTTTAATGCGCTTGTTGCTGCTCATACCTTTGGGACACAACGTCCACAGTTGGAGCAGCGGATCGGGTTCACGTGTCCACGTCCATGCTTATTACGTCCTCCACTGCGGCGCTTCACAGTCATGGTTGCTGCGGCTGCAGATACGTCGCACGCAACGAAGATCACCGAAAGCGCAGCCAAGGGAAGCAGACGCACTGCAACGACGGCGCATGCAAAAGGGAAGAGAGAGAGAGAGGAGCTTCAAACCCTAATAAACTACTCGGGCAGCTCACCCCGGGCAGAATGACCATTCTCGGCCCATGCCCAGGACCTCCAGGCTGCCATATCATTTGCCTCGTGTTTTTTTCCAGAGTTGGCCGGTTATTTGATTTTTGAAAGAACCGTTTTCCTGGTTGTTTTCAAACTACATATCAAAATTTTAAGAACCTGAGGTTCTCAGAATTTAATTTAATCTTTTTTTTTTTTTTTTTTTTCCATGGATGATCTATGGTAATAGATTCTTTGTAACCCTAAGTGCCTCCAAACCAACACTAAACAATAACACTAACCAGGTCAACAAATTTGCTTGCCCCCACACAATCCAAAAATAAATATTAATAATTTAATAATTTAATAAATAATAATAATTGATGCAAAATTAATATTGAATGTTATACCTCAAGTGGCTAGTAATCGGTTTCTTTAAATCACTTGTAAAATTATGGCTACACCATACTTCAACTACATTGCAATAATGTACAAGAACATCCAACCCAAAGTCATGTAGAAAAATTCAAATAATTGCATCAACTCACAATTGTTTCTTAAATGCGAGAGAGAAAATCAACAAAAGTTCAACAAGCAAAGCATAATAGGTTTTCTAATTCTAATGATCATCAATCAAGGCATAATAGGTTTTCTAATTCTAATGATCATCGATCAAGGCATAATAGGTCTTCTAATTCTAATGACCATTGATCATTTCCTTGTGCTCAAAAGCCTTCTCAAACATTTCTTCCAAATTTTCTACCAATTTTGCTTCAAGCTCAACCATGTTCACCATGTTCATATTTTTTGGACCATTCTAATTAAACCTAGAGCACTAGGTCAATTTTTGTGAACAAAATTTAATCATTCATGGTTTTTAATTTGCAATCTACATCGTAGCAAATTGGTCAATGTATCTTAAAATGTTTAGAAAAACTAAAATCTTATATATTTTAATGAGTGACTACACATGTGAGATTTCCTCGATAGAAACAATTACATCTTAGCCATGTTCCTTAGTTTTGTAGGTTGTCAATATAAATTAAAACTTCACACTTCACTTCCTTTTGAGCTTCCTCATTTTAACAAGTTTGATTCACAAATGCTTGAAATCACAAAATGTTTAACCATAGTTTGAAATGAAAAACTTTCTATTAAAAATTCATAGGATCAAATAACTATGCGTTTGAAAAATTGTTCAACTTATAGTCATTAGGACAAGACATCATAAAATGCAAACACCCACTTTTGATGTTTAGCTACATGATTGAAACTTTTCTTCTCATTTTTGTCATTTTCTCTTCTAGTCTATTCTTCTTTGTTATTTCTTCTTTCATGCTTACAAAAATCGCATACAATAACAACTTAAACGACTTCAACACATCCAAGATCTTTGCATGTGATGATTATCATTTTACTTCCAATTCCATTTAATGTTTATTGAAACATACACTAGAACAAATACAAATGACATTATCAAGTTGACAAAAATAATGGAAAACAACCATTGCAAATCGTAAAAATTCGACCATAAAATGAAGTGCCAAAGTTTGGCCGGCATCAATCATGAACTACCTAACCCTTGAAATTGGTTACCATTAACATCAAAAACAATTTATACCCTTTGGTGTTCTACATTAATCATCCTTTTCAGTTTGATTGTAAAGATTTTTCCTTGTGTCTAAATTCTTTCTAAAGAAAACTTTCACATGGAGTGAAACATTAAAGCATAATTATATGAGTATCATTCATATGTGCTCAAATACACACAATACAAATGTATATTGATAAGTGATAAATATTTTCAAGGGCAAGAAATGACAAATTATTTGTGTTTCATTTCCCTAGTTTGTTTATTTCTATTGTTGCAATTGAGATGTTAATGGAATCTCTTGAACAAGTTTCAAAGAGATGCAAACAACTATAATAACATATCCACCTTCACACAAACTTAATCCTAAAACTCCTTTTACATTTCAACTCTAAAATTATACAATTATGACATGAATGTTTTTATGACAAACTACATATAACTTCTCAACAAATGTTTTGATTAAAAACCCCCCAAGTAATACATTTTAGGAAATTGGGTGGATTTAATTGACATTTTGTCCATACCAAAAAAAACCTTTTCATAAGCTATTCCATATTGATATGCCCCAAACATGTACCTTCAAATGCCTTCTCCAACCCCAAATTCTCACAACTTACACTGGATTTTAAAGCCTTATACAACAAAGTAACACTATATGTGAACCATCTAATCACAAGGACAACATAGAGACATTAAATTTTGTTATGATTTCATTAACTATATACTAATTTGTTGACATTATTCAAACAATTCCATTGGCCATAAATTAATCTTTTACACATATGGACAAATCTATGATGCTTTTAAAACATTTCATTGAAATGAACTCCACAAAAATATTCAATGTCCAATTCTAGCAATTTGATTGGCCATATATGTTTTTTTTCATCCCTATGCACAAGCCCATTCCAAAGACTTCAAATATTTGTATATAGTTTTGTACACCAATCTTATAAGCCTAATTTGTATGTAAACATGGTTTTTAAAAAAGCCTAATTATTTATTATATGTAAACAAAATCCCCAAATGATCAAGTATATCATTAGCTTCTTATTTTTAAACGTATCATAAACCTATTATTGTAGTACCTAAATGATTTCGACAAAAATTGCCAAATAATTAATTAAATTTTAAATATTTACTTTGACGCTTGGTTTTAAATTTCTAAAAATTTAGTAGGTAACAGGTATATAAAAGAATAAACACTAAATTCAAAGTTGTGGAACACTTTAATGTGTCTAGAATGTCTTAGTCTTTAGTCTTAGAGTTGAATGTTTGTAGTTCAAACTTGACAATTGAACTTTTGGTTTATTATAATTTCAACTCAAATAGTAAAATATTTTTCAAGAATTTGATTTTTTTATAAAAAATTTATGTCAAATCCATTCAGATATTATGATATATTGCATCAAAAAATTCCTAATAATTTACTTATCATCATCATCTTCTTCTTCATGGTGATGAATTCTTGCATTTTAGTGATTTCAAAAAATAAAAATTGGAAAAAATTCACCGACTTATTGAATTTTTTTTGTTGGAAAATAAATTTTCACATTTCACTTGACACCACAAGGAATAATGATTTTTTTGGTTGGGAATTTTGGTCAAAAAACCCCCCTTATGATTTTTTTGCCCCCATGTCCAACTTGACCAAAATGTCATTTTGAACAAGTTGATTTAGATTTGACTACTTTGACTAAAATTTTTTTGTTGGTTTTTTTTTACTATATTTTGACCTTTTTTATTAACCACTATGACAATAATATAATTTGGGTAGCAACCTATATATATATATATATAATTTAAAATCCATACAAAAATATGAATTCCCTTACCTATGTACCTACTTAATTAATAAACCTAATAATTAATGTCAAAATAATATTTATTTATTTAGTTACCAACCTTATGTCCTAGGCCTAGGCTAAACCACTTAGTTTAACCAATTAGGCTAGACCAAGCCTCCTAGTCTAAGCTAAGGCCCCTAGGTTAAGCCCCTAGGCTAGTTTACTAAACTAGGCCAAGTAATTTAGGTTAGGTTGTTTCATAGCTTTTACAACCTATGTTGCTTAATTAGGTCACCTAAGTAACCAAGGTTGCAAATGTGAAGACTTGATCTCCTCACCTCCACATTGAGGACTCGAGTCCTTAACCATTGCACTATCATTCCATAACATGATTTTCTTGGACCACATATTTTGTAATGAACATATTTTGGACCAACATAATGCAATCAACTTTCATCAAAAATATTCAACATGCATATTGTACTAAATAAACTTGAATTTTTTTAGACTACTTACATGAATAGGTAGGTTATAGGTAGGGTAGCCTAGGTAGGTATGAAGTACCTATTCATAAATACATATACCTAGGTAACATGTAGTTTATAGTCTACCAGGTCTTATAGGTACCTACTAGGTTTATGTTTATACTTACTTAGTAAGTTATCTATGGTTATGTTATTTCATAAACTGTGTAGGTACTTACTAACCTATTAATAAACTTAACCTAGGCATAGTAAGAAGGTAGCATAACCTATTAAATAGGTATATGTTTAGGGTACCCATTTTATAGGTGATGTTATTTACCTAATAGGCCTAAGTGTTCCAGGTTAAGCTACCTACTTAATAGGCTTAAATGGTTTAGGTTAAACCACTAACCTAATAGTTAAGCCTAGCTGGCCTAAGCTACTAACTTAATTAGTAAGATAGGCTACCTATAGGTAATAAATAAAAATGATTAAAAATGATTGATGAATTATTATAAATTATTATGAAGTATTAAGCAAAAATAAATAAAAGTGATAATTCAATAAAAAAAAATCAATTAACAAGTTGATGAATAAATTAATTATTGGTTGTTAATTGACATTTATTTGGTGACTAATTAATTATTAATTGTAAATTATTATGTGTTAAATATCTCGATTTAAATACCTACATGTGCCTAAAGGTAGCATGTAAATAACCTATTAAATTTGATAAATAATTATTATGTGTAATACGCCTAACCTAGGACTTACTCGCTATGAACTTAGGTTCGGTACCTTATGTAAAATAAACTTCTATGTTAAATAACCAAATTTGTTTGCTTGATTTAATTAAATGTCAAATAAAAATGGTCAATTGATTAATTGTAAATCACAATGGCCATTAAGTATGGTCAATTTGACTAAGCTTTGATCAACTTGATGGACCTTTGACCTTTTTATTATAAGTTTTGTTTGTCATATGGTTAATAAATTCACTTTAATCAAATGTTTCAGTCAAAAGTAACTCATGTCGTTCATGCCAAAAGCCTTTATTCAAAATGACCATCCCTTTTGGTCAATGTGAACATTTCAATCAAGTTGGACCTTCTAAAAAATCACGTTTTCTTTTATTGTGAGTTTTTAGTTTGATAGCAATTCACATAAAAACTCTTTACAATTTGGATATTTTTCTAAATACATATGGTCAATTAATGTTAAGTCTTGCTTAGGATTTTGTTAATAATGATATATCAAAAATTTGAAAAAGAAACGTGTTATTAATGTTCTAAAACTCCCAAACATATGCACATATGCACTAAAAATTAAAAATAAATAATAATAAAATTCTTGAAATTCACATTTTAAAATTATTTTGTTTTAACACACCCAATTATATCAAATGTTTTATAGAAGTGTATACATTTTTTTAAAATTAAGTTCATAATTTCACTAATATTGATTTATGGAATAGTTATTGGATCTATGTTTAAAGTTATTGTAAAATAAAAAAACCCTTTGTTTTTGAGTCTAAGGTATATTTTCAAAAACTAAAACCTATCAATTTTGGGGTTGGATTAAATTCTTTTGACTAACAATTTAAGGTTTGACAAGTTCAACATTTATAAGAACATGTGGTTTTGGGTTTAACACATGCCCAATTCCAACTAAAATGTGGGGATGAATTCAGTGTTAAGTTTGAAATTGGTTATAAGATTTAAGGCTAGTAGGCAATGACATTCAAGCTTCATGTGCCATTTTTTAATGTTCAAATGAAATAATATTCACAATCATAACACATAATAGATCATATGAAAGACTCTAGTTCTCCCCATCAAATCATGGTATAGAATGTATTATTTGCTTGTGAAGGCTCAATCATAAGTTATGTATTAGCAACTATGGGGGTTTACATTATAGAAAACAAGGGAATTCTTTTTTTAAAATGAAAGTGAATTTTATTTTAGTTTTAATTTGGTATTTCAAACAAGGAAAAAACAACAACATGAATTGTGGTTAGTAAATAAATAGAATGCCCAAAAACTTAGAATCCTAAAAACAAATTATGCTTGAGAGATGTTACATTAGATTGTAACAATTTTTAGCATGCAATGTGGTCGCATTGCATTCGAGTTTCATGTGCAATGTCATTTTATGCATCAAAAAGTGTAAGAAAAAGGATTTGAAGATGTGAGTGCATGATGTTGAATTTTTAAAAATATAAATGATGTTCAAAGGATCATTACCTTTAACATTTACAAAGTGAATAATAATTTTATCTTTGAAAATATTGACTATTTTTATGTTAAGAATGGTTTTGATTATCTAACCTTTTCAACATGCTCACAATCTCTTATTGTACGTTGTAATGGTCTTATGCATGATTTTTCTCTTCCTAAAGCATAGTTGTAATCTTTTCAATGCTTATAAAAAATTCTTACTCATAAAATCACATCCACATGTGTTTTAAATGAACATTACTGAACATGTAACACAAAAAAAATTACACAAATGCATGAATTTTGCAACTAAACTCATTATAATAAAATCCATCACCAATAGTCAATCACCAAAAATGTAAACAAAGGTTTCAAAACCTAAAACATGTTACAAAAAATCAAAACCAACTTATAAGCAAACAACAAAGGCAAACCTTTAGTACATTTCAAAAATATTTCTAAGAAAACAACAAACCACAAACCAATTATCAAAGGAAAACAAACTTTTCATTGTTGTGAATTGAATTCACCCTAAATTATATAGTGTTACTAAAGAAACGTGTTAAGTGGGCAATGAAAATGAAAAAAACATAAGAAACAAAAGTAAGAAACATAATTGTTTGAAAGGAACATGGCTAGACTTTTCAAAGGAATTAGAAGTGCTCAAATTACATTATAATATTAAAAGGTCCAACCTTGACATATGTGGAAGGTATGTGTCTTCAATCTCCCAATAAGATTGTAGTTTAGGGTTTAGGGTTTAGGAAAGAAAAAAAGATGGTAAACATAAAGATGACCAATGGAAACAAATCACATGAAATTGACCATATCACTACAAAAACCTTAAGTAAAAATGAAACCCAAACCCTATAACTTGAAAATGGAAATGGATCTTGAAACTCGCATTTATACATACAACAAATAAATTTAAAAATTGATATTTGCTTGAAGGTTTGTAGTAGTAAGTTTTGGCCAATAACACAAAAGGATAACAACTATAAATACATGTAGAAAAATGATCAAGTTTCTTGAATCTTGAGTTAGCACATGACTCAAAGCTCCAAATTACCTAGAAACTCCAAAGCCATCCTATATAGTTTTTTGGAACACAACATTTAATTCAATATAATACAGAAAAAAATCATTCATACACAACATGTAATTCAATATAATAAAAAAAATTCATCAATACATTACATGCAATTCAATATAATAGAAAAAGATGTTAATACATCTTGCACTTGGGGTTGGGTGAAGATGGCAAGAAATAAAGGCAAGAGCTTTAAATGGAAAAGATGGCAAGAGACTCAAATGGAAAAGATGAGAAGGCAAAAGATAAGATGGAGTAGTGATGGTAGATGGATTTGGGTTCAATGAGGAACCCTAAACCTAAGACCCTTAAAACTTAGGAACCCTAAACATTATCCAAAGCCTAGGACCCTAACCCCTACCTATACCTTTGAGCAAGAGTTTGTAAAAATAGCCCTTAAGACTTGTGGGCTGGTTTTAAGGCTAGGTCTAAGGCTAGGTCTACCTAACTTTGGCTTTTCTTGGGTTGGGTTAAGGTCTTGCAAAAACTCTTGGACCCAAGCCATGTCCAATTTTATTTATTTTTAAGAATTTAAAATTATTGTATTTTTAATAAATATTTGTAATAACTTTTGTGATATTAAAAAATTTGCGAATTTTTCCCCCAAAAAATACAAAAATGAGTCAAATTTGCACTAGGTAAAAGTTAAAATCCTACATATTCCTATTTTTTGGGGGTAAAAAAGGACAAAATTGGTATTTTTGTTTGAATTTTATAAATAATTTTCCAACGAATAGGATTTAGACCCTCCGGGTCTGTGTCTATACCCGCCGGTTCCGGTGATCACTGGTTCTCCCTCAGCGTCTAGTTCTCGTTGTGTTCGGCTTCGTTTGTTTTTTCAGTTTTTCGGTGTCGGAGGCCTCGCAGTAAGACGACGATCGAGCATGGAACCGGGCGTTGTCAATTTGCGCTTGCTCGCCGCAATTCGAGCGGCGTCTGTAGCAGATCGAATGCTCGTTTCTTCCACAGCGCCGAACTCTCGCGCCGCGTATTCTTACTCCACCGCGGCTTCATGTGCTTCAGGTATAGATGTTTTTCTTGCTTTGTCTCCTTGTTTTGTGCATGTTTTGGGAATCGATTTCAGAGATTTTGATATAAGAAAACGAAGAGATACAAGTCTTTGTTTGTGTTCGGAAATATCGAAATATGCTTCTGGTAGGTAGACGTTTTCTGGCTGCATCCCGTTGTGTATATAATATGTGTGTGTTTTTGTATATTTTAGAAGTGATTTCATGGATTTTGATGAAGCAAAGATGGAGTGAAACAAGTACTTGGTTTGTTCGGCACGATTGAAAATCTTGTCGGATTGGAAAAAAAATGTTCGGGATTCAGGGAAATGCTGATGGGTTGCCATTTGATGCATCCCTGTGACAATGTTGTCAGTTTTCTTTGTTTTTTGGTTTTTGCTGCAATGTATTCTGTGTTGTAGGTGTTGTGAGAGTATACCTATGGGAAGCTTGAATCTCACAAAACCCTTAAAACCCTAACATTCATTCCTGGTAAACATTTTTGCCTTTTGCTCGTGGAAATGCAATAGAGGGAAAGTTTCTATTTGGATCTGAGACATATGTGGACACATCTGTGCATTCCTGTGTGGCTTACTGTGTGCATGCTGCAACCACTATTGGTGTTTTCTGTAACTCTGCAGAAGCTCTTCTGCCTCAGGAGTCAATGGCACCAGTTGGCCTATTAAGGAGAGTAGGTCACAAAGCACGGGAAGAGGCCTCTCATCTGATTGCCACACGGAAAACAGCACACCTGGGGGAACCTTGGCATAGGAATTGGGAGTTGGATTCTACACACTCCAAGGTAACATCAGGACGAGCTTCAGGATGTATGGGAAGGCTTTTTAACCTGGTGAGGGAGAAGAGGTTTGAAGAGATGCTTGCATATCTGGATCAACTGGGGAGAAGTCAAGACAGTTTAATTCAACAGGAGCTGGATGTATACCTGTATGCTCGGTTGATGACAGTGTGTACACGGGATTTGGGACCAGAGTGCGCTCTCCCAATATTTGAGCTAATGTTGCAACAGGGTGAAGTGGTTCCTAATGTGGTCCACTACACTATTGTGATCCGGTCATTGATGGACCTTGCGGCACATGAAGGGAATGGAAGTACTATTCCTGGACACAAGGGGTTGTCAGAGCAGACAAGCCACAAAAGTTGGTCCTCAAAAGCAATTGAGCTCTTGAAAGAGATGCGTGTGAAGGGTATAGTGCCTAATGAACTGACTTATAAGCCAATTATGGCATGGCTTCCATCAAAGGGGAGAGTTGTAGAGTTTGAAGAACTTAAAAAGTTAATGGAGACTGATGAAGTCCCTTTTGTGGGAGTGTTCAAGTACTATGAGATCAGGCTGGCACTACGAGTGGCTGATTTTGACAAGGCTAAGACACTTTTCATTGCAGCCAAGAGGGAGAATAAGAACATTGCTTCCTCTTTAAACTGTGAGCACTATTCATTCAGTCTCAGAGCTATTCACCATTCTTTTTCTTTCCATTGTTATGTGAGCATGATGGAAATGTCCTTCTGTGGTCAGGTACCATTTTGGTCATCTGTGCTCATGACAAAGCAGAGGGTATATGAGCTGCTGTTAATGCCACAGGATTTTGTTTATCTTTCCTAAGACAAATATTACCATGACTGTATTATTCAGTTTGTGTTTGCTCTATTTTTGGGGACATACTTGGTTGAAGAGGAGGGAGACTGATGGGGCAGGCATGATGCGGTGGCATTGGGTAAATGGCGTTGATGGTTTGGGTAGCCTGGTTTTTGATGAGATTTGCATTGGATGATCAAATTATGGAGCTGCTGGAGTTACTCCCCAAAATTCTCACCAGCCTGAACACTAGTCATGGTATTGCCACTGCATTTCAGTGTCTTGGCAAACATGGGCAACTCGAGACCGCCTTGCAGTGTCTGTCCCTCTTGAAAAAGAATGGTACACAACCAGTAGCTACATGCTTTCTTGGCTCAATTTCTTAAGTGAATGGTAATTGGAGTGAACAACATGAAATCAGCACCATAATGGGCTTTGAGATTCCTTCCTGTTTAATGCAACAAGCTGCAGCTGCTCTGTTTGTGAGATGCCATCTTGTTGTCACAAGTGAAGATTTTTTGGGATGAGTGTTGGTGTCTTACATCAGATAATTGTGGACAGGTGAAAGGGAACAGCTGCTGGGTCACTATTTGATTGCTCTGATTCTTGGCTATACTAAAGGCAAGAAGGTACAGTTGTTGACAGGAGGTGAAGCATCTGTATGCCTAAGAATTCTATTCTGAAGTTCATCTGAGAATGGGTTGGATGGTGAGACTTGGGAGAGAGGTGGAAGGCTTGACCTATCATAATCAAGTGTGGAGGTGCATGTGCAAAGAGATATGTCTGTGTGTAGCATTGCCAGAAAAATCAAGTAGAAATTCAGCTCCATTGCTTTGAGTTATGGGTCTCTTCTGCCATGATCTTATCTTAAGTTCTTACTGTGGACTGGATTTGCAGTTGGATGATGCAGAGAATGCTTTGAGGGAGGTTGAAAAGAAGTGCAATGTGAAGGCAGAAGCCAGTGTTTTTAACATTCTCATTGACTTTTGCTGCAGACAGGGCGAGGTACGGGTACTGACTACCTGTTTCTGGAATGTTGATTTCCACAGATGACTTTGAGGATGCACCTTATGTACCATCTTGTGTGTTGCTATGATGTCAGGTGTCTCGAGGTTTAGACTTCATAGATGAAATGCAGAAGAGAGGATTGGAGTTGTCTACTTTCTCATTTAATCCTTTCATCCGCGAGTTTGGGCGTTGGAGCATGGTAGATGAGGTACATTTCACACTGGAAATTCTGTCCTTGCCAGAGAATCAGTGAGCATTAGATAGGTAGCAGAATCTGTTGATGGGGTGCCATTAAGGGCAGGAAGAGTCATCTCCTCATAAATTGAGAGGAGACCAGGAGAAGAGCAGAAGTTTCTCTTGTTCAGTACAAATACACTGAAGAGGTTCTTGGTGAGATCCTATCCTGAACATTAATTAAGTATGGGATGAGGAGATGGCTCAGAGTAATTCAGGGAAGGTCAACAACCATTGAAGTGTGTGCATCTCAATCTCACACACTGAAAGTTGGTGGGGGGTAACAGGCATTTGAGATGAAGGCGGCAATGGGCAGGCTGGGTGTGCAACCATCAGTAATGACTTATAGTCCTCTTATCAATGCATGTGTGAAGCTGGGGAATGTAAGGCCCTTGTTTACCACTTTCACAATGCTCAGCCCTTGCAACTGTTCCTTGTCCTCTTGTTCATTGTTTCTTTTTGACCTCCCTCACCCTTGTGCTCATTCTTTGTTTCAATTTGTGATGTCCACAGATACTTTTAGGTGCTCAAAAGAGATTGCAAGCTATTGTCAGCACATAAGAGGGGTTATAACTCTCTAGCTGCTTCTGTCTGCCATTGTGGTTGTTTGTATTAGGCAGATGGAGAAGGCCTATGCGTTGCTTGCAGAAATGAAAGAAGTTGGGGTGGAGGCCAACTCTCATTGTTATAACCCCCTGATAATGGGGTTTAGCACCAAGGTCACTCTCACTCTTTCATCTTGTATGGGGACAAGTTCTTTTGGGAAGAGACTTAGCATGGATTGCATTGTGATTTACAGCAGTTGTCTGCAAGTCCTCTCATTGCTCAATGGTGTTGCTGGGCTTACGAAGCAAATGTTGGGATCCTTTCAGTTACTGCTTTTGATCTTGTCAGTTGATAACTCCTTTTGAAATGCATGCTATGCTCTATGTGAACAGCTGTCTGCTCTTGACACTGAATTTGCCTTTGGATTTGTCTGGCTGACATGTGGGAATACATGGGGTGTTGGTGGTGGAACAGAACTTTGATAAAGCCATGGCAGTGGTGAAAGAGATGGAGTTGGCCGGGGTGCCAGCTGATGTGGACACTTATCGAGTGCTAATTTTTGCTTGCTCCCTCTCTAGAAACCAGGACAAGGCAATTCAGGTACTCTTGCAGATCAGTGGCAGGCTACTGATTTTGAAGCTGTGAAATGATGACCAATTGAAGACAAAGTTGAGGAGTCAATGACATTGTACATCATATCATGATTGAACACTCTGCTTGTCCATCATGTTTTTATCATTCACTTCAGCAGTTTTAGGTTGCATGTCATTTGAATGCATTCTTGCACCTTGTGTCACAGTTGTATGAGCAGATGACAGAACGTGGGATAAAACCCAATCAGTCCATATACACAGTCATGGCCACAACATTTGCAAAATGTGGCAACCTTGATCGCAGTATTGAGGTTAGGCTTTTCTTCCCATTGTTGGAAAGCAATCTGTACATGGACATTTACCAAAAAGTAATCTCATCAAATGCCAGACATATTGTACAACAGAAACATCAAAGTCTTTGATTCAGAGTTTGCAGTTGACTGATATTGCTGGTCTGCAATGTGATGTGAGTCTATATCTGACTTCACCTTCCTGCTCAACAATTTTCTCCAACAGTTGGTGTCTGTCTCTCAGGCCACCTCTGACCTCCATTTGATCTGTTATGGCTGCAGATGGTGAAAGGGATAGAGAGGTGTGGAGAGGCAGTTGGCACAGAGGCAAAAAGTGCCATCCTGGCAGGGTTGTCACTGGCTGGTCGCCTTGATGAAGCCATTGGGTTGTATGCAGAAATAAAGAAGGAAGGAGTTCTTCCTACTGCCTATGCTGTCAGCTCATTGATGGTATGGTCTTTGAAGTTTCCCTCAAAGCAACTCCACATTCCTCTCTGTTTTGTCTTTTACTTTTGTTGCATCCTCCAACCTCAGGCTGGGCCACAGAGGTTCAGTAAGCAAATTCTAGTCCTTTGTTTGGTAGTACAGACATAGAATGTGCATGATCTGGAAACTGCTGGGATGGCAGGCTGCAATGGGGAAGGCAGGGCACCTTGAGCAGATGTTTGCAATTTTTGAGGAGTGTCGCAGTAATGACCAGTGGCCAAGCATGACTCATCGGCAGCGAGCTGAGCATCTCAACATTCGATGCATCACTGCAGTGTTCAATTGCATTCGTCACAACAATCTTGCGTATGTATCTTGAACTTTCTTGTCACTGCACATGGTAGAGGAAGAAGCATTGGAAGTGCAAAGAAGCAAAAATGACATTCTTCTTTTGAACTTGTTTGGCAAACAGGCGAGCAGTAGAGTTTCTGCAGAAAGTGAAAGAGGAGGGCATTGCTGATGAGGCTGTGCTTTTTGACAAGGTAGTTTCTTTATTTCTCCTCAACATCTCCTTTTCTGCATGGACATTTCTCTAAATTTCCTGGGAATTGCTCCTCCAAATGTAGAGTCCTTTACTCTGAAAAGAGGTAATGTTGGACAGCAACAATCTGTCATCATCCTATAATGCTATTGGACAAGATAGTAACAGATTGGTGAAACTTTACCACCCCAGTATTGAGGAATGTTTGTGGCTGTCATCAGCTATTTCTTCACATATCGAATGGAGGAAGGGATGAAAATGAGATGTGCTGGTTGGATATTGAAGACGGCTTCGCAGTTGTAGGGGCTATGCGTGAACTTGGCTTACAACCTTCAAGAATGGCTCTGGAAGCTCTCTTGGATGGTTGTGCTGCCATGAATGACTCTGAACAAGCGCAACGGGTAGTTCGTGAGATGGAGCGGGAGGGTCTTAGTCTGAACATTTTTTCTATGATCAGGTTCATTTACCTCCTAATATCTTTTGTAGTCAACAAAGTGAGTGCTACTGCAATAATTTTCTCAAAGCTTGGCAATGTTCATAACATGGAATTCCAATTTTTTGATTGAGTCGTATTTGTGTCGGGTTCTTGCAGGATCAATAAGTAGGACATGTTCAGCACATTCTAGTAAGAAAACATTATTCAAACAGCTGACACTGCAATTTTGGGTGTTGTTGGGAGGAGGGCACAGGTTGTTTCGTGCATTGGTAGCTGGAGAGGATGAGGAGGGAGCACTTGCACTTTTAGACAAGATGCAAGTCTGTGACTTGCAAGATTCTGACATACAGGTTATTATTCGTGAGACATTGCAGCCACATTATACTGCAGCTGCTGAGTCAGCAGAAGCTGCAGAATCTCCTGAGACGCTTCCTAGGGTTCGCAGGAGGGTTGAAGAATTGATGTCTGAAGATTGAATTGTAAATGTTAGTTGCCTACTCCTAGCACCATTAGTGCATGTAATAACAGCCAAATTTGATGATCATTTGTTAGACAGCAGATACTTTCTGTGTCAATTGAACTAGTTGCAGAGGAAAAGGATATGAGCTTTTCCAGAGCTTTGTTTTGGAGCTTTATGGTCTCCAGCGGCACTTGTCTAGTATTTGGGTGGCACATAATGCAGGGTAGTTTAGACATTGTTAGTTTCCTGCTAGTTGGCATGGGACCAGAAAAGTGTGAACAGTGAAGGGAAAGGTCATGTCTGTAAGAGATATCTGGTTTGGCACCACTAGCCTATTCAGCCAGTAGGGCCACTACAAGAGTTGATGAGACATATGGACCAAAATCCCATGGAACCATTCTGTGGAAATTGTTTCAAGGATTTCTTCAACAAAGAAATACACAAGTGTATGGAACATTTGCGTTTGGACCCTGCACTTCTACAATGGAGAACATCTATGGGTATGGGCCACTTCTGTTTGATAAGCATTCTTCCCCCACTTTTGGTGCCTGAATGATGACTAGTTCTCATCCTCAACAACGTATGTCATTAACATCTTTACTGTACATGAATCCAGCTATGGTACTTCATTGTTGTCCTGTTCCAGGTTTTAAGGAGAGCCTTGGGTTGACTCCTGATGAGGTGCGCGCAGATGCTCTTCCATCTCACTCAATCTCTGGTGACATTTTCAGTACAGAAAATTCAAGGATTGCAAAATGAGTGACATTGGCTAGATTTAGAGTATTATGATAAATGAATGAAATTTTTTAAATCCATTGAGAATCAGGAAAATTCTAAAACATTTGATAGAAGGTGGCAATTTCAGCAAACAAAGTCAATCTTAGCACAGATGCCACCTATTTTAGATCTTAAATACTGCTATTGTCTATCTAGTCTTGAACGCAATGTTTGTCCAATCTTGTTTAGTATCCAATTATGTCAATCCTAACATTGAGTGAAGTGATCACCAACTTGTGTTTAGAGTCTTTACCTACTTAATGCCCTTGATTGTAGCCTATTTTCTACCCTAAATTGTATGTTGGTTAGGTGGAGGTGCTGCCCTTGCTCCTGTTGTTCTCCATCACAAGAAGGCTCATGTCCACACCTGGAATCACCTTCTATGCAGTGGTGTATCCTTTTCTTTCCTCAACCCTCTTCAATTATCTTTACCTTTGTCTCTTCCCTTGTTATTCTTCTTCATATTTCCATCATTGGCTTGGTTGTGCATTCACATATATAATGTCAAGGATGACATTAATTGACCCCAACGTAGATTGTAGGACATCTATGAAAAACTTCAAACTTTGCTGGAAAAGAGATAGAATACTTTAGATGAGAATTCACATAGTTTTATTCATAAATCATGAGTGAAGTTTGTTTTTGAATTTTCACCTTTCATCCATAACGAAGTGAAATTCATCCATTAACATTCATATATTTATCTAGTAGATAGATTTCATCCATCATGTTTCGAAGCTTGTCAATAATTGTCACAATAAGATTTAAAGAAACAAACATCTCCTTAATGATGGGTCTAACTTCCTAAATAGATATAAATAAAGGTCATATAACTCATTACCTTCAACTTGATCAACCTTAATCTAAAGTATTACCTTACACTATAATCTTGTGCCTTTTGCTCCATTTCCTCAAATTTTCATGTTATGAATTAAATCCCATTTGGGTACAAACTCTCCATATTTTGCATTCATTTTCATTTTTCATGTATACTTGGAATTGTTCTTAGGGCTATTTTTTTTAAGTTTGTCATAATCTTTGTGTCAATTTGTGAGTCTTTTACTCATTTGATTCTCATGCTTAGTTAGACTTGTTGAGGGTGTGGTGTGCTCTAGTTATTTTTGAAGGTTTGATCATTGTGATGTTCTTCATGCTACTCACATGGTTTTCACCATGCTTGCGGTTTCATTTTTTTTCATAACAATACTTGTGGGTGAAGTGCATCATGACTATTCTCATTTCCTTGTTGTACCATTGTCAAAACACAACATCATTTTGTCCTTCCCCTTGTTGATCCAATGGTTTACATCATGGTTCAATCATTCTATGTTCTTAAACACTATTTATATTGCAATCACTGTGATTGTGATCTTCCCTTTGTTGGTCACAAGGGTTCCACTGCCATTTCCTTATTTCAAAATGTTGATTGCATTATTGCCCATCATCTTGGTCATCTTGGCCCACTTGTAGGTGCTCATTGCTCATGTACTTGCAATTATTTGGGTTTTGATGTGGTGTTCATTGTTGCTTCAACCATGCTTTAGGACCTGTTGAGTTTTTTTATCACTAGTGGGTGCCCGTGGTCGAAGGCCACTATGAAGTCCCCCGTGGGTGCCTGTAACCTTCGGCCACTGTTTTTAATTTTTTCATAATTTTTATTCTTTATTTTTATTGCCCTGCCCTTGCCCTGCCCCTACCTTCCCCTGCCCTTACCTTGCCCTGCCCCTACCCCTGCCCTGCCCTGTTTCGAATTTTCCTTTTGCTGCCAGGGACAGGAGGAGGAAGTTACGCAGGGAACGGGCAGTGTTTGTTTTTCCTTTTGCTACCAGGGACAGGAGGAGGAAGTTACATAAGGAACGGGCAGTGTTTTTTTTTCCTTTTGTTGCCAGGGACAGGAGGAGAAAATTACATAGGGAACGGGCAGTGTTTTTTTTTCCTTTTGCTGCTAGGGACAGGAGGAGGAAGTTACACCTTGCCCTGCAACACAGACGAACAAACGGACAAACAGACAGACATGTAGCTTTAATATATAGGATAGTTGTGTTATCTCTATTGCTTCTATAGTTTTAGCCAATGATGTGTTTAGTAGTCTCTTGGTACTCTCCATTTCCTAGCCTTGTGCAAGTTGGTTATTATTTAATTGCTTATATAAATCTCAATTTATATGTTGTAGTGAAGGCAATGACTTTTGAATTTTAAATCCCAGGTACCCACATAGTTTTGGAATGTCTATTTAACCTAATGACATATATTATATTTAAGAAAAATGATTTATGATAAGCAACATCAAACCTAACCTTGTGACGAATTGAACCCATAACAATTTGTGGCAATGATATTAGGGTTTGCCTTTTGTATGTGTTATAATAATGAAACGTTTCAAAAAAAAAACTTGTCATCATTAGCAACTTTTAATGTTGAATGAAAATATTTATTTTGTCTTTTTAAAAACAAGGGAAATCCATTTTGGTTATCCCTTTGGCAACTCATGCAATATGGGCTTAAGGTCTAACACATTTTTGTAACAAAATGACATGGAATGCATTTTTGCAATCCTCTTTATAATGATGAATGGACTTCAGAATCTAGGTGATAATTTAGAACACTTTTCAAGGTTCAAACTACTACATTTGGGTTTAACTTTTAAAAAATTATCATGCACCTTCAATTATTCATGAGTTTTGTCTTTGTCAACATAAAACTTGGCACATTCTTATGCACTTTAAATTTAGGGGATATCAAATATCAACAATCATTTTATTAAAAAATATTTTTCATTTTCAAAGTGTGTTGAAATTAAAAAATGGAGTCAGATTGATCACCTTTAAGTTTGTTCAGTGATATCAAAGGTAAAGAACCATGAATTGAGTTTTAGTTTTATAACACAACCAAGGTGCATTTCCCAATAAAAGTATGGGGGATGGAAGCTTTGGGAGAAGATAATGGTAAATTCATAAACAAGAATTCAAGGTGAAATCAATATACAGAAACCAAAAAAAAAAGCAATTAATGCAAATTGGAACCAAAATATTGGTGAAACAAATCACAAGCAAACCAATTCACAAGATATTACATAATTCAAATTTGCAAGGAATTCACCATTTTCTTTCTTACAATATATTGTGTGACTATTGACAAGGCAATATAAAATGTCCAAAAAATTAAAATTTTGGAAAGGAGTCTCAATTTTTTTGAATTTGTCAAATTGTGAGTCCTATAACTTTGCAAGCTCATATTCCCACATATAAATTTTCAACTAAAAAGTTGTAACCTTTGAAAAGACCTTTCCAACAACATATCACACATTCACACATTCCATGCTCCAATTGAAATTTTTTTGATGCACATGTTTCTTGAGTTCTTGTGGTTGAAAATCAAGTCACCAATTATATTCCCAATTATTCTTGTGTTCATTTAACTTGAGCTTCAAATCTCCAAATGAGGAATGTGATATTTTTTATATATACTTTTCAATACCTTTCCAATAGACTAAAGAAGGCCCAAATTGGACACCATTTCTATTTTGAGTTTATAAAATTTAGGATACCATGAAACTACAATTCACAAAACACAAAAGTTAGTTGGGAATGTTACAAATTTCTTTTCATTGTGAGAATGTGTTTGAATTTTGGAACGCAATTTCAATCCACTCTTTTTTTCATGTCTTATTGTTGGCTACAAGCCCAAAGATAAGGTTGTGACATAAATAGTTATCTCCATATAACCTACATGGAATGAATTCATTTAAATGGAATAATGTCAAATTGCATTGTAAGCAAATTCAATGAGCACATGTATTGTTCCCATGTTCCTAATTTATTCCACATGTACATTTTAAACATGTCTTTTAATGTTTTACTTGTCTTTTCAATTTCGGCATTAATTTTCATATGGCAAGCATTACTCAACTTGAGTTTAACACTAAATAGTTTAAACAATGAATTCCAATATTGATTCAAAACTTTCAATTTCTATCATTACAATCCATGTTCACATTTCATAGTGTAATTATGACCTTGGGTTTTGAGTTGTTTTATTTTTTATATTTGGCATGGGGAGAAAAAAATTATTTTAATACATATTTCTTCATACCTACCCAAAATATATATTTTTATGTTCATGTGTTAATTTCCTTTACGAGTTTGTAAAGGAATGTAAAATAAAAACACATTTCAAAACTTGAAGGAATAAGCTTTGAAATGGCCTTCCATGAAAAAAATGTAAGTAGTTAGATAAGATTTAAAACTAAATAATGCATGAGAGCGGGCTCGAAAAGGAGAGGATAAAAGAGTATAGATAGGGCAAAGTTGAGGAATTTGTCTTCTTTTCATAATGGATCATGTAACAAGAAATAATAAAATAGAAGACATGATCATTCCTCTAAGAATGCCACGTTGGGTGGTGAATCCATGCACTTACATGAATGTAAATATAATAATGTAAAAGAATTAAATGTGTTCAGTTTTGAACTTATTGTGTGATGATTCTATGCTTGTCATTTGTTGGTTTATTTGCAAAGTGCAAAAAGTGATCAATTGTGACAAACTATTTGTTGGATTGGGAAAGTTTGGTAGTTTAAAATGTAATAGTGTGTGAGAACCTAGTTGGAATTAGTGGCAAAAACTATGTTTGTTGCATAAATGGCCATGAGTGTATGTGATGATGTCGATTTCTGAAAATTGTAGAACCTCTAAAGTTGACATGCCACTAAAATGGCTCGCGAGGTTACAAAGTCATCAAAGTAGCCCAAAAGTGAATTGTTGTATTTTTAAATACATACTTACAAAACCATTGTTGAGGTAGACTAGGTGATTTCCTTTATGTGAATCTTGTGTTTTTCTTTCATTACATGAGTTTGAAATAGAGGGATTGACCTCTTTGGCAAAAAAAAATTATAATTGTTTTTTCCAACCTAGTGAAAGGGAAATATTACACCATTTAAGTTTTTTGAAACCCTAGATGACCTAGTATGAGAATATGGTGACAATCATAAAGGATTATAATATAAAAATCCACAAAATTGAAGATGCAAACCTTAATGTCAAAATATAATATCCATTGTCAAAACATAAGTCATATATTTTTGAATTTCCATATGAGACATTATTTTCACACATTTTCAAAGATTCCTTAAACCATTCGTCTTCGAGGACATTACATTTTTAATGTCCTCCAACATGGTATTTCTACGGTTTACCAAAGGACATTGAAACAAAACATATTTAACAAGAAAATTCCTTGCTCTTCATGTAGTGCATTAATTGGCCAAAATCAAACTTTTGTAACTTTTTCACCCATGTGCATGGCCTTCTACTTAGTTTAGGTTGAACGATTAAAATTTTTAGATTTTCATGACCAATTTTAATTTTAAATGTTTTTTCTAACAAGTAATGGTTCCAAAATTTCAAAGCATGTATCATAACCAATACCTATTTTTCATGGGTTGGGAAATTAAATTCTATAGGTATCATATTTTGAAGTCATAAATAATTACTTACCCCTTTTACATTAGTACAACACCTATAACCAAGTTTTTTAACATTCATGCATAATACTAACCCATGACCCACCCAAACTTGGGTCAATGACCTTCAACACACGAGTGAATGTTAAAGCATTTTTCAAAGTTTGAAAACTTTTCTTACAATTTGGCTGCACTTCATACTTTGGGAGCTATTATTCCTTTTTTAACATATTAACTAAAAGCCTTACAAATTGTGTAAAAAATTTTGTAAACTACCCATAACAATTGAACAACTTAAAAAAAATTGTCACCTTCATATCATATATGAGGATTGATCATTCAACTGCAAACTTGATCTTTTTATGATAAATTGACACTCCTTTGTCCAAGACTTTGTGTCCAAGGTCTTCCACTTGGGGTATAAAATTCACATTAAAAAAATGGTGTACAACTTCATTGGTTTTTAGAACTTTGAACACAATTCCAATGGTTCAAATGTTCTATTTGGATTTGGAATGAACTAATATGTTGCTATCACAAACCTTCCTAAGCGCTTATGAAAAAAGGAGTTCATAAAACACATAAACATGAATGGGGTGTTTTTAAGCTCAAATGGCAACACAACAAATTCATAGCATCAATGAACTATTTAAAAAATTGTTTGTTGGGATGTTTTAATCCTTCACACAAATCTAACAATAAAGCTGAGGTCTATTTTGGAAAAAAATTAGCACCATCCAAGTGATCCAAAATATCATTTATTCTTCATAGGGGAAATTGATTCTTGATATGACCTTGTTAAATCCCTTATAATCAACACATAGTCTAAAGGTCCCATCATTCTTTTCACAAATAGTACAAAGGCACTCCAATTAAGGCAAATTTGTAAAAACATTGTATGAATATTCTTCTACCAATGTTTTCACCTTTCCATTCAATTTAGTTACAACTCCATATCACCCATCAACTCATGCACATTAACAGAAAAAATAAATTACATTCTTTTACACACATTTATTGAATTGTTAACTTGTTTAGTAGATAAGAAATGAATATTGGGGAGGGTTTGCATGCTTGTAAGTTCAAAGGGTAATTGGTGACAAATACTAACCCAATTTAAATGTCACCAAAGTGTCCATAAGACCCAACAATTGTATGCTAAGAATGAGTTCATATTCATTCCCAAACCATCTTTCAAAATCCATACATGTTTCCAAGCATTAAACTAACACATTTTCCAACTAAAAAGCAATGTTATGGATTTAACGATTGGACAACACGATCATAGTGGAATCCATGGTTCTCAATGGTAAGCTTAAGGTAGATGCATAAGTTTGAAACATTAGATCATGTGTACTATGTGGGGCCACTAGCACTAGTGTGTGAGCTTATACTTTTATTCATTTTGCAATGGGGTTTTGAAGCACCATTCTTTCCAAAATTGTTACATAGCTTAAAAGGTCTAGTTAGATGGTAATTTATAAAATTTGAAATAAAATCTAGTAAATTAGAATAGTTCATGGACAGTTCATGAAGATTGTTGCCAAAATCATTGTTGAGTATAAGGCAACATCCTTTTGAGTTGCATTATGAATTTTTTAAGCAATGAAAAATTAATTATAAACACTTTAGTGTGTTATTACATTTCTTTTTTTTTTAATTGTCATATCTTTTTGTGGATTTTAACAACATATTTTAGTATATGGGTAGTCTCAAACGCATATGAATTGAATAATTAATTTTTGAGTATTCTATTTCAAAAAAAAAAATCTCAAATGTTCAAAAATATTTTTCAATATGTTTCACAAAATTTTTTGCGAAAATTAATTTATGAAGTTTTTAGCTTTTAAAAAATAATATAATTTGTGCCAAAGTTGCCAAGTACTATGGAAATACATGAGGAAATTAACTATGTAGAAAAATCATAAAATTGCATAAGTGCATCAATTTTGAAACCATAAAACTTACAAACTTAAGTAATGGTTGGCTAAAAGTTGGTTCTTAAATAAAAAATGCACCCCACATGAAAGCCTCCATGGAAGTTTTCTTGAACCAGGTCCCAAGATGGGTATACATAATATTTATTTTAAAAAATTACCTTAAGTTTGTCCAACACCAATATGAGATATGATCTTATGTTTTAGTTTTGGAAATCTTTGGTCATTGTAGTTTTTGTGCTCGTGACAAGGGGAATCCACTTTAACCTATTAAATAGGCTAGATTTTTTGTGTTGAGCATAGAATGTTGCAAATGGTATTATTTTGTTTTGATGTTGGTTTGAAGGTACATAATGAACAAGAAACTAACTCTTATTTATCTGGCTATTTTTAATGAAAAAATGGATATTGTTTCATAAAACGTGATCATTCGCTTCCAAAAATCAAGTTGTGTTTATTTGAAGTACATTGTCATTGGAGATGAGGTTCTTACCATGTTCAATGCAAGTATTATGAACCAAACCATAATCAAATTGTTCCAAAACCACCAAGTTAACCAAATTGATAGGAAGGAAACCTATTCCTTTGATACTTGAAGCATTTTCGAGGAAAAATCACATGCAAGCTTTTTGCAAAACTTTACCACTAATTTGGAGTCACCAAACCAAGAGCATGGTCAAAAGATGAAGAATCTTGTTACTTCAACTTTATTGTAAACGACATTTGGCACATGGACAGTGCTCATGCATTTGGAAATACATGAATCCATGTCGCAATTTCCTTGGTCATGAAAGGTTTTCAATACAACCCACATGAGCCTAGTGAGGTCACAATTAACTAGATTAGTTTTGTCTTTCACATGGCAAGTCTTGAATAACTAATAACTTTATGTTGTGGCAAGTTACAATGAAGTGGTTGAACTTTAGATGCAATGTGTTGATACCAAATTGCAATTTATGACCTATGTTTCGTTTGTCCCAGAATGGAGCTTGCCACGGTGGGGAAATCAAATGTCGCATTATAGGTCCAAAGTCAAAACACAGTCTCATCCTATTCAGAGACTATTCACTTCATCCAAAATACAATGTGCAGGCCAATCCATAAAGGCAGATTGTTGTCAGAGAAGTGCGTTCCATGTTTTAGTAATATCCCAGGTTAGGATTGAGCAACCCTTTTGTGTGTATATTCCATCAGATAACTGGGTTCCATGTTTTTGTAATATCCCGGGTCAGAATTGAGCAACCCATTTGTGTGTATATTCCATCAGAAAAATGGGTTCCATGTTTTTGTAATATCCCGGGTCAGACTTGAGCAACCCATTTGTGTGTATATTCAGTCAGTCAGAGAAGTGGGTTCCATGCTTTAGTACCTCGAAGTATTCCTGGTCAGAATCGCACTTTGCATTGTTTAGTAGTGTCTTTCATACTTACACTGGAAGTAGAGAAGTGATATTTAACAATCCAATTGACAAGTTCTCCCATACACTTCTCAAAGCTGGCAACCAAGGAAAACAGCGTCGAGCATGAGTTGGGTGACAACCATATTGCAAATCTCTCCTTACAACCAAACACAAGGTGAAAATAAAACATCTATTTTCAACATGGAATGGACACAGTTTGTCGAGCTCAAAAAGCCTTAAGCTCTCACATACACTGTATCTTAGCAAAGAGTATATACTCTTCTGATGCTCTGCTGTATTTTCCCTTGCAAAGATAGCAGCATTAAGTACCAATTTCCACATCCATTATTTGGTGGTCTCACTAAGATAACAAAAGCCAGGTATAAACACGAGGTGTGTTTGGTTACAACTGGAAAGAACGGGCAAAGAAATGAAACCGAAGTGTGCACACAGAAGACCTTTACGTAAAACCTTCTTCAAATTTTGTAATTCAACTTAGTTTGCAAACTGTCATACCCTTGGCTGTTGCTGGACGTGCAATACAGCGCTCCACCCATGCAGTGACATTAGGAAGCGAATCAATCTCCAGCTTTGCTTTGGTTTCAGGGAAGTTGGAAGCAGAGTAAACCAAAGGTACTGTTGCCATGTCGGCAATGGAATAACCATCATCAATCAAGTACTCTCGTCCTTCCAAGCGCTTTTCAAGTACTCCAAGCAAACGTTTTGACTCTGTTGCATAGCGCTCCACTGGGTATGGATCCTTGCACTTATCCTTTGCAAACTTAAAGAAGTGTCCAAACTGAATCACACCAAAAGGAAAAAAAATGGGAGAGTTAGTAGAAGGTTCATAATGGATTAAGTTCCTTGTTATACCCGGTTTCTTGATGTGCATATTTATAAACAGAGGAATGGGCATGCAAAAATATTTACTGTTTTCGAAAACTAAACTAAAAGCAAAACAGGAATAGCTAATTTTTTACTTGACCAAACATGGGGCCAACTCCAGCCATTTGAAAGAAGAGCCATTGAATCGTTTCCCACTTCAGGCGAGGATCATGTGACAGGAATTTCCCAGTCTTGTCTGCTAGATACAAGAGGATTGCACCACTCTCGAAGACATTGAATGGTTTCCCATCTGCCAATTTTCCCCCCAATAATTTATCACAAATTGAGTAACAAATGACATGAATGTGGATCCAAAAATTAGCACCCAATGTGAAAAAAGACAAATTGGTTTTGGGGAAGAAGGAAGCAGCTGATTTTGAAGACATTGAACAGCTTCCCATCTGGCTGAAATTTTCCCCGATAATATCTATCACAAATTGAGTAACAAAGACATCAATTGATGCAGACCCAAAAAAAGCACACGATGTGGAAGAAACACAACATTGGGGAAGCACAAAACATGACAAGCTCACCTGGACCATCAGGATCCACAATTGCAGGGATTTTGGAGTTAGGGTTCACAGCAATAAACTCAGGAGTGAACTGATCATTCTTCATGATGTTGATGAGGTGAGCATCATATTCCAGTCCCATCTCCTCCAATGCTATCCCAATCTGTTAACCCCCACAAAAAAACCAGAGGGGGGGAAAAAAATCTCAGCAATTATCTCTTGCTTAATTAAGCATCACATGCTGTTTCTTCAAAGAAGGATTACCTACTGAGATGATGAACAAGTTTAAGGTCAAAGGCTCATGCACAAATCTTGGCACTCTTAGAGCTTGGTGAACTTGATAGATCATGAGAAAGACAGTGTGTGAGAAGAATAGGTGATGGAACTGAATCAGCACTAACCTTCATGCCATTGGGTGTGGCAAGACTATAAAGCTGTATTTTGGATGTCATTTCTGCCTCCACTTTTGCACTCAACAACCGAAAGTTCTGTCTGCAGAACACACCCCAAAAAAAGTTGCACTTGTCATGTTTCCCACGAACCATTTAGCTGCCAAAAAGTCCATGACAAAAAGGTTGTTGTCGCCAATCAAGCTGTTCCAAGTCACGTCTCTCAGAGAAGTTCAGATCACAGAACCTTAAATTAAGAAGCTATAAATCGCTTGCAACTACTGATCAGCTCCGGTCAGCTGCCAATTGGGAGCTTCCAGAGAGAGAGAGACAGACAGACAGACAGACAGAGAGGAGATGAAAACTGAAAACCTCTGGGGCATTTTTTTTCCTCAACAAAAAAACTTCTTCAACTTCAAACTGATGATCAACCAGCAAAAAAATGATCACCCAATTGACAAAACCAAATCTCAAAAAACAACAAAAGAAAACACGTACTAGGATTTTCCAACAAAACAGCAAATTTTTTAACACTTCTCTATTCATAAAACTCGGACCTCAAGTGGAGTCTGGCGGGAGATGCTGCTGCTGCTACTGTTGTGGGTGTGGTGATGGTGGTACTAGCTGCAAAAAAAAAAGGATTTTATTTTCGCTGCTACAGAAAGAGAGAACAGGATAGCATTTATAGCTTGGGTGGAGAGGAAGAGGCAGCTTCTTCGTCTGCAACTTCCCTAGGGATGGATACTGCCCATGTAAATGCAAGAAGAAGCGGTGGTAGTGAGAAGAAGGAGAAAATTGGAGCTTCTGCTGATGATGCACAAGTCGCTCCATGTTCACAGCCAGGAATTTGGCAGCCGTCTCTAGATAGTACCCTATGGGTGCCACTTTTCAATACCAGAAAAGGTTTTCTAGTGGGACCCAATTGCTGGAAACAAAAGTTCTTGTGTCAGAAAAACAGAGAGGACCCCGAGAACCTTCCTTTCCTTCCTTTCTTTCTTCACACCACGCTTCACACCTCAACTCCCTTCTTCTTTCAGAGCTGCAGACAATGTCAACAAAACTGATGGGTCCCACTTCTTCTTCTTCTTCTTCTTCTTCTTCTTCTCGTTGCAAGTTCATGTGACCAAAGTTAGCATATCAACAACAACAGTAGATTCTCAGTCTTAGAGAAGAAATGGTTTCCTGAGCTTGAAAATTTACTATTTTCTCACATCAAATGATCCCCAGCTTGCTTCTTTTTTCTTCTTCTTCTTCTTCTTCTTTCCCCACCCACCCTCTCCAGCATGAAAATGGGGAAGGTTCTTCAGCCATGGAAGTAACATAAAAATAATTGTTATTGATGTAACAAGATAATTTTCAAGGATGAAATAAGAACATAACTTGAAAAAAAGATTAAAAGACTTGACAAATATGGAATTTGACAATGAGCAAAAATTAGATGACTTTATTCTTTGATCAAAACGTGAAACAAATATATAAAAATGAATTAAGAGTACAAAAGTCACAACTTATGTTAATGAGATTAAAGGGTGGTGCTTTTCAAATTTCTTTTTATATTATTCAATAGAACCTTTTAGAAAGTTTCATCAATTAAACTTTTTATAAGTTTTGAATACACAATCTTTTAATAAAAAAATAAATCATATCTTTGAAAATCTTTTAAAAATTATTTTTTAAGAATTTATTGTTTTAATTACATCTTTACAAACTTCTATAGATTTTTTTTATTAATTTCCTCTAAAAACTTTTAGGCATATTTTTCAAATATCTTTCTATAAAATTTTAGAAATTCTTAAAACTTTTGAGCATATTTTCATGGATTAAAAAAAAAACTTCAAAACATATCCCTCATGGATCTTTAGTTTTTAAAAACACAATTCATCTAATAATCCAAAGTTTCAAACACATAAAATTAACACATTGTGAGATAAAAATTCATATCCATGAGTTTTCTAAACCATTATAAAATTTGTCACAAAAATTCAAAATTTTATTATTGATGAAATATTTAGAATTTTGATGTGTTTTTTTTCATTTCTAAAATGCCAACTATATTAACATTACATATGTGAGTCCTTTTTTTGATATTTCAATGAGAATATCAACATTTTATATTTAAGTTTCAAAGAGATGCAAGAAAAATTACAAGTGTGACACCTAAAAAGGAACTTCATAATGTACTTTCATCCATTTACATTAACTTGTCATTCATGAAAAAAGTTGATGCATCATCATCCAAGATCATCTTCATTAACATCAATTGTCATCATAATTCATAGATGAAATTCACTTTTCATCCATAATGTATATTCAGCAAGGTCCATGATCAATGGGCTATAAGGAAACTTCTAAGGAATATTTTAAAACTAGGTCTTCAACATAAACATGAATAGACCACCCATTACCTCTAATACATTCAACACCAATATGAGGTATGACTTAATACTTTAATCTTTCTTATCTCATATTTTCAAGATATAAATGGCTTGAAATTCATTTTGAGTATTTTTCATGCATATTTTGTAACCTTGCTTTGATTATCATGTTTTGTGGTTGAACTTAAATTTAGGCTTGCTCTTGTTTTGATTTGTTCTAACTTTTGTGTATGTTGAAAGTCTCTTAGTCACAGTATTTTTTGTGTCCACGACAAAAACCAATGCCACCAAATACGATTGAAAGGGTAAACTTTATGTAATAAGATCCTATGCAAATTGTTAAAAGATGTTGACCCAATGAACATTTGATAATTTGATAAAATGGTAAGTCAAATTATGTGTGAAAAAAATTAAAAACAACAAAAAATAAAGTGATGTGTGTTAAAAAAAAGAAACACGCTAAAACCTCAAATGCCATTTAAACCTTTTTAAAAAAAAACTACATTTGACATTTAACAATAAAAAACCATCAATGAAGATGATGTGTTCATGTTAAATGTGGTTTTATTAGCACCTAACTAGGTATTAAATTGTATATTAATTATAATAGTCAAATTTAGTAATCCATTCCTTTTGAGTAAATGGAACCATTCTTGTTTAACAAAAGTGGGTTTGATGTAAATCAATTAGAATTGGATTTTATCAATTTTAAATATGGTTGAAATAAGGATCATTTCTCATTGTTAACGTGCTAGCAAATGGTAATTATAAGTAACCGAAGCATGATGGTGTGGTTATTAAACATGAAATGAGCATGGTTTAGGAAGTGACGTTGGTAAGGAGAACAAATTGGAAAGCATAAATAAAAAGACAAGATAATTTCAATTGCCTAATTTTTAAGATAGATGTAGTTTTTGAAAAGCCATGTTGAACTATTTTAAGGAGGATAGAGAAAAAAATGTGTAGTTGAATAGTTTTTAGGAAGGGTTGGACTAAACCAGCAGCCACTAATGCACCAATTGAGGATGAGGTCGTTGAAGCCATTTTCAGGATGAACAGAAAACACATCCTCCGTGCCTCAAATTATTAGTTTTTTTCCACCTCTTTTTTGCCCCAAAAATTTTCCCTACCTCCCCACAACCTCCCTCCCACCTACCTCTTGCTTCCTACCTCCCATTCCATCACTCAAGAGTTGTTGTAGCGCGAATAGGAATAGAGTGAACAGAGCAAGCAAGAGCAAGAGCACAGGCAATGCGCACACTTGAACCTTGAGGCCAGATCGTTTGAACTTGGAGCTCTGGAGCACTTGAAACGAGACTTATGCAGGACCCAGAGCGAGAGCTTAAGGTAAGCTCCCTCCCTTATGCTTTTTTTTTTCGTTTTGTTACAGCGTAACAAACAAGGTGACAATGTTGCTACCATTTCCTTTTTCTTTTTTTCTTATAGTGTAACAAAGAAGGTGACAATAGCTTTTTTGTTCTGCTGTTTTTTTTTTGTTATAGAAGAGCGAAGAAAGCGATGGCAGCAACATTGCCATTGCCTTTTCTTTTTTTCTTGGAATGTAGCAAAGTAGGCAACGGCAACAACGTTGTCGTCACCTTCTTCTTTTTGTTTTGTTGTAACATAGTGAAGAAGGCAACAAGTTGTTGTTGTCGCCTTTTTTTGGGTGCAGCACAAAAGGCAACGATTGTTGTCGCCTTCTTTTCTTTTCTTTTTGGTTGCAGCTCAGAAGGTGACGACAACAAGGTTGCCTTCTTCTTCTTCTTTTTTGTTGTAATGTAATGAAGAAGGCAATGACAACCTTCTATTTTGGTGTTACTGCAAGAAAGAAGGTGACGGCAATGAGTCGCGGTTTTTTTATGTGGTTCCATTATAGCAAAGAAAAAGGAGACCACTACTACATATTTTGCCTTTTTGCAAAGGGCCAAACAAAAAACCTCAAGGGTTTGCGAAGCAAAAACAACTTGCCATATTTGCGATGCAACACGCATCGCACCTTGTGGTGCACCAACCATCGCTAATTTATAATGTACAATAAATCATCGCAACACTTTTGCGACATATACCACAAGCAAAACTTTGCGACCTGCTCATGCGTCGTCCACCCTAGCGATATTCCACACTTCGCAACGTTTAATCATACTCAAAACATCGCACATTTTACAATACAAAAAGTATCGCAAAAAACTTTGAGAGTCACAACGAATCGCAAGCTTGCATTATTCGGCGCATCACATTTTGCGTTTGAATATGTATCGCAAACCTCATCACAAATTTTTACAAAACTTTCCGGTGGTGGACGTATCGCAAGTTGTGATGTGCGACAGCTCGCAAATTAGTAAAAGGGTTATTGGAGAAGGAAGTTTTGCAAAAGGTTTTGCAATGTCATCTGATTTATCACGGCCTTTTGATAGTCGCATAAAATCTCGGTGACATTGAGGTAGTACATGTGGTAGTGCAAAGGAGAGTAGTACAAAGTTCCCAGAGGGCCTACTTGCAGAACTATAAAGGTTGAAATTCGCTAAAAACTTTGACACAATGAACATTGTGCAGTAATATAGAACCACAAGCCTTAATGGCAATTTGCATAAAAATAATGAGTAGTACATTATACGTGGTCATCATCCACCTCAGAGGTTGTAAGCACAACCTCTGGTTTCTCACCTGGAATAGAACAGGACCGTGGCACATATGTGACAACAAGTGACCACTCCTTTGGGTTTGCGGGATAAGGAAGATAAAAGCATTGTTCTACATGATTGGGAAAAGTAAATGGCTCTGAAGTTTGCCAATGAGATGGTTGATAACTGGTGGCAGATGTCTTTAACCGTGTGTGTCCGCACTCATCCTGAACTACAGTGCAATTTGCACCAGCAAGGTTCACTTTAAACCACTTGCATTTAAACACATACTCTTCAAACTTTGAGTGTGCATCATAAGATACCACCAAGACCTCTTCCAGCTTTCCATAATGTGGCACAATATCTCGAACAATATTCCTGTCATGCCGACTGCTTCTAGAGTCTTGAATGAATTGCCCTTGAACTCCACAGTCAAAGGTGCGGCCCTTCTTTTCATCCAAAGTGGAAATCTTGAAATTAATATTGTGTTAGGCATTGTGAGTCAACAACTTATATGATAATAGAAACTTCATGCCCATAAAAATCATCCTAAAACATTCTAAAAAACTTGTCTGTAATGTGAATATGAGTTAATATGCCTAATGAAATAGAAAAAATAAATACTTGAAATGTCTTCCTTGTGTCCACATTGTTGAACGTGTTGTCACAACTCTCAGTGGTCCATGAACAATGGTGCGAACATCATTTATGATCTCTGGAAAACATGATATACTTTCTCCTTGTGCCAACAATTGATCCACTTCAGCCAACTTCTCTTTCATGTACTTATGAAACGTAGGAAAAATCCTTGATCTCCCACTCATACTTTTGGCATTTTCCTAGAAGTTCCTCCACTCTTCCATGACATTACTATTATTCAACATGAATGTGGTCAGCTGAATTAACTCTGTAGGTAATAACATACATGTTTGGATGGCACCAGTCAAACGGTCTTCCTCCTCTTCTCTTTCCTCCATCTAGACATGAAGACATGATGGATCTATAGTGGCCAAGATGTTGGTGCAATAAAACATGCTCTCTGCTGCCAAGTGTCCTGTTGCCATGCTTCCCTCCACTCGTGCATGGTTACGGACATAACCCTTTAATACTGCCATATATCTTTCAAGCCAATACATCCACCGACAATGCACAGGACCAGCAATGCTATCTCATCCACAAGGTGAACTAATAAATGCACTTGACAATCAAAAAATGATGGAGGGAAGGCTTTTTCCAACTTGCATACCACCTCTGTTGCTATTACCCTCATTCTTGGAATCTCCTCTACAAATAACTCCTTTGAGCATACCCATCTCAACAGATATCCCAATGACCAAAAAGCATCTTGTACTTCTACACTGGCTAAGCCTATTATTGTCACAGGCAATATGTGCTGCAGTAAACGATGATAGTCATGTGTCTTCAGATACCTTGGCCACTTGTGGTCATCGTCCCTACCAAAAGCTTTTTGAAGATTAGCTCCATAACCTGCAACAAGGATCCATAAAATTATACAAAAGTATTATAGACATCCAACAAATAACATTCTATACTTCAAACTCTTTTTCTAGTATAAGGCATACAGATTTAAATATAAATAAAAACAACAGGGTACTTCTCAAAGTTCAAACCTATAGGGAATCGCATCTCTCCTATGCGATTTCGAAAGTCTTTTCTTTCATGTGTAGTAAGTGTCCATGGAGCTGATGGTCGCTATTCAATACCTGTGTTAGGATCAACAGTAATCCACACATCGGGATGCCTCTCAAAATCCTCAAAAGCCTCCCTAAAGTTACTGTCCTTCTCTCCATAGAGCTGTTTTATGATAGCCTTTCCCACATTTCCCTCAATGTGCATGGGGTCCAAGAGATGACGTATTTTCAGCTCACCCCAATAGGGCAAGTTGTTGAAAATACCCCACCTTGTCAATCCACTACCCTCGAACACCATAGAATCATTTGGGTCAATAACTCTATTGGCCACATCCCTCCAATATGCAAAAGTGGTAGCTTCTGGAATATCACACTCATCACCATAAGGCATGTCAAAAGATGAAAATAAAAGTGGGTTTGATCTCATATCATGTCCCAGTGGAAGAAACTTTGTATGGCCAAGGTAAACAATTTTGCGAAGATGGCTTGAGTATTTAGTCATGTCCTCCAAACTTGGGCCACATGTAGAGTAGGCCTTGTAGCCTTGAATTTGCAGCCCATTTACAAAACCAAACCCTGGTTGTAAAAGAATTGAATATTAGAACAACAAATAATCACAAAACATAATAATAAAAATATATATAAAAGCATGTGCATGATTTCTTACCAGGATAATCATGCATTGTCCACATGCAGATTGCCCTCAACTTGAATACACGTGGTATTCCTCCAGTGGTCTTCCTCCCATCATATGCCCATACTCCATCCCACAACGTTTTGAGTTCATTGACCACTAGTGCTAAGTAGGTGTCTAGGTTTTTCACCTTACTTGGCCCTGGGATAATAAGAGAAAGCAGCAAAATTCCTTTTTTCATAGACAACCACGGAGGAAGGTTGTAATTCATGACAACAACTGGCCAAACAGAGGTAGGTCATCCCTTTCCTCCAAGTGAATGTGGACTAACACCATCTGATGCTAACCCCAACCTCACATGCCTAGGGTCACGCTCAAACTTTGGCCATGTTGACTCCACATGCTTGTGAGTAGGAGAGTCAACCGGTAACCTCATAACACTAGGCTCTGATCGATGTTTCTTATGCCAAACCATTAACTCGGCCAAGTCTGTACATCGATACATGTGCAGCAAGCGAGGAATAATGGGAAACCACCTTACTGATTTCATGGGCACCTTCTCTGTAAGCATGTGAGGATCATATCGAACCTCTTCACATGTACTGCACTCCGTTAAATGGGCATTGTTCCCATGAAATAACATGTAGTCATTAACACATGCATGGACAATGTGATACTCCATGCCTATGGAGGATAAGATATTTTTAGCCTCCTTCCAAGATCTTGGCAAAACATTCTCCTCAGGCAGCAAAAGGCTATGACAATACTGGAAAATGTCTGACAACATAGTATTGCTTGCCTTGTGTTTTGTTTAGATGTTTAACAACCCCATTATGGCTGCTAAACGGCTTAACCTTGCACCTTGAAAAATAGGTGTTTGAGCATGTGCCTTCGCCTCTTGCCACTGCCGTTGTCCCTGGGCAATATGTTGATGATGTGGAACATCTGCATTGGCTCTTTCATCATGTGGGTTGCCAAACATATCATCAACTATGTCAAGTCCAAACCAGTCAACCATGAAGTCATCCATTGCTTGCTCTTGGTTTGCAGGCAGTGGTGTTTCCTGAACTGGTTGAGAGACACCTTCATCATGAGCAGACAAGCCATTTGATGAAGAATGAGTTGATGAAGAGTCTGATCTGTGTGGCATGCCCATTTCCCGATATCTTGTTGTCAACCTCCGTGGCAACATGTCTTTAGAAGGCCAAATATTCTATGCAATACCAAATCCAGAAGATCTTAACTATATACCAAGCATAGTTGCATATTACATTATAAATAAAAAATGCCAAAATGCATGTATATAGATATGGTAGGTTATGTCTTAAACAAAGTACATAGTTCAGAATTGGTGGAATCCTAACTCCACTCATAGTGGGCAAACAACTCATCTCCTGATTTGATGGTTCTAGTAGCTATGACCAGGCAATGGTCTTCATGATAAGTCTGGCCATATGGTGCTGGAGGAGGTCCCTCAACAAAAACCCACTCACAATTAACCCTACGCTTAGGCCGAGTCCCCACCGTACTGTTGATGAAACCAGCAATGTTTCCAGAACATATGGGGTCTCCATCTATCACCCTCCCATCACTATGCCTTCTAATGCTACCAGCAAATGTGTCCATCTCAAGAGCAAAGGTCTTCCACTCAGGATGTTGTGTGAGGATCATGTTCCAATGTCTTCTCTTATAGATAGGCCCATCATAAGGAAACAAAGTAGGACCCTCTCTACGACAACTAGCTGAATCCTCTACAATGATGTCCTCACAAGCATATACTCCACAACCATGCCTCTCTCCAAGTGTAGAGGTCTTAACAATCCATCGTCTACCCCAAACCACAACCTCCTCATCATAGGGCAAACTATCAAGCAACCCAAGAACTGCAGGGTTCCATGACTGAATAATATTGGCACATTTGCTAGTGAACTCACACATACCCCATCTGCCCTCAACAATAGTCCTAGCATGACCCTCATTTGGACGTTGTGCTTTGGATCGCTGTCTAACGGAGGGCACATGTGGCCTTGCCTCATGCTGTGGCTTAATGGCTTCATGAGAGGTACCAATCCCTACATTAAATGCCTGCGAAAGTGCATTTCCTATGGTAGCTAAAACCCCTTGTGATAGAACATAGGGTGGTGGTTTCATACGGGAACCCTATTACATTCAAAAAACCACAATAAACCATGGAAGTGAAAATAGTTTCAAAAAGGATTTCATGAAAAAGAACATGTATCAAAGAGGAAAAAATGACAATGGTAAAATGACATTTACCACATGAGATGAAGAAGCTCCTAGGGTAAAACCATGATGACGCCCAAATCGCTGAATGTGTTGAGCACAAACATATGACTTTTGTGAAATCTGACCAACACACTTGGTGCATTGGCAAAGCTGCCGAGGTGGACCACGAGGAGAATGAGACACCTCTGCCTGCGTATGAGCTGATGTGCCTTCATTTGAGGAGGATGAGTCACTAGTGGAGACAACGGAGGAGGAAGACATATCATCTGTCACATTAATAAGGCACAAGTGTAAGGTAAAGACCAGATTAGACTTTCAAAAATCATGTGATACAACAATATAAACCTTGACTACTCATAAATTGAGACAACCTAAACCAAAAAGAAATGCATACCTGCATCCAATGTGGGTTCAACAATGCCTCTAGGACTGGTTGCTCATACACTTTGCCAACACCAATTTCGAAGTAGGGGGAAATATTGTAAAAACCCTTTGGCATATGCAAAAAAAACAACAAAATGTTAAAGCTAGAATAGATTAAAACTTTGCGAACTCCCCACCATCGCATCCCTCTTCGCATATGCATACGTTACTTAAACCAAAGCCCTAAACCCTTTAACTTCCTCCTACATTAACGAAGCCTAGGACTTCGCAACCCTCTAACTTTGCGAAACTAACAACATTGCACGGCCTTTGTGATAAATAACGTATCGGAACTTGCGATACGGGTTACATCACAAGCCTTGAATTGCCGAAAGTCCTTAAGGAACGGAATCCCTTGAAGGTGTAGCAAAAACTTTTTGGGGGTCTAGAGTGAAACGACGTCGGAATTTGAAGTCATTATCGGCATTGCTCGAGAATTGTCGAAGGAAAGCTTGGGTAGAGAGGAGGTTGCGGATTGCAATGGCTGGGACTGGTGGAGGGGGTTCTGGGTGTGGAGGAGGTGACAACAATGAGGAAAGGTTGAGGAAGATGGTTGCTGATCACTTGAGAGCTTCAGAGCTCTTTGCAATCGATACTAGGACACCTGAAGGGTTGGCATCCTTGACAGCCATTTTAGGTCAAGCATTGCAGGCAAGGCTGACTGCTGGGGAAGCACAAAGAGATGAGGAGGCAAGGAAGGCTATAGAAGCCAAGGCAGCAGAGAAGAAGAGAAAGAGAGATGAAAGAGCAACAATAGGAACTCTCTCACCTAGAAGTTTCGAGAAGAAAAGGAGGAAGGATGAGAGGGATGCCATCAGAAAAGCGAAGCTTGACCTGAAGAAGAAGGAGGAGGAGAGGAAGAAGCTCCCTCTGATAACATTGGCAGAGGAGGGAATTCCAACCGATCTGGCATACATTGGGGCCAAGAGCACCATTAGGCACATTGTCTCCACCAACTTTGCACGAGGAGTTGAGTGGGGCACTCTCTAAAAGGCAGAGGAGAAGAGAGTGATAAATCAGGTCAAGGGAGCATTTCGAAATGGAGGAGAGCTTGATTCACAGTGGATTGCAAACAAGATCTCTAATTCAATGTTTCAAGCAAGATACCACGATAGGATGAAGATTCGTGCTCACATGAGAGACCTGAATGTGTACAGGAACTTGGAGAGGCCGCTTCAGTTCTCTAAAGACATCTAGGATGCCTTCTACCAGTCTGAGGTGCAGGTGAAAGCAACAAGGTAGCTGAAGGAGGTCACAGAGCAGCTAGCCAAGGCCAAGAAGGCAAGAGGGTTTGGGAGGTCTGACCGTGACCTGAAGGCACTGGAACTGAAGGTTGCTGAATGCCAATCAGTGGTGGACGAGGTTGGTGATCCACCATTGAAGTTCCTCAAGGCAACAGAACGAGTGAAACTGGTTCCAAACACCACCCACAGGCTAGGGCAAGGTGGCATTCCCGGCCTCAAAGCAGCATTTGTAAGTACCCTAGCTCCTTCTCTTCCAAACCTTTTCCTGCAAAGATTCACATGCTTGTGAAATTTTGTCGAGTCACTTTCTCTGTTTGCAATACCTTTGCGATGCGATTCACATGCTTGTGAGATTCTGTCGAGCCACCTTTTCTGTTTGTGATACCTTTGCGATGCGAATTGCATCGCAAAGATAGGTTTATGGCGTTTTGGCATTTTTGGGTTGCGATAGTAGATACGATGGGATTTGTCTCGCAAAGTTTCAATATGTGAAGGTCTGCGCTACGCAAAAGTGGTCGGAGACTTGAATAGATTCTTTATGCGTTTTTTTTACCTGTTGTATTATGGGGACAGTACAAGAGGTACAAGAGGAAGATCACAGCTGCACAAATGAATATGGGCCAGGAGCATGGCAAGGAGCATCTTTTTGCACATGTTGATGCACTATTGGTGAGTGGGTTTGGTTGGGATTCAATTTCTGTTTGTGTTGAAATTGTTTTCATTTGAATCAAGATTTTCATTTATGGTGTTGACTAAGCTTTGCATGTTGAAATGCAGGCATTTGAGGGTGAGAGTGAGAGCTCCCAGGGCAGCAGTGATGAAGAGGAGAGAGCAGCTAGCACTGCTGCTCCCAGTGTTATCACTAGCAGTGGACCCAATTCATTTGCTAGTTGAAATGAATGTTCTGTAGGGGGCAAAGATAAAGAGGATAGGGAGGAGGAGGAGGACGAGGGGCAGGGGGACGATGAAGAGAGGGAGGAGGATGAGCAACCTCCCCTTCCCCCAGAGAACACTAGGAAGAAAGATTCAAGGAAGAAATCCAAGAGGGGAAGGAAGTCTAGATAGACAGCTAGTGTGATAGAGACCCAAGGGTTACAAACCCTTTTACATTGTAAATTTTGAAATTTTGATATAGATTTTTTTTTTGCGGCCCAAAGTGATTCCAAATGAATATAAACCCTGCTTCCAAATTAAGAATACAGTGCCATGTTCTTGCGATACACAGTGCATCTCAAAACCATTTGCGAGTCATAATTCTTCGCAACATTGCAAAAGCCAAAAGACCAATAATACCATGTCACAGACATCGCTACACTCTTACGGGTAAAATCATTCCAGAACATGTTTGCGAAATCATAGATTTCGCAAACTTTTAGTGGCATTCTGAGAATCCCGAAAAGTTTGCGTTAGATCTCAAAAACTTATCGGTTTTCGATATAAGTTCTAACGCAAACGTGTTAGGATTCTCAAAATGCTGCTAAAAGTTTGCGATAGATTTTGTATCGGAAACCGATAGGCTTTTGAGTCAATTCGCTAAGTCGTTGAGGGGATGGGTTTGTGGCAAATAGTTTCCGATGTAATGTTAATCGCAAATTGTATATAGAAGCAGTTATAATCGGAAACGATTTGCGATGGTATCAAGTTCGGGAGTTGTGAAGGACTTGCGATTGTACGGGTGCGAATGATATTGTATCGCAAAAGGTTAAGAGTTTGCGAGGAATTATGGTTTGCAAGTGCGGGCTTTCAGGAACTTCTTTCTTTGTTGTTTGCGATGATATGTGGATCGCAAAATAGCCGTTTGTTGTTGTAGTGGACAACAACTTTCGTCACCTTCTTTGATGGCTTTGTTACAACAAAATGGCGGCATGTGCCTTTTTGTGGTTTTGTTGCGAAGAAGGTGATGACAACAATGTCATCACCTTCCTTTATGGTGGTGGTGTTGTGGAGAAGGCGATGGTTGGAGGCGATTTTTTCCTTTTTTTTGTGTGTGTTGCTTTTGGTTTAGTTCGTTAGAATTCAAAATTAATAATGAAATGGTGGTTTTAATTTTTATTGAAGGTTGGAATGGCTAGAGGAAGAGATTGAAGAAAAGTGGTCATGGTGAATTAGAAGTTGAGAAACAAAATGTTGGTCCATCAGATTAGGCAATTGTTGAACAAAATATTAGTGCATCAAATCAGGCAGTTGTTGAATAAAATGTTGGTGCATCAGATCAGGCGATTGTTGAGCAAAATGTTATTGCATCAGATCAAACAATTAGTGAGCAAAATGGTGTTTTATTAGATTTAAGACTTGAAAAACAAAATTTTGCTTCATCATAAATAAGAATTTAAAATTGATGTATCAAGCAATTTATGTGGATTAAAGTTGACAAGGATTACAATTTGTAATATAAATTAAGGATTTTGATTGAGAAATGATGGGTTAGATTGTTTTGGAATTTACATACATTAAATTAAATGTAAATTAAAAAAATTGTATAAGTTTTTTTAAAGTATATTTATATCCGCACCTTCCATCATTTTTTGTGGAAGGTGTGGGAATTTTTTTCAAAATGTTTTTATTGCAATACCTAAAAATAATTAAAGTTTGCAAAAGTTGTTGAGAAATTTTTATTATTTTCTACCTCCATGCCAAATGTGAATGTGTTGCTCCAAATAATTTGGACTTTGTAGTGTTTTATGTGACTTTGTAGTGTGTGTTTTAAATAGGGTAATGTAGACTACATGGAACACTACAAGGCAACAATAGTAATGTGGATGGTGATAGCTACATGGTAGCAAGAAACCCCTCAAATCATAGATGTTTCTTGAGTGTGGAATTGTAATAAAACTATCATTGAGTGCATTTGTGAGTTAATGGTTTAATGAGTTAACTTGTGAGTTCTCAATGGTTGTTGCTAATAAAACCATCATTATGCCACTCGATTGTTTTAAACTATTGGGCATTCGTTGAATACAATAGGAGGTAGAGTGGATTTCAAGTTACTGAACCTCCTTTGCACATGTTTTAGCTTCTCTAAGTGGGTTTAGCTAGCCACTTTCATGGCAAAACTTCTAAAGACTGAATTAAAACTCTTAGCTTGTGCCTACTTTGCAACCTAGGAAAAACCCTCATTTTTTCTTTGATGCAACAAGATTTACCAAGACAATCTTTTTGAACCCTAATCTAGGCAAATGACTCTTGCGGCCCTAATCACATTCTCTCACAAGCACAAACCACAACCAACACGACAAAAACAAGGCCCAAGTTTTGCACACAAGTGTAGCATATAGATTTTTACATTAAGAACAGCAAGCACACACAACTTTTACCACCCAACTATAAGCACTGAGGCAGTACTTTAGAAGAGACTCCTCTGTTGAATTTTGCAAGCCAAAAAAACCTATATACCATGTTCCTTTGTACTTTGCTTTCTAGATTCCATGTTCTCCCCCATGCCTTCTTTTCCATTGACTTCTAGAAGCCTTCCGAAGCCTACTTACAACTTGTAGACAAACACCACCTCCGACATGCTAGCTCCTACTTCAACCAATCACAGTGCAATGATCACTAATATAACCAAAAGGGTGTTAAAAGGTCTATAAGGGATGGTTCTATCATATTTGCCAATCACTTTGTGTGGCACCTTTGATTCTATGAAGCTTTGTATAACATGCACCTTTTACCATTTCAATCTGATATCTTTTTTCATAACAATTCTTAATTGTTTGCCTATGTGTGTTATGGATCCAAATTAAGCTATTGATTGAAAGAATGATAGTTGTGATTATGTTGTTTAAGTCATGCTCTTTTGGATGAATGCACTTCAACAAGTGCCCGTACACTAGCCAAGTTCTAGTTGGAGATTCATTTGTAGGTTCATTGAATGCCAAGCCACAATCATCATGTATAAAGCTTTGTATTTGCAAGCAATTCACTAGAAAGCTTATGGTTTCAATTGCTGCCTGGTCTAATTCACTATGAAAATCTGAACCCAAATGCATCTTGCACAATATTGTTTTATTATGTATTGTGATGTTTTGCAATACAATCATTGCGTTCAATTCCAGGAAGTGTCAATTTTGGGCTTTCAAATTCCCAAGTCAATACCTCAATACTTCTTAAAACAAAATCCCCATCAAATCCACAAAAATGTTTCTTAAAAATTCACCATTCAAGCCTAGAAATATTCCATATATTCAATAGATTCTGTGACTGGAAGGAAATTGACTAAAATGGGAAGAAATTGTTGATCCAAACCTGTCAAATTGGCGGCACATCAACAGTAGCTGCAACAACAGTCAAATTGCAGAGTGGTGGTGGAAGTCCTTGTGGAGAGTCCCAAATCCAGTTCCATTGCAGCAGTAAGTGGAGAGCTTGCTGGAGAGTCCTTCATTTGTGGATAGCGTGGCCCACTGCCTGTCAAAAGGTTTGTCAATTCTAATTTTGTGAGCATGCATGACAGCATATACACCACAAAGATGCTTCTTGGAGTGTGAAATAGTGTATACAGTGGCATGAACATGAATTTTTGGAAGAAATAGGGGTCAAAGATTTTGCAAAGAGACTAACAATGGCTCTGTATCATACATGACAGTAATCTGTATTGACTAACTTTCCCATGTATTCAAACCTGTTACTGAGAGCCCTTTGGAAACCAAAGATTTTCAACTGAGAGCTTCCTGAGCACTGAATCCTGTGCTCAGGTCTACGACATATGGGTAAAATCTTCTGAAACCCTACCTATCTGCCATATGCAAGTGGGCAAGTAACATCAGCTATGAAAGGAAGAGTGAGGCAGAGACATGTACTTTGCAAATAGCTTGAGAGGTTCTTTCTACTGTTGTCATGCCCCTGGACTAGCTCATGGTGCCCCTCACTGCCCAACTGTGCAAACATGATCTGATTATTCTGAGTCTTCATCCTCATCCCACCAGTCAGGATAGTCAAAAGGTCGATCATTGGCCTCCTCCACCGAATGAAGCTCGCTGTCCCATTCCCCGCCTTCCTCCTCAGAAAATGCTGAAACCCTAAAACCTGACTTCAGGCCCAGATCCTTGCCGGTTCCTCCTGTATTCTGATCTGAATCATCTTGAAGCTCTGAAATGTACAAATCTGAATCATCCTGAATCTCATGGCGGAGAGCTTCCTCATTGCTTCGGTCTTCAAAAGCCTCTGATGCCAGTCCCTGTGCTCTCCCCATTGCTCTGCCAGTTGCCACCTCCTCCCATGAGAAAGAGATATCTGCATGTCGGCTCAGAGTCATAGTTTCACCAACTACGATGATCTGCAAGCGATGTAATCGTGCAAGCCTCAAGACATTTGTGAAGTCCGAGTCATCTGAGACGAGGCACAGACACTCCAATCCCCTGTAGAGAAATTACCACAGTCCCACATACATATGATCAGACAAGGAATCCATGGTATATACCAGAAGGGAAGCGATGCAAAACATTTGTTGGACAAATACCACAGTCCCATATACATGTGATTGGACAAGGATTCCGTGGTATATATCACAAGGAAACCAATTCAAAACATTCTTGGATTTTTTCAGAGTATGAAAAAAGAAACCTGTGAATGTAGTGAGTCATGTGTTTGATCAGAGCTTCGTCAGCTGCTTGGGGTCGGTCTTCAACAGTTTTCACAAAGACACCAGCTCTTTTGAGGTCTCCGGCCAAGCCATAGCCAACTTTAGGAACCAAGATCTCTCGTGCGACGTCGTTGTACCTCTCTTCCTTGTCTGCCAGTTTCTCTTTGTACTTGATCCTGCGCTTGCCTTTGAGATGGCTCAGATGGGTCATCCTCTTGCTACGTTCTCTCTCATGCAACTGCTTGAAATGCTTCTTCAAAGCCAATTGTGTCTTGCATTTCCGGCCACAGTAATTACACACATAAGGCTCCAGGGGTTTCACCAGTCCTTTGCTTTCTAACACATCCAGCTTCTTCTTCTCTTGTCTCTCTTCCCTTACCCACTGCGGCAAGTAAATAAAAGCATGTCGATTCGCATAAGCCACCATGTCCACGACATTCCCAAACTCTGCCGCCGTATCCCGAAGTCGGAGTGCCGCATCGTAGGGACGCACAGCCTTGGGAGGTTTGTTATCCAAGTCCCAGAAAACGGCCACACTCCTTCTCCTCCGACTCCTCTCCTCCTCCTGCAACACATCATCAGGACTAAATCTTTCTCTCTGTGAAATCTCTGATACACTGCACACAACACAAACGGACTTGAATTGCAGATGCGTCTTGGGAAGAAGATGATGCCTGCGAAAAACAAAAGGAATTCGGAGACCTTCACATGGTTTATGCGATAGGAAACTGGCTTGAAAAGCTGCCATCACTACTGCAACAACCACAGAAGGCTACGCCTCCAGGAAGAACAAAACGATAGCATCCAATTCGCACACAGCAGATCTGCTTGCTATGATTTTGCGGGTGATGGGAGCAAATCCTCAGAACGCGACTACTGCATTGCGAGCGCCAAACCCTAATCCTAAAAGCGAAAGCGAGTGCAGGGTATCAGAATTTTCTGATACCCTCCGGATCCGGGAGGGGAAAAGGGGGGGGGATGAAACTCAGAAAACCATCCATTTTTGTGGTAAACTAAGGGCGACTTTAGATGAAGGTCCAAGGTGTAGGGACCACTTGCTCCTACTTGTACAACTACTATAATTACTCTCAAACCTTGTGCATTAAATGTTTAAGTTTCAACATTTCATACTGAAATTTAATGAAAATTTTACTACTTTGTGGATACATTGAAAAAGGGTATAGAAGGAGGCCCAAAGACAAGGTGACTTTAAAGATAATTCTAATATTACACACATTTAAAAAAACAAAACACACCTTCTACCTTGGGTACACAATATTATGAGGGGCAAGGGAGTTTAATCTTTACTCAAGATAAAATTCAGAGTGATACCTGAAAATATTTTCAATATTCATCGAGCCCATATTGGTACCTTGTGCTAACTAGTAGGTTGTTAATGAAATGAAGGTTATAAGGTTATGGATTGTAAATTGTGACTTGTTAGCCGAACATCACATTGATACCCTAATTACAATCAATTACGGATTTGATAAGTGACAAGAATGCACATCTTACTATGAATGGTTGAGATATGTGCCTTTTTATGACCCTTTTTGGGATTTGTTTGGTTTCAAACTTGGATTCTCTTTCTTTGTCCTTTGTTTTCCCCCCTTTTTTGGGTGCTTTGTTTTATTGAGTTTGCTAAGGTTTCATCAACTTAGAAAGGTAAGAATTTTTTGAAAGGTTGCAAGATATGTGATACAATCAAAGAGCTCTCGTTTAAATGGTGTATTGTCATGTTAGCAAGACATTACTTACAATAAGTTATAGAATTGTTTTACAATTGGGATGCGTTCAAGTTCAAACAAGTGTCAGTTTATTCACCAGCCCTGAATGAGTGAGTTCATCATGAAAAACATCCTATCTAAACTGATCCGGGTTTGAACTTGCCGCTTGGGGCAAAGCCCTTCCACAGCAATCCTCTTGTCACAACTTACAACCCATTGTACTATGCATAAAGATGGCCCTTGCACCCATATGGCTTCAAATAACCAGATTTTCAACGCATTTTAACATCCACCTAGTAGATATCAAATTCACAGTTTGAGAACATTAACTGGTTGTCAATTCAAAGGTTTACAACTTACTATCACACTGTTATGTCATTCATAAGTGGTAGGGTTTACAATTACATACTTGCAAGAATCGCATTCTATATTGACAACAATTATGGGTACATCTAAGCAAGATAGACTTGCAAAATAAAATCATGTTTCACCATCACATGAATCATCTTTAAAAATTGGAATTCAAGCTCAAAATGGATCTACGGGGTCAGGACTGGTTTTTTGATCTTGTCAGAACCCCTGGTCAAGAGTATATACCATTACCCACTACTGGGGTTGTTTCTTTGAAACAAAGAGAACTACCCAACACTGGAAACAACTACCTTGGATTAGCCACCAACCCGCCTCACTCAATAAGGAGGTGAAGGTACCAGTGTGTTGTGTGCATATCAGAAATGCCATGAAACCCACCCAACTATATCTTATACCCACTGTTCTCACAAAATCAGAAAACTGGTAACCAATGTTCTCCAAAAAAAAGAAAAAGGAAAGAACTGACCAGAAATCTGCAGTTCTTTGTGAGTTTTTTCACAACTCGTCATACAATTTAATCCATTTGCTGGAAACTTTTTATTACACTACAGAAGCTGAAACGATTTATTACACTATGAAATAGCCAAGAAGCCCCTCCAACAATCATACTCAATTTTGTGTACATATATATATATGGTAATAATGTACCCATGGTCAACCAACACATGGCAAGTATGGATAAATCAAACCAACCACACATGGTGAATGTGGTTAAGTGAACCCACAAAGTGGATCGTCAACACATCACAAAGGATTCAACATAATGTCAAGGAAAATGTCAGCCATGCACAAACACAAGTGCAATGAAGCAAATGGTGAATAAAGAATGCCATTGCATGTAAGTGAAACAATTTTCAAATTCTGCAATCAAAATAGTTTAGTGGGATTTTTTGCACACCTATGCAAATCTCTGACGACCCATGATACTCGTGTGGCAACCTGCTGCCGCACCCAACTGCTGCACCCAAGAGCTGCTGCACATAGTACATAGTATTCCAACAAATCCAGCTGAGTATTCCTCTGCATGCTGAACTTCTCCAAGTATTATGCAGAGTTTTGAAATGCAACAACAGTGGAAAACTGTATGGAACAGTGACACTCCATTGTACGGAAAAGTAACACTTGATTGTATAGAAAAGCAACAAGAAGGGCTCATTGTCAGCCCCCAATTGTTGCATCAATCAACTCTCTGTTTACTATGAATTTGACAGATGAAGTTTGCACAAAAGCTTTAGTCCGTTGGCAATATCTACTGCAGTCAGTAAATGAGAAATCTCAGCCTGATACAATAAGAAGAAGCAAGAGAAAACTGGCTCACCTGTGAAATCTTGTTTGCTGTTGAAGTTGCAAGGTCATGCTGCCACCGGTCCTTCTTTTGAATCTCTGATGGTGCTTGCTCACAGCATCTGTCTGATATTCCTCTTCTCTTCACATTTTCCCTTTTCTTTTTCCTCCATGGGACAGAACTTTGGAAGATCTCATTGAAAACTCTGTGGCAGAGGTTCCAATGCAAGAACCATTGCAAAATCTCATGGTCCAGATTTGCATCACTCTTTTTCCTGCTGCCACAAGAGCAGCATGCCAAAACTCCCCATACATACATTTCATGCACATTGCAACTCCATTCCCATGGTCAACATATGATTGAGCATCTGGCCATCTATCAATTTCTGACATTAAAATACTCGGAAGCAATCAGAACTCTTTTGCAGCCCTCTTGCATTTGCAACCTGATAAAAATGCAGTCCTAGAAGGTGCAGGATGACAAAATCTAACCTATCAGTAACCCAAGATCTGTTCCTTCATCAACATCAGCCCACTCCATGGTTCTTTGTCCAAGTACAAAACTTGTTCTGCACCAGGTATTCCATGTAAATCACACAATGAATTGTGCATTTTCATTTAGACAAGTGCTAAAGTGCTGTTATCCATTTTTCCCTCACCAACAAGTTCAAATTTTGTCTTCGTCACAATTGACAAAAATCATCTTCCAAGTTGTGTACTCTCATCAGAGCTTGCAAATCGAAGCTCCTGAAATTGACTGAATCTCTGTCAGATCTCTAAAGAACCATGTCCATGGAGTTGGCTGGGTTCAGGGTTTAGGGTTTAATAACTACACTTGCTATATCAAGTGTAGTTTTATACTTGAATTTTGGCAGTCACCATTATCATAGCTTTACAAAGTCTCACCTCACATCCACATTGTGGAAAGAAAATGGTTTGACAAAAACTTGATGTGGGTACATGTTCCAAGACTTTGACAAGACCCATTACTGTTGAGCCAGGCCAACTGACATTCAGGAGCTGAAGTGAAGTGAAGCCAAACTAATTTAGAGTTCCTCTGCATTCGGAGGAACCACAAAAGCAAGGAATTTTGTCATCTGCCTCATCATAATTAAACTTGTAGTCATACGTGATCTCCTCGCAAGCAAATATGTCCCTCTTTGCAAAGAAGACCACCTGCCCCACCACCACAGTGCCAAACTCCAATTTCAGGAAACCATTTATGTGCCTCAAAAGAACGGCAGCCATTCATTTAAGCAAGCTCCTTACAGTGAACGAGGGTTCAGGGTTGTGTTCTCCAACAGTTCAACAAAAATACCATCACCACATTCGAGTGCCATAACAACCTGACAATCAAATAAGTCACAAGGGTGGTGATACCTATACCTTTTTCAGATTGTCGACACAGATCACCTTTGCAACACAATTGGGCTGCACAAGTACCCACACAAACCCATAGAGGTAAGTAAGTAGTCACTTTCAATCTATAGCCTTACGTGATGAGTTCATCACTTTTCTCTGCTCCCAACAAGTTCTATGTATCCACTGTAAGCACCAAGGAAAAACCCTAAACCCTATACCCAAGGGAAAAACTGCTACATTTTGTTTTTGCCTGATGCAGGAATTTATTACCGAGCATGAATGGTTGACAAAGCGTGCAATGCCTCCCTTGCGAGTGGCATCAATAATTTGATCAAAATCTATTCGGAAAAGGTAACATGCACCCTGATATTGCAACCGCTTTCCAGAGTGGTACTCAACCTCCCGCTTGTCGGCAACCCGTGATCCGACAATCTCCCCTATGTACTCCACAACCTGGTAACATGACAAACAATTATAGATGATGTATGTCTACTTGTATGCCAGATTTTGGGGGTCAAACTACTGTTGCAGCATGTGTAGAATTTTTGCTGAAAGTTTAAACTTTTGGTGACTATCTCTGAAATTGAACTCTGGTCCAAGATTCCAGCCCTATGCTCTTCAGCAGGATCTTTCTAGATCTAGCAGAAAAGGCACATCTTGTGCTACAACTGGAGGCTGCAGAAAACTTTATTCCCCCAAACCTTTGACAGAAAATTCACAACTGATCTAGAATAGAAGCAGCAGCTGCTTCTTACCACTTCACCCTCAGCAATGAACTTCTTTGTGTAGAGTCCAAGGGCATGAATTCCTGACTTATATACAGCAAGCCGTGTCCACCCTTTCTTCTGTTTGAATCTCAAATATTCCTGCAATTTCAAGAAAGGATACAAAGGCACCTGATTTAGTACCCCAGTGATTGATTCTTTCCATAACACAGGAATAATGATTCTGGTCAGCATCTAAACCTGTGCTTTCAGAGAAATAAGGGACTTATACGTCCTGTATATCTAGCCAGCATGTTTGGTCAATGTGCAACAACCAAGATGGGCTACCTAATCCCCACCAATTCATTGTCACCACACAACTTTAACAAACAACCTGAAACCCTAAACACAATTTTCCCTCCTTGATGATATCATCAGAAGCATAATTCAGAGTTTCTCAAAGCCAAAAACATGTAAAAGGGGATGCTGTCAAAAGGAGCTACAGACAGACCCAATGATCACACTTCATGACTGGAGGTCAAAGGAGCTACAGAAATACCCAACAATCACACATCATGACTGAGGGTCAAAGGAGCTACTACAGACATACCCAACGATCACACTTCATGACTGAGGGTCAAAGGAGCTGGCTGCTACAGACAAGCAATGATAACTGAGGGTCAAAAGAGCTAACTACAGACATACCCGACGATCATACCTCATGGCTGAGGGTCAAAGGAGCTGCTACAGACAAGCAATAATAACTGAGGGTCAAAAGAGCTAACTACAGATGTACCCGATGATCCCGATGATCACACTTCATGACTGAGTTTGCAGGCTTGATAAATCGTCGTGTGGATGACTTGCGATCCTTGATGTGCAGCCATGCTGCAACTTGTTCAGGTGTGACAGTGGTGTTCCCTGCTAGATTTAGCTGGTACCGCAACTTGGCTCTTTCTTCCAAAGATTGTCTCCCCTTGTAGGCCTGCAAGTGCTCTAAGGACATAATGGTCAGACTACTACTTTGCTGTTTGCAAGTGTGTCCCAAGTACCAAAGAGGTCAGTGAACAGAGTTCAGTACCTCAGCAAAAGCAATAATGTGAGATCAGGAACTAGCAGGTTTTTAGGGTTTAGAGTTTAGGGTTTTTTGGCAAGGATGAGCCTTAGCGAAAGATATGGCCAGCTCAAAGTTGCACTGTTATTTCTTGTGTAGGTGCAATGCACAAACTGCTTGGAAAATTACCTCTGTGCGTGCACATGTTTCTCGAGCAGTGACAGGCTGGGAATCCTTGACTTCAACAGCAGTGCCATCCACCATATCCTTTCCACCACTGCCATGCTGCAAGCATCTGCCAAAAAAGCCCACTTGGTCGCTTCCATCCTGTACTGTCTCGCTCTGTAACAATCCCTGCATGACAAAACAAATTGCATATGTATGTCAAACTTTGATGGATCACATGAAACCATGTTATGCAAACATACCTGCTGCCTTCTCTGACATTATATAACTGTAACCCATTGTTTCTTTCACTAACCATGAACATGCAATTTTGTGTTCATTGGGTTCAAGATGATGGAGAAGCAAATGAAGATTTCCAGGGAGACATGTGAACCAACTTGCCAATAAAAAAGAAGGGGTTTTCCCCATGACCTTACCTTCTCATGAGCACACCAAGGATGAAAACGAACAGAACATTTTGGTACACGGCACTGGATGCAGGATCCACCTTTGCGCTTACAGATGGAGCAGAGCTGCAAGATGGAGGAAACCAAATATTTTTAGAAACCCTAAACTGACATGCAAATTTTTAGCTTCCAGCAAAAGAAGAGGCATGTTTTTCACACTGGTAAATCGACCCTCTGTGAGTGAAAGAACCCAGGCTTTCAGTTCAGAAGTACAAAGTACAGATGTGCTCTTAGCACCCTAGCATCAAACCTAGAGTTCTATTTTGCACCACAGCAATTGTCAAGCTGCTTTAGAACAGGAGACAACACAGGAACTTGATCCTTCATGTGAGAGATCACAAAAGTGGGCAAAGGCTTACCAGTTTCCTGCGAGCAACAGAAACACCTGAGACATCAAAAACCCCCATTGTCCCCATATTGAGGCAGCGGGTGCCAGGCATCCAGAGTGTGCACACCATGTGTGCCCATTGTTTGGCTGCTGGATCAGCAGCTGCAGCTCGAACTGTATTATCAGATCTCCATGTATCATCCGGCCATTGATCTGTGTTGCTTTCAGTGGTAAAGCTGTGGACATCTGGATGACTACTAGAAATCTTGCAGTCATCTGGCTTTGAACTACCACATGTCCTGCAGAAAGACCCATCCTTTGCTGTCTTGCTGCAGCCACATGATTCACAGCTGGCTCTGTTCCCAAAGACTTTGCCTGTTACAACAACTGATGCATCCTCTAGTGACTCAGGCCTGCCATTTGCCAAAGAATGTCCCTCCACCTCTTTTGTGTGCACATCCAATGCCCTTCTCTCCCTTGCACTTTCAATATAACCCCATGCCTGCAGCAGTCCATTGACAAAACCTCGAGATTTCTTAACACGGGTCATTGCTCCACCACCAAAACCACAGAGCACACAAACCTGCACACAACACAGCCACTATTAGTTAACAAAACATGAGTAAACAGTTACTAGACTGCAGTACACGAAACTTCTTTGACCCTACAAAACCAAAGACCACATAAGCGGATGCAATAATGCATTCATTCTGAAATGCTCCCCTTTTCTTGAAGATGAAACCCACAGATAGTGCCCCAAAGCAAATGTGTGCTCACCGGATTGACCACACCAAACTTGCATGTTCTACAAAACCAGGGACCTTTTGGGATCTTGGATACCCCATAACATGCCTGATGAACCTGTCAGTCCAAAACAGAAACAGGAGATCTGATCAGGATAAAATCACACTGACAAACCTAATCACCACAGTGGTTGAGCCAACCAGATTTGCAAACCTTCTGCAGACAAAGTGCCAACCCAAATCCAGTCTTCAAACACAACTCTGGATTTTCAGCACAAATCAAGACTCAAAACAACCAATGACCTGCTCTGACCTTGACATCCAGCATCAATCGTCAATGAGGAGAAACAATCTCCTTTAGAAAAGGCCTAAGAAGAAGAAGCAGTTGGTTGGGCATCACCTTCACGGCGCAGCGACCACAGGACAGAAGCCTGTTGAAGCAGTCAGTCATAGATGTACCACTGCAAACATCACAGCCTGTATGTTGACCAGCATTGGCAAAACCAGAGGCTTCTGCTCCTTTGCTCTTCTGTAAAGCAGAAGTCTTGTCTCCGCATTCCAGGGGTGGACATTTGCCCTTTTTTGCAGCCTTTGCACTGTTCAAAGGGCTCTCAAGCTTTGACTGCTTCAGCTTGTATTTGTGGGGAGAAGGCACATCAAAACTGCAACACCGACCAACGGACTGACCACTTTCAGCAAAACAATTTTCCAGATAAGAAAACTATCAGGGTTTAGGGCTTAGGGTTTAGACCCTGTCTCAAACCCACAGAATACTGCATGTCAAGTTACCTCTCAGGAATTTTGTCGTTCATGTCCGTGTTCCCCTTCTTGATCTTCAGTCTCTTGGCAGTGACATCAAAACCTTCAGATGACTCACGAGCTCTCTTCAGCAAAGGTGATCTCTCATGATCTGCAGTAACACCTTTTGCTTGAATCTCCTTTGGTGTTCTTGGATGCCTGGCCACATGCTGTACCACCTTGTTGACCTTTGCACTCTTGGGATCCGTAAGTACTTCTTTCATTTGACTCCACTTCACACCCACTTTGCTAGAGTAACCCAGCTTTCTTGATGGCATGATGTCAGAAGCAGCATCATTATAAAAACCGGGCCTTGGAATCCCAGTGCCTACTTCTGGACGGAATGTCACACATTTCACATCCACAACACAAGAAGCATTTTGATGATGAACTTGTGCTGAGCTCTCTCCTCCTTCTGCAACTGCAGATTCATTGCCGAGATCTGACTGGGCATCTTCACTTCTATGCCACTCAACATTCCTTCGCCTTGGTGGGTTTGTCCTGATGGACCGCCCACTTCGAGGGATGGTATCTACGCTCTCCTGGAAGGTGGTGGGTGGTGATGGCGTATCATGCTTGTGAGCTTCCAGCAAATGTATGCCCTCTTCAACAAAATCAAAAACCTCTGCCCCTTGCCCAGGCAGCTGGTTACTCTTGCCGCTTAACTCCAACAGACTCCGAACTTTCCGAGCCTCCTCCTTATGCAAGACTCTCAAACCCTTGATCACCTTTTTTGGGTCCTTCAGTGGAAGTTGGGGGACGTCAACATGGGTGACAGGTTTGGGAGCCATATCCACTTGTAGTGAATCTCCCTTCTTGTGAGCTCTAACATCAGCAACTCCCTTCAGAGCCTCTCTAACTGTTGTCCTAGACTTAGAGGAGGGTATGGCTTCAGCAGGCTGCTTCAGTATGTCACTCAAAGACACCATCCGTCCATTTCGGGGACTTGGGCATCTGTTTGGTATCCTGACACTCCTGAAATTCTCTGTCACGTGATGGGACAATACATGATTCGTTTGTGCCTTGGTCGTGACAGCAGGAGTGTTAGATCCTGAATCCCTCTTCTTCAGGAAAGACACTTTTGTTGTGTCAGAGTTGTCTAATGACGACACTTGAGCCAGCTTCTCTACAGGAGCAAGAATCCCTGAGCCACCATCTATCCCTGAGTGTTTACCGGGGCCAAGATTTGTGCGCAGAGCTCTTTTTGCTTTCTGCCGATTCACCCCTTGAGGCACTCGTAACAAAACCGTTTCATTCTTGCGCTGGGGCACCTGAGTAGTGCCTTCTCCTTCACCATTTGTAATTGTTTCAACAGTGCGTTCTTTACCTTGAGCAACTGATGCACTTGAATGGTTGTCACTCCCAAGCGGAACCCTCCGCCATTTCAATGCCTCCTTCTCTGTGGGGATTTTCAATGCTATTCCTCCTCCCTGAATCTCACCTGACTGATCAGGCCTGACATCTGATTCCACAATCTTGTTGCCTACCTCTGGCTTCTCCACCTGTTCCTCCTCAGCTTCAACATTATACTCTGATAATGCCATGGTTTTTGCTTTCTTGGACTCTCCTGCACCAACATCAGAATCTAGCCGCTTCCATTTCATAGTGCGACGCCGTTTCTTCTCCCTGGTATTTACAACTGCTTCAGGCTCAGTTTCCTCCTCCTCCTCCTCTTCAACTTCCTCTGTCTCATGCCATGCACCTCTGGACCTCTGAATGCCCCTCTTCATCAGAGGCCTTGTCACGACATTGGTTGAAGGGCATCCTAGAGAAGAGGGGGATTCATGTTTACTGAGATCTCCTGGCATTGAGATGGGGTCTGCAGTTGCAACGCCCATATCAACACCATCAGAGGAAGAGCATTTGCCTATTCCGGAGCCCTCATCAAGCACCCCATTGGGTCCAAGTGATTTACTGAGGGACTGACCCACCAGCATATTGTTACAATCTTCTGCTGCTTTCTCATTCCCTTCATCAGAAAGCCCGCTCAAGACATTTTCTGAGCTCTTGGAACAAACATCCGATGGTGCATTCAGCACTCTCAAGCTGCCCGCAATGTCTGATGTACCCTTTGCTGCTGTATCTGATAACAGATCTTCATTCAGAGGAACCTGTGACTTGCCTGCTCCTCCAGTACTCTCATCAAGCTGCTGCTCCTTTTGTTCCTCACCAGTTGCTGAGAATGGGTGGTGGCCATTGTGCTCTCTCAAGCTCTGCTTGGTTGTCTTTCCTACCTTGGCAATAGCAATCTCAGCATTTGGGGCAGAAGAAGAATTCACTTGTTGCTCCTGGGAGCCATCAATCAGCGTCTGTCTGACTGTCTCCAGCTTCATTGCATTGAGGCCCTTCTCTTTCAGGCAGACTTGGCCTGCAAGCCTGGAACACAGAAATGCAACAGATATGTATCAGCAAGATGCCTGCTCAGCTGTGCAGCTACGCAACCTGAAGTGTAGAAAAAACTACAGTTATAGGTCGGAGGATCAGCCATATCTGGAGCAGATATAAACCCAATGGTGGGTGTTGCAAAGCTATTAATCTGCTTCAAACTTGGGGCAGACAACAAGTCTCCAAGAAGCCATGTCCTGAGTTTTGATTACATTTTCCAGAAGCAACCAGAAAACTGAGTCATGATATGAGCTAATACCTACAGTTAGACCCATAGAAAACTAATAACAAGACTTCAAAGCAAAACCCATCCTTCCTGGTGCTAAGATCCTCACCTTGGAACCGCTCTTCCCCTTGAGCACAGACTAGCCTTTCGGCACTTCAAGCAAGTGCACTCTATGTCTTCCTTTAATCCAGTTGCTAGGTCAGGCTTCCCTTGAGCTAGAGTGTCGCTTCCCTCTCCGCCCCGGGAATTCACCAGTGCTGCTTCTACAACTGCAGACAAAAGGAGCTATTCAGAAACCACATTCTATCAGAATTTGCATCAACAGTTTTCAAGCACTGTTGTTGGTACATGACTGCCAGTTGGTCATGCTTTTTGCCTTGCCTGAAAAAGAGTTGATAGAAAGGGAAAGTGCACCTTTAGGAGGTTGCGAACAGAGCTCATCATGTCCAGAACTGCTTGCTTTTGCAAAACCCTCACAAAGCTCATTACCATTTAATTGTGAAGACTTCAGTTTGGGGCCCCATCCGGGGTTTGTAGCACCTTCCAGCTGTGGTACCCCCTCTACTGACCAGCCTTGCTTGTCCATCGCTACCTGTTGCTGCTGCTGCTGAGGCACCTCCCACCTCTTTCCACCCATGCTTCCAGCACACTCCTGCAATGCTTCTGATGAAGGTTGTGCAAATTTTCTTCCATTTGCCACATCATGATTCACATTGCTCTCCTCAAGGGGAGACTTTTGCAGAGACGTATTATGACTAACCACGGGTGGTGGTCCATGCTGTTGGTCTCCCATACTTGCAGCATTGCTCAGTGTTGTCTGCTGCTGGTAATGGCCAGTGGCTACAGATTTGCCCAGCAGTCCAAGACCTGAGGACGTTGGATCCAGTTGACTATCATTCCGCCCTGAACAATTATTCACTGGATGAGGTCCTCCTCTTGTTGGGAAGGATGATGGCCTTGCATTGGAAGGGAAGTTCTCACCACCCACCTTTCCATGTGTGCTGCCCTGATCACTTGGAACAGAAGCTGGGCTCCCAGAACCCATGGGTCTATATCCAAATGACAATTGTATAGCGTTTTCGAGAAGCCGTTTTCCTGTCTTATTACTTAGCTGCATCAATGCGCCTGAACTTAGTTTATCTAATGTGGTTCCATTCTCTAAAGTAACACTTCTTCTCAAACGATCAGCATGTGGTAAATAGTTCCAAGCCGACACATCAATTCCCTTCTCTTTATTCGCTACACTATCCATGCCTGTAGCCAGCTTGTTCAATTGAGGACTGCTGCAATCAAGTGCTTGTGGAGGAAACTTCATTTGCACATGTTCAGCGTTACTTTCTAGATGCTGGGTAGGGTACGTATTGACTAATTGCCTCACGGACTGCATCAATGGAACATTCCTGCCACCCCTGTCTACTTCCCCATTCAACCCATTCAAAGGAGATGAGTCCAATCTGCCTCCTCCTCTGGGTCCTTCATACCCAGGCGGAAGATTTCTGTTGGTCACATGTTGATGCTCACCAACATGCCCAGCAATATCAGAAAATCTTCTGGAAGTTGAATTCTGTATGTCCAACACTGCCAGAACCAATCAAAGTCACGATAAGAAAACAGTTCCAGTACTGGTCTCTGACTGAAATACCTAATCTTACAGATCTTTCTGGGTGTTCCTCTTTTCTTTCTACCCAGCATACTGGCAGTAATGAGAAGACTCAGCCATGCAACCTTGAAAAACCCAAAAGAAAACAGAATCACAAAAAACAACAAAAAGGAGGAGGGAAAAAAAAACCTAAAAAGAAAAGAGGAAGGAAAAAGAGCTTGATGAAGTTGCAGAGAAATTTCCACAACAACAATTTAAGGTAACACAACAATGAGTGCAGTCATAACCTCATGAAAGTCACTCACAAAGTGACAGACCATCAACTTCATCATGAACGGCAGTGATGAGCCGCCATGACTTGGAAAAAGAGGAAGGAAATAGAGTGAACCAAAACAGAGAACTTTTGGAAGCTCGATCGTTTTCAGGACAAATGAAATGTTCTGAAGTGTACCTCTCTGCACAACTTGATCAAAGAGAAGAGCCTTATGGCGCTCAACTGCTGAGGCAGGCAGAGAAGCCAAAGAGGCCACAAATGAATCCGCAGCTGGCTGTGTCTGTTGCTGAGAAGGTTGACCAAGCCTCAATTCAAAACTAGACAAGGGGCTCTCTTTCTCCTTGAGCCGTGGTGGCTCTTGACCATCATCCCATCTGTTAGGTGGATAATGTGGCCCATTTGTGGTTTTCCCACCACACAACAACTGGTGTGCTGGAGGCACAATACCTCGCTGATGTCTGTCATTGATAAAATTGATGTACTCATTCATTGGCATCCCTCCTGACACAGAGGAGTTGTGGAACAACTGATTGTTGCCAGGGTTCACCCCCTGATTCCTTGATTTGCCCTGCTGCTGCTGTGCAGCAGCAGGATCTGAAAACATTTGGCCTGATCCAAACTGCACACCCATATTGGCCACCGGGTATCCTGCCCTACCAAAGTTTTTCAGCAATGTCTCCCTTGCTTCAAGACTACTGACATGGTGAGGTCCAGCATTTGATGGATAATTCATGTTTGAGACTTCTTGACTTGTGGCATGCAACATTGAACTGTTTCCAGAGGCGAGCGAGGCATCCCAGACCTGGGTCATTCGGCTTTTCAGAACTGATAGCTTTCCACCACTCGACACATCAACCTCCTTTTGCCAGCTTTGTGTCAAAACAGAATTGTACTTTGCCTGTCCTGCCTCCAACGGATCTAGGTCACTCCAATCCCAGCCCACATTGTCATCTGGCACCTTCACCTGCAGCCCAAAATTGCTTAGTAGAAGTCACTGAAGCAGAACATTCTTCTCTACCTGAGCAAAGATCAGGAGCAGTGCATAACTAAACAAAGATTGTAGATGCAAACATATGCTTGTGAGCTTGGGCATTATCTCTAGAGGAGAAATGTCAGTGGTTAAACACATCAAGAAAGTTGCATGCTGCATACTGACCCCGTATTGGCAGAAGAACAGTTTTCTCCACTGCACCAAGTTCTCACCACTTTCCATAAAAACTGCTTCACCAGGATTTATGATACCCTGTATGCCTGCATGCTGCAAACACATCAAAAGTCAAAGGGACAGGCTCCAACGTACGATCTCCATTTTACAAGTTTCAATGTACAATCTCCATTCAAACACACAGATCCTCCAAAAACTGAAATCAGAAACACATGTAAAACTAGTCATGACTTGCTTGATTGCAAGTGCCAGATACCTACCTGAGTGAATTTTGACACAGACATATGCACGTTGTGGCAACTGCAGATGACTCCCAGTCGCCCAGCACCTGTCAAGCATAACTCTCCATCTGCAATCCCACTCACAGATTTTAGTCTGTGTGCTCAATGGGCCTTCAAACAGTGTGACCTGGCAATCCAGGATCAGTGCCACATCCAGCAGTCCAATGTATGCAAAATGTCTTGTCACCCACCAAAGAGAATAATTCTCAGACTTCTTGGCATGCACATTGAAAAGCACTGGCAACAAAATTTCTGAAGAAAGGACTGATCAAACATGAGCTTTTGGTTGAGGTGCTCCTAAGACTCACTCAGATACACCCCTGAAGAATTTGGGCAGAAGACTCGTGGCCACCCCCCTACAGAAGCTGAACCCGAAGTGGATGGGAGATGGTTGGCTCGGGGAGGTGCTGCCATATCTGGAACACTTGGAATAGTTCTTTGCAGATCAGAATTAGCAGAAAGGAAAGATGGTGCTTGTACACTTTGACACCGTGGCCTCTGCTGCTGCTGGCTTACAACCTCAGCCAGCCACTGTGGAGATGGGGTCTGTCGGCTTGCATCCCCTCCTTGTTCATGTGGCCCCCCTCCACAAGTGAAATTCAAATTTGGCTTTACAAGACCGAGAGGACCACCAGATGTCCTTGCTACATTTGAGTCCATGTTGTTCTTCTGCACTGCTGCTACAAACTGACCACTGGACAAAATACTGCCATCATGCCCCTGTCCAGACTGAGGTGCTGCATCTGCTGCCACAGTGCTTGACTTTCCCATCCTGCTGTTCATTCGACTGGAGGATGGAGCATTATGATTGATCGCAGCAGGCCATCCTCCGTATCCTGTGAGGTTCAAAGAGTTCATGTGACAAAGCTGAGGATTGGAGCCCATGTAAGGTGACCGGGAAGAAGAACTGATGGAGGATGCATGGTCACGTAACTGCTGTTGCTGCTGCGCTGCCCCGGAGACTAATGCTAAAAGCTCTGATCGTAACCTGTTTGAACTTGGTCCTTGGCCTCCAAAACTCGATTGATTGAGAGTAGTAGTGCCTGCAGCCTCTTGCCGGATCGTGCGCTCAATGACACAAACCTCCTGAGCCACCTGTGCCACATAGGGCTGGGAATTCTGCCCAGGACTCATATCAAACTGTGCATAAACCCCCCAACAGAATATTCCCAAGACAGATTAGACGCCCTTCTGTAAATTCCAACATGAGTGACATTTGATGCATGCTGGGACCCAATTGCCCGCTCCAGATCAACAAACTTGCAACAAATGTGACATATTTCGATCACAAAACAAACTCCAATTACAACTGTTGAAGCACTCTGCAACCTCTCTCCTCTTCAGAGCCTCCTCAGAAGAGGACTGTTGCTCTCATGATGGTGTTGGTTCCATCTTGTGGGTGCAAACCATGAAGATGAAATCAAAGATACTGCAATGTATCACTACCTAGTATCACAAAAACAGCCAAGAATGTTTTGTAGACCTGCTAGAGAAAAGTTCAATGCAGATACCCATCATATTGGTCTCCTATCATTGATCCTCTTTCCTTGCCACTGACATCTTGACCCTAGTAGAGATGAAGCTCAGCAGAAGCTCAACCCCAAGTCCCCTACTCATCAAACGATAATATTCTTGTCCCTGCACAGTTGAGTCGAGTCAAGACTTGTACCTGATTCAATGATGCAGGAAAATGTCCAGGCTGTGCAGAGCTCCTGTTCAAGGACGCTGCTGCCTTCCACACGTCATCCATTGCTGGTCACAAAAACTATTGCTATGACTTAACCCACTACCACAACCATTGCATCAGCAGGGGCCGAAGGTGGAGGAGGCAGGCCCCTGGACCTGGACTCAACTCCTCTCTAGATTTGCTCTCTATGCAGACACCGCCTGACAGTCTCCTACTGCAAATGAATTGTGCTACCTCAAGGCTATCCCAGCAAAAGCTTGGACTCCCTTTCAGCTTACTTCTGGTAGAGCATCATCAAGACCATGTCTGCTCCATTTCTAGTATCATCCTGTCACATGCATCGACCGCCACCAGCATCAATTGTCTGCAGCCTGATCAGAATAGCTCTCCAATTTTGGCCTGATTGAAACTTGCCTCTCTGTGTGTTTGTGATCTGGATGGCACAAGCGTTACTCACGGCGCTTGACATCAAAATCTACACTAGTGCCATCGAACAAACGCTCTCTTCTCCATCCCGGCATGCAGACACACATGTACAGGACAGAATCTGCGACAGACCCAAAGACCCATTCGCCTCCCAAGTGCTACAAAACAGCCACAAAGCTCAATATCATGCACCTCTCCTTCTGAGTACTCATTCTCTCATCCTCATTTCAACACACACACACACACACACGCACACAACGCTCTACTCTACTCTCCTCTCCTCTCCTCTCCTCTCCAGCACATGCACATACGCGCGACACAATCCCACACAGTGTTCTTCTTTCTCGGACAGACTTTCTTCTTCCCTACAGATCTGATTCTACTACTACTACTCTCCTCCTCCAACCACACATAGACACACACACACAAAACAAACACGAAACAGTTTCAAAACTAAAGCAGAATTCCAAAAAACAACCCTCTTCTTTCTCTGTCTCTCTCTACCCCCACAGTCCTTCCCCCGCCCTCTTCTTCTCTCTCACCCAAAGTCCTTCTTCATCTTCTTCTCTCCCTCTACGCACTCACCCACCCACCCACCCACCGAGCAACTTCCCAGCACCACTGTATGTATCTTCCTTCCTTTGCGGTGCGGCACAAAAGCGAAGGAAAACACGAAACTGGGGGACCAAATTCCACTGGGATTTCAAAGGCTTGTCGCCTTCGTCGCAACTCAGAGATGGTGAACCGACGACACTAATCTCAAGCAACCCATCACCACAAAAACAACCAGCCAGCGCGAGAGATAAAGAGAGAGAGAAACGGAAGAGAGCAGCTATGGTGGAGAAAAGCTCTTCTCTTCTTCTTCTTCATGGGGAGCCTTTCCTCTCTCTCCGCCATCGCCAGGGGTGGGGGCCCTTTCTAGGGCACCGAGGGAGCATGGTAACGGGGAACAGCCGGTATCAGCTACCAGTTATACTCGGTCTCGACGCTTAGCTCCTCGTGGGAACAACCGGCCGTCGCCGGTTCACATTTCCCCATTTTCTTTTTTTTTCTTTTTCTATTTCTATTTATATTTATTTTTTAATCTCCCCACCTTTTTCACGACCTTTTTTCTTACCTTTTTGTTTTTACCTTTTTTGTTTTTGACCTTTTTCACAGTTACCTAGTATCCTATTTATACCAGGTGGGTAGTTGGTTGGTTGGTTGGTTGGTTGGTTCGCAGGGTCCTCCAATTACCTTCATCCATATGGATGATATTTGGATGAAAACATAAGGAAGACAAAAAATTACCTACCTTGTCATCAGCCCTAACCCAGAGTCAAATAGGTAACTCAAGAGTTGTGTTGGGGTGGGTATTTGATTTTTTGTGTTGTGTGAAAAAAAAATTATAAAAAAAATACTTACACAAATGAAATGTAAAATAATTTCTATAATTTCATTTACATGTGCATGGCCATGTATATTTATTTTGAAAAATTCACATATATAAATGATTATCTATATTATTTTAAATCCATATTAATTTGGTGTATCTCTATTTTATTTTATTTTCCTAGAAAAATATTTTTAAAATTATAAATGAAGTGTAATGCCCACCAGATTGATGTCCATTTTCACAAATGATTAATTAAATATTTAAGTTTATAATCAAACTCTTAAAGAACTTGTTTTTTGCAGCCGAGTTGTAATTGTTGGAATTTCTAATTTAGTACATTTGTTGTTTCTTTTATTAAGTTTTTAAAAACAATTCCTGTGTTTATTTTTTCAAATAGTTTGAAAATGTCTCTCATTGTGAAGGAGCCCCCACACATTTCAAAATTTGAAATTAATTAAAATATTAAACTTCCATTGAAAATTGTAAAATTTTGCATTTATTGAGAAATTATGTCATAGCTACTATTCAAGTAGAATAAATTGGTTTCATGAATATAATTAGGCCCTCATAATCCTGTGCTACTTATTATTTATTTATTTAGTTATTCAGAGAACTCATAAATGTGTACCTATTTTTCAAGTATATAAAAAATGTATAACCATTAAAAAATGGGTAATTTCAAAATTTTCAGAATGTGAATAAATAAGGAGAAGGCTTATATGAGATTGGCCCCCTTATTTTCTTAGGACTTGGCTTCATTGGCTCTCCTTGCTTGTAGGGGACAAGACTAGGGGAGCTAACCCTACACCCAACCTAGGAGTTAAGATTTAGGGTTTAGTCTTCTATCCTTATCATAATGTGTCCTATGGGCACTGACCCAAGTGTGAACATGTCTATGTAATTGTTCCAAGTGTGAACAGGATTTCAGGATAGAGCCAAATTATTTTTATTTTTAAAATTAAATTTCAGTGACAATAATTACTCAAAATTCAAGATCTCTCTCAATCTAGGTGAAGAATTTACAAAATCTTCTCCAAAAACTCTCACTTATCATGGACTTTCTAACACTACCAAGAGCTCACCTTAATTTCCCTAAAAACATTAAATTTTGATTTTGTGGGATTTTCTTTTTTCTTTAAATTTGTTCATATGTTCATAGGTTTTTTTTTTTTTTGGGTTGATTTATTTCCTTTTGTTTTATACTTTCTTCAACATAATTTTCAACTACACCAATTTTCCATTTCTTTGTTACTACATCCTTGCTCCATTTTTCATTGTAACTAGTATGGCTTGTGTTGTTGATTACATCATTTAATATTGAATGAATTGGGAAAGGGCAAATGGTACACCTTTAGCACACGTTGGCAATCTAAATTTTTATTTGAATTTTAATATTTATTTTATTGAATATTTATTGACAAAAATAACTCAAAACTCCATATCTCCCATAACATAAGTCTAAAAAACTATAAAATCGTTTCCATTAAACCTTACTCACAAAGAGCTTCTAGACACTACTAATTGTATGAATCAATTTCTCTACATTCTAAAATCTTCAATGACAAAATTGTTGAATGTTCAATATTTCTTATGGACCATTACTCATTGACTAGACCCTTAGTCATTGGTTAGGGTTTCTAACCATACCAAGAACCCAAGTCAAAGGCACACTATGGTTTGGGAAAATCTCAACATGGTCCAAAACAAATTGCCTTCCTTAATGATGATAGGATTGTATTGTTAATTAATGTACCAACTTCATGTACTTTTGTTGTTGCAATAGAATTTCAACCCTAAAACATTCTTTCATAGGTAGTTAATTCACTCTTACTCTTATTCCCTTTCTTTCATATAAGGTATTACCAAAGATGAGTCACTTTTCCTAGTTTCAAAAATTCTCAAAACATTCCTCCCATTTTACATTGCAACAAAATCACAAAATTTCATTTGCCAATATCAAAAGAACTTACTATCCTTGCTTGCAAAATTCACAAGCACACCATTTTACAACTTTGCAATGTGATAAAAACAATTGGATTTGGCATGGTTTTAACAACACAAAGTTAGCTATTTTTCCCTTGTTTCAAACTTCACAAACACAAAACCTTTCCACTTATAACAATAACAATATTGGATTGCAATGGTTACACATTATTTAAATTCATTTCAAAATTGTTTTAAAATGCAATAAAGTTACTTGTAAAGTTAAGGAAACCAATGCTCTAAAATTTAAAAAAACCCATGAATAGAACTTTGATTTCTTTGCATGAAAATCAAAATGCAAGAGGAGATAGTGTCAAACAAATATAATAACAATGGAGGAAACTCAAATTTCCTCTCAACTTATGATAATTTGAGTTTCCTTTTGACTCACACGTTTTGCTTGCACCTACACGTCTACCTAGGAACTTATTTATGCTATACAATATTGAAGGAAAGAATTAAGTATCATAAAAAAATCTACCTAAAGGGTTAGCTAAATGTTTATTTAATTAGAGGATACCTAAGAATTATTCAATGGTTACCTAGGACTATCTTAGGAGATACCTAAGTTATGGGATAGTTTTAAAAACCTATTTAGGGGATGACATAGAACCTTAATGCAATTCCTAAATAGCTTCCTAAATAGCTTCTAACTAACCCCTTATGTAGTCCCACTAGTTTGAACCCCGTGCCTAATGGACAGGTGTGTGTGTATTTGACAGTACATATTACAAAATTACAACTACAAACTACATTCCCAAAACCTCTCTATATACCACATTCCGCATGTATTCATGGGGACCTTGGCCGCTGAAAATTGTTGCTGATATTGATATCAAAATCTTGGGGGTGCCCCCCCCCAGGGCCGGGCATGCCTTTCCTATACAGCGACACATGCACAGAGGGGGGGGGGGGGTTATTTATTTCTGTCTGGGTTTTCTTCCCTGTATGATCGCATCCATGGATGGATGACGAGACGAGTGGATATATGGATGAATGGGTCATGTGATGAAAAAGCCTCATGAAAAACGACCACGACATCATTTACTATATGTAATAAGTAAGTCAAGTCTCTAAGTATTCAGTAACTTACAAAGTCCCTAAATATGTGATCCTTAAATGTCCTCCTAAGCAGCTCCTAACTAATCCTTTATGTAGTCCTATAAATAAGCCCCTAGATATTCACTAACTTACAAAATCTCTAGCTAAAATCTCTAAATGGCTCCTTAGGTAGCCTTTAGGTAATCCTAGAAATAATCACTAGATATACCCTAATGTAGGAAGTTTTTTAATTAGTCTCTTAAATAAACCTTATGTAATCTCCTAAATAGTCCCTAAACACTCCCTAATCAAAGTAGACATTTAAATAGTTCCTAAGTATCTCCTAATCAACCCTTAGATAGTCCCTAAGTAGTCCCTTATATAATCCCGTAAACAACACCTGGGTAAATAAATAAGTAACCCATGAGTAAATAGTTAGATAGATGGACTATGGGTGAGTAAGTAGGTAGCCTATTGGTAGATAGGTGTAACCTAATTAACCCCTTTCTAGGCAACTCCTAGCCTAATGTAAGTAGACCATAATGTGCTTACAAAAGTGACTATGATAATCTTTTTTGAGGACTTCATCCATAACTTGGAATATTGATGGTCAGGATCAAAATGAGGATTATTTTATGAATAGTTTTTAACTTGTGTATGGTTTATTCATGTAACTTTGTTGGCTTTCCCTACCAAGACAAGAAGGATATTGTGTTTAGATTCATTATAGAGTAATAGCAGATTAAGATGATATATTTTGGATAGTGTTGAAACTTGGGATTAGTTCTAGAGTTATGATATAAAAACACTGAGAGATTTATCAAATATTTCTGAAAAAAAATATTTCAGGAGTTCATCCCTAAAGAGTGTCTCTAGAATCCCATCTGGACTTTGGGGTTGTGGAATCCATCAAAGCTCTTAATTGTAGCATTTGGAAAGTTGAGAAAAGATGTAGCATCCTCTCATGTTTCGCTCTCCTCAACAGGTTGTTGTACACCCGTTCTTAATTGAGCTCAAGTATTTTGGTGAGCAGCTGAGAAATATGCTAATAACAGCATTTATGTGCAGATCCAGATTGGCAAAGCACTTGACATTGTATATGAAGAAGTCAGGATTGAAACTCTGCTCATCAGACAAGGTCTGTCTACGACTGATAAAAGAGTCTCATTTCAAGTGTTGGGTGCAGTTTATAACCCTGCATGAACAACACATAATGGTCATGGTCGTCTTATTCCTCCACCCCATCTCTCAACTTCTACTGCAACAACATTGGTCTCCTGCAGTTTCCTTCTGAAAGCATTTCCTCCTCACCCATGCTACTACTGGCAATGGCCTGCAGTGTGAAGAGCATTAGGAAGAAGAAGTAGGTCCTCTTTCTTGCACATTTGCAAACCCCCCAAACACAATCTTCTCTCAACAAATTCTATAAGTATGGTTTCATTTTGAGCTTTCAAAATGCAATTGGAACCACCACTCTGACTGAGTAGCAATTCCCCTGCTGGCAGCAATTGCACTGTCCTGTAGTAGCCCAATCTGACTTGCTTTACCCTAGTGCTAGTCCTTTGCAGAAATTCTATCCCCATAGATCAATCTAGAAGATGCAGTTTGCAGTCAACAACAAGAAGCTTTAAACTACTATGAAATTGCAATAGTGGCGCCTCTTCATGCTCAGGCAAATAACTCATGCTGCCATAATCACATAAGTTTGCAAAGTCAATAAAATTGAGCATTAATGATCCATTACACTTCCTCCAGTTCAGCATCCAATGCTGCCAAAGAAATAGGGCCTTTGAGAGGCGTGTACACTTCCAAATAACCATCCAAATGGTCTGAGAGCGTATACCGGTCAATGCTTTCGTTGTGATATGCTTTGCACACAAAGTAAAGCACAGTTTGTGCCAGGATTCCTACCAGGGTCACCCCTGTCCACAACACTAAGAGAGAAAACCCTAGAATGACCCTTCCTGTCACACTGTCCAAATGATGGGTTGGGCTCACGACACCAATCTGAAAGAAGCTTAAAATTGTGACTGTACAAGCTATGTATATCAAGAAGAGACAAAAGCCGATGAGATTCTTCCCTTGCATCAGATGGTAGCTTTTTCTCAAAGCTTGCAGCCCGGTGCTGTCTTCCAGTACAGATATCACACTTGCAAGATGCCATAGCAAGTTGAGATAGACCAGGATCATGTAGAAAGCCACAGCTAGAGGTATGAGAATGGGAAGCATGGTCACACCAATTGTTTTCTGAAGGAGCAGGAACAGGAAAAAAAGGATTGTGAATGAGATATTGTAGCAAAGAATCACCAACTGTGCCCATAGAAATGTGATGACCAATCTCTTCCACACTTTT